>JAWNOM010000341.1:4825000-5310623 GCA_035045965.1 Drosophila aldrichi | reverse complement strand
GCCTGACAAAAGCTGACTGCTACAAGACTCGATGTAAGGAACATCTATGCCAAAGACATCTTTGAAACTGCTGGAAGTATTTAGCTTATTTGCTCGCTAAATAGACGTCCTAGCCTTATAATTGACTATGAATGTGTGCTCAATTCTTCCAATGAATGTCGCAAAAATAAAACTTGAAACTTGAGTTAAGGCAGCTGCCTGACAAAAGCTGACTGCTACAAGACTCGATGTAAGGAACATCTATGCCAAAGACATCTTTGAAACTGCTGGAAGTATTTATCTTATTTGCTCGCTAAATAGACGTCCTATCCTTATAATTGACTATGAATGTGTGCTCAATTCTTCCAATGAATATCGCAAAAATAAAACTTGAAACTTGAGTTAAGGCAGCTGCCTGACAAAAGCTGACTGCTACAAGACTCGATGTAAGGAACATTTATGCCAAAGACATCTTTGAAACTGCTGGAAGTATTTATCTTATTTGCTCGCTAAATAGACGTCCTAGCCTTATAATTGACTATGAATGTGTGCTCAATTCTTCCAATGAATATCGCAAAAATAAAACTTGAAACTTGAGTTAAGGCAGCTGCCTGACAAAAGCTGACTGCTACAAGACTCGATGTAAGGAACATCTATGCCAAAGACATCTTTGAAACTGCTGGAAGTATTTATCTTATTTGCTCGATAAATAGACGTCCTAGCCTTATAATTGACTATGAATGTGTGCTCAATTCTTCCAATGAATGTTGCAAAAATAAAACTTGAAACTTGAGTTAAGGCAGCTGCCTGACAAAAGCTGACTGCTACAAGACTCGATGTAAGGAACATCTATGCCAAAGACATCTTTGAAACTGCTGGAAGTATTTATCTTATTTGCTCGCTAAATAGACGTCCTAGCCTTATAATTGACTATGAATGTGTGCTCAATTCTTCCAATGAATGTTGCAAAAATAAAACTTGAAACTTGAGTTAAGGCAGCTGCCTGACAAAAGCTGACTGCTACAAGACTCGATGTAAGGAACATCTATGCCAAAGACATCTTTGAAACTGCTGGAAGTCTTTAGCTTATTTGCTCGCTAAATAGACGTCCTAGCCTTATAATTGACTATGAATGTGTGCTCAATTCTTCCAATGAATGTCGCAAAAATAAAACTTGAAACTTGAGTTAAGGCAGCTGCCTGACAAAAGCTGACTGCTACAAGACTCGATGTAAGGAACATCTATGCCAAAGAAACTGCTGGAAGTATTTATCTTATTTGCTCGCTAAATAGACGTCCTAGCCTTATAATTGACTATGAATGTGTGCTCAATTCTTCCAATGAATGTTGCAAAAATAAAACTTGAAACTTGAGTTAAGGCAGCTGCCTGACAAAAGCTGACTGAAATAGACGTCCTAGCCTTATAATTGACTATGAATGTGTGCTCAATTCTTCCAATGAATGTTGCAAAAATAAAACTTGAAACTTGAGTTAAGGCAGCTGCCTGACAAAAGCTGACTGCTACAAGACTCGATGTAAGGAACATCTATGCCAAAGACATCTTTGAAACTGCTGGAAGTATTTATCTTATTTGCTCGCTAAATAGACGTCCTAGCCTTATAATTGACTATGAATGTGTGCTCAATTCTTCCAATGAATGTTGCAAAAATAAAACTTGAAACTTGAGTTAAGGCAGCTGCCTGACAAAAGCTGACTGCTACAAGACTCGATGTAAGGAACATCTATGCCAAAGACATCTTTGAAACTGCTGGAAGTATTTATCTTATTTGCTCGCTAAATAGACGTCCTAGCCTTATAATTGACTATGAATGTGTGCTCAATTCTTCCAATGAATGTTGCAAAAATAAAACTTGAAACTTGAGTTAAGGCAGCTGCCTGACAAAAGCTGACTGCTACAAGACTCGATGTAAGGAACATCTATGCCAAAGACATCTTTGAAACTGCTGGAAGTATTTATCTTATTTGCTCGCTAAATAGACGTCCTAGCCTTATAATTGACTATGAATGTGTGCTCAATTCTTCCAATGAATGTTGCAAAAATAAAACTTGAAACTTGAGTTAAGGCAGCTGCCTGACAAAAGCTGACTGCTACAAGACTCGATGTAAGGAACATCTATGCCAAAGACATCTTTGAAACTGCTGGAAGTATTTATCTTATTTGCTCGATAAATAGACGTCCTAGCCTTATAATTGACTATGAATGTGTGCTCAAATCTTCCAATGAATGTCGCAAAAATAAAACTTGAAACTTGAGTTAAGGCAGCTGCCTGACAAAAGCTGACTGCTACAAGACTCGATGTAAGGAACATCTATGCCAAAGACATCTTTGAAACTGCTGGAAGTATTTATCTTATTTGCTCGCTAAATAGACGTCCTAGCCTTATAATTGACTATGAATGTGTGCTCAATTCTTCCAATGAATGTTGCAAAAATAAAACTTGAAACTTGAGTTAAGGCAGCTGCCTGACAAAAGCTGACTGCTACAAGACTCGATGTAAGGAACATCTATGCCAAAGACATCTTTGAAACTGCTGGAAGTATTCATCTTATTTGCTCGCTAAATAGACGTCCTAGCCTTATAATTGACTATGAATGTGTGCTCAATTCTTCCATTGAATGTCGCAAAAATAAAACTTGAAACTTGAGTTAAGGCAGCTGCCTGACAAAAGCTGACTGCTACAAGACTCGATGTAAGGAACATCTATGCCAAAGACATCTTTGAAACTGCTGGAAGTATTTATCTTATTTGCTCGCTAAATAGACGTCCTAGCCTTATAATTGACTATGAATGTGTGCTCAATTCTTCCAATGAATGTTGCAAAAATAAAACTTGAAACTTGAGTTAAGGCAGCTGCCTGACAAAAGCTGACTGCTACAAGACTCGATGTAAGGAACATCTATGCCAAAGACATCTTTGAAACTGCTGGAAGTATTTATCTTATTTGCTCGCTAAATAGACGTCCTAGCCTTATAATTGACTATGAATGTGTGCTCAATTCTTCCAATGAATGTTGCAAAAATAAAACTTGAAACTTGAGTTAAGGCAGCTGCCTGACAAAAGCTGACTGCTACAAGACTCGATGTAAGGAACATCTATGCCAAAGACATCTTTGAAACTGCTGGAAGTATTTATCTTATTTGCTCGCTAAATAGACGTCCTAGCCTTATAATTGACTATGAATGTGTGCTCAATTCTTCTAATGAATGTTGCAAAAATAAAACTTGAAACTTGAGTTAAGGCAGCTGCCTGACAAAAGCTGACTGCTACAAGACTCGATGTAAGGAACATCTATGCCAAAGACATCTTTGAAACTGCTGGAAGTATTTATCTTATTTGCTCGCTAAATAGACGTCCTAGCCTTATAATTGACTATGAATGTGTGCTCAATTCTTCCAATGAATGTTGCAAAAATAAAACTTGAAACTTGAGTTAAGGCAGCTGCCTGACAAAAGCTGACTGCTACAAGACTCGATGTAAGGAACATCTATGCCAAAGACATCTTTGAAACTGCTGGAAGTATTTATCTTATTTGCTCGCTAAATAGACGTCCTAGCCTTATAATTGACTATGAATGTGTGCTCAATTCTTCCAATGAATGTTGCAAAAATAAAACTTGAAACTTGAGTTAAGGCAGCTGCCTGACAAAAGCTGACTGCTACAAGACTCGATGTAAGGAACATCTATGCCAAAGACATCTTTGAAACTGCTGGAAGTATTTATCTTATTTGCTCGCTAAATAGACGTCCTAGCCTTATAATTGACTATGAATGTGTGCTCAATTCTTCTAATGAATGTTGCAAAAATAAAACTTGAAACTTGAGTTAAGGCAGCTGCCTGACAAAAGCTGACTGCTACAAGACTCGATGTAAGGAACATCTATGCCAAAGACATCTTTGAAACTGCTGGAAGTATTTATCTTATTTGCTCGCTAAATAGACGTCCTAGCCTTATAATTGACTATGAATGTGTGCTCAATTCTTCTTATGAATGTTGCAAAAATAAAACTTGAAACTTGAGTTAAGGCAGCTGCCTGACAAAAGCTGACTGCTACAAGACTCGATGTAAGGAACATCTATGCCAAAGACATCTTTGAAACTGCTGGAAGTATTTATCTTATTTGCTCGCTAAATAGACGTCCTAGCCTTATAATTGACTATGAATGTGTGCTCAATTCTTCCATTGAATGTCGCAAAAATAAAACTTGAAACTTGAGTTAAGGCAGCTGCCTGACAAAAGCTTACTGCTACAAGACTCGATGTAAGGAACATCTATGCCAAAGACATCTTTGAAACTGCTGGAAGTATTTATCTTATTTGCTCGCTAAATAGACGTCCTAGCCTTATAATTGACTATGAATGTGTGCTCAATTCTTCCAATGAATGTTGCAAAAATAAAACTTGAAACTTGAGTTAAGGCAGCTGCCTGACAAAAGCTGACTGCTACAAGACTCGATGTAAGGAACATCTATGCCAAAGACATCTTTGAAACTGCTGGAAGTATTTATCTTATTTGCTCGCTAAATAGACGTCCTAGCCTTATAATTGACTATGAATGTGTGCTCAATTCTTCTAATGAATGTTGCAAAAATAAAACTTGAAACTTGAGTTAAGGCAGCTGCCTGACAAAAGCTGACTGCTACAAGACTCGATGTAAGGAACATCTATGCCAAAGACATCTTTGAAACTGCTGGAAGTATTTATCTTATTTGCTCGATAAATAGACGTCCTAGCCTTATAATTGACTATGAATGTGTGCTCAATTCTTCCAATGAATGTTGCAAAAATAAAACTTGAAACTTGAGTTAAGGCAGCTGCCTGACAAAAGCTGACTGCTACAAGACTCGATGTAAGGAACATCTATGCCAAAGACATCTTTGAAACTGCTGGAAGTATTTATCTTATTTGCTCGCTAAATAGACGTCCTAGCCTTATAATTGACTATGAATGTGTGCTCAATTCTTCCAATGAATGTTGCAAAAATAAAACTTGAAACTTGAGTTAAGGCAGCTGCCTGACAAAAGCTGACTGCTACAAGACTCGATGTAAGGAACATCTATGCCAAAGACATCTTTGAAACTGCTGGAAGTCTTTAGCTTATTTGCTCGCTAAATAGACGTCCTAGCCTTATAATTGACTATGAATGTGTGCTCAATTCTTCCAATGAATGTCGCAAAAATAAAACTTGAAACTTGAGTTAAGGCAGCTGCCTGACAAAAGCTGACTGCTACAAGACTCGATGTAAGGAACATCTATGCCAAAGAAAAAAAAACTGCTGGAAGTATTTATCTTATTTGCTCGCTAAATAGACGTCCTAGCCTTATAATTGACTATGAATGTGTGCTCAATTCTTCCAATGAATGTTGCAAAAATAAAACTTGAAACTTGAGTTAAGGCAGCTGCCTGACAAAAGCTGACTGAAATAGACGTCCTAGCCTTATAATTGACTATGAATGTGTGCTCAATTCTTCCAATGAATGTTGCAAAAATAAAACTTGAAACTTGAGTTAAGGCAGCTGCCTGACAAAAGCTGACTGCTACAAGACTCGATGTAAGGAACATCTATGCCAAAGACATCTTTGAAACTGCTGGAAGTATTTATCTTATTTGCTCGCTAAATAGACGTCCTAGCCTTATAATTGACTATGAATGTGTGCTCAATTCTTCCAATGAATGTTGCAAAAATAAAACTTGAAACTTGAGTTAAGGCAGCTGCCTGACAAAAGCTGACTGCTACAAGACTCGATGTAAGGAACATCTATGCCAAAGACATCTTTGAAACTGCTGGAAGTATTTATCTTATTTGCTCGCTAAATAGACGTCCTAGCCTTATAATTGACTATGAATGTGTGCTCAATTCTTCCAATGAATGTTGCAAAAATAAAACTTGAAACTTGAGTTAAGGCAGCTGCCTGACAAAAGCTGACTGCTACAAGACTCGATGTAAGGAACATCTATGCCAAAGACATCTTTGAAACTGCTGGAAGTATTTATCTTATTTGCTCGCTAAATAGACGTCCTAGCCTTATAATTGACTATGAATGTGTGCTCAATTCTTCCAATGAATGTTGCAAAAATAAAACTTGAAACTTGAGTTAAGGCAGCTGCCTGACAAAAGCTGACTGCTACAAGACTCGATGTAAGGAACATCTATGCCAAAGACATCTTTGAAACTGCTGGAAGTATTTATCTTATTTGCTCGATAAATAGACGTCCTAGCCTTATAATTGACTATGAATGTGTGCTCAAATCTTCCAATGAATGTCGCAAAAATAAAACTTGAAACTTGAGTTAAGGCAGCTGCCTGACAAAAGCTGACTGCTACAAGACTCGATGTAAGGAACATCTATGCCAAAGACATCTTTGAAACTGCTGGAAGTATTTATCTTATTTGCTCGCTAAATAGACGTCCTAGCCTTATAATTGACTATGAATGTGTGCTCAATTCTTCCAATGAATGTTGCAAAAATAAAACTTGAAACTTGAGTTAAGGCAGCTGCCTGACAAAAGCTGACTGCTACAAGACTCGATGTAAGGAACATCTATGCCAAAGACATCTTTGAAACTGCTGGAAGTATTCATCTTATTTGCTCGCTAAATAGACGTCCTAGCCTTATAATTGACTATGAATGTGTGCTCAATTCTTCCATTGAATGTCGCAAAAATAAAACTTGAAACTTGAGTTAAGGCAGCTGCCTGACAAAAGCTGACTGCTACAAGACTCGATGTAAGGAACATCTATGCCAAAGACATCTTTGAAACTGCTGGAAGTATTTATCTTATTTGCTCGCTAAATAGACGTCCTAGCCTTATAATTGACTATGAATGTGTGCTCAATTCTTCCAATGAATGTTGCAAAAATAAAACTTGAAACTTGAGTTAAGGCAGCTGCCTGACAAAAGCTGACTGCTACAAGACTCGATGTAAGGAACATCTATGCCAAAGACATCTTTGAAACTGCTGGAAGTATTTATCTTATTTGCTCGCTAAATAGACGTCCTAGCCTTATAATTGACTATGAATGTGTGCTCAATTCTTCCAATGAATGTTGCAAAAATAAAACTTGAAACTTGAGTTAAGGCAGCTGCCTGACAAAAGCTGACTGCTACAAGACTCGATGTAAGGAACATCTATGCCAAAGACATCTTTGAAACTGCTGGAAGTATTTATCTTATTTGCTCGCTAAATAGACGTCCTAGCCTTATAATTGACTATGAATGTGTGCTCAATTCTTCTAATGAATGTTGCAAAAATAAAACTTGAAACTTGAGTTAAGGCAGCTGCCTGACAAAAGCTGACTGCTACAAGACTCGATGTAAGGAACATCTATGCCAAAGACATCTTTGAAACTGCTGGAAGTATTTATCTTATTTGCTCGCTAAATAGACGTCCTAGCCTTATAATTGACTATGAATGTGTGCTCAATTCTTCCAATGAATGTTGCAAAAATAAAACTTGAAACTTGAGTTAAGGCAGCTGCCTGACAAAAGCTGACTGCTACAAGACTCGATGTAAGGAACATCTATGCCAAAGACATCTTTGAAACTGCTGGAAGTATTTATCTTATTTGCTCGCTAAATAGACGTCCTAGCCTTATAATTGACTATGAATGTGTGCTCAATTCTTCCAATGAATGTTGCAAAAATAAAACTTGAAACTTGAGTTAAGGCAGCTGCCTGACAAAAGCTGACTGCTACAAGACTCGATGTAAGGAACATCTATGCCAAAGACATCTTTGAAACTGCTGGAAGTATTTATCTTATTTGCTCGCTAAATAGACGTCCTAGCCTTATAATTGACTATGAATGTGTGCTCAATTCTTCTAATGAATGTTGCAAAAATAAAACTTGAAACTTGAGTTAAGGCAGCTGCCTGACAAAAGCTGACTGCTACAAGACTCGATGTAAGGAACATCTATGCCAAAGACATCTTTGAAACTGCTGGAAGTATTTATCTTATTTGCTCGCTAAATAGACGTCCTAGCCTTATAATTGACTATGAATGTGTGCTCAATTCTTCTTATGAATGTTGCAAAAATAAAACTTGAAACTTGAGTTAAGGCAGCTGCCTGACAAAAGCTGACTGCTACAAGACTCGATGTAAGGAACATCTATGCCAAAGACATCTTTGAAACTGCTGGAAGTATTTATCTTATTTGCTCGCTAAATAGACGTCCTAGCCTTATAATTGACTATGAATGTGTGCTCAATTCTTCCATTGAATGTCGCAAAAATAAAACTTGAAACTTGAGTTAAGGCAGCTGCCTGACAAAAGCTTACTGCTACAAGACTCGATGTAAGGAACATCTATGCCAAAGACATCTTTGAAACTGCTGGAAGTATTTATCTTATTTGCTCGCTAAATAGACGTCCTAGCCTTATAATTGACTATGAATGTGTGCTCAATTCTTCCAATGAATGTTGCAAAAATAAAACTTGAAACTTGAGTTAAGGCAGCTGCCTGACAAAAGCTGACTGCTACAAGACTCGATGTAAGGAACATCTATGCCAAAGACATCTTTGAAACTGCTGGAAGTATTTATCTTATTTGCTCGCTAAATAGACGTCCTAGCCTTATAATTGACTATGAATGTGTGCTCAATTCTTCTAATGAATGTTGCAAAAATAAAACTTGAAACTTGAGTTAAGGCAGCTGCCTGACAAAAGCTGACTGCTACAAGACTCGATGTAAGGAACATCTATGCCAAAGACATCTTTGAAACTGCTGGAAGTATTTATCTTATTTGCTCGCTAAATAGACGTCCTAGCCTTATAATTGACTATGAATGTGTGCTCAATTCTTCCAATGAATGTCGCAAAAATAAAACTTGAAACTTGAGTTAAGGCAGCTGCCTGACAAAAGCTGACTGCTACAAGACTCGATGTAAGGAACATCTATGCCAAAGACATCTTTGAAACTGCTGGAAGTATTTATCTTATTTGCTCGCTAAATAGACGTCCTAGCCTTATAATTGACTATGAATGTGTGCTCAATTCTTCTAATGAATGTTGCAAAAATAAAACTTGAAACTTGAGTTAAGGCAGCTGCCTGACAAAAGCTGACTGCTACAAGACTCGATGTAAGGAACATCTATGCCAAAGACATCTTTGAAACTGCTGGAAGTATTTATCTTATTTGCTCGCTAAATAGACGTCCTAGCCTTATAATTGACTATGAATGTGTGCTCAATTCTTCCAATGAATGTTGCAAAAATAAAACTTGAAACTTGAGTTAAGGCAGCTGCCTGACAAAAGCTGACTGCTACAAGACTCGATGTAAGGAACATCTATGCCAAAGACATCTTTGAAACTGCTGGAAGTATTTATCTTATTTGCTCGCTAAATAGACGTCCTAGCCTTATAATTGACTATGAATGTGTGCTCAATTCTTCCAATGAATGTCGCAAAAATAAAACTTGAAACTTGAGTTAAGGCAGCTGCCTGACAAAAGCTGTCTGCTACAAGACTCGATGTAAGGAACATCTATGCCAAAGACATCTTTGAAACTGCTGGAAGTATTTATCTTATTTGCTCACTAAATAGACGTCCTAGCTTTATAATTGACTATGAATGTGTGCTCAATTCTTCCAATGAATGTTGCAAAAATAAAACTTGAAACTTGAGTTAAGGCAGCTGCCTGACAAAAGCTGACTGCTACAAGACTCGATGTAAGGAACATCTATGCCAAAGACATCTTTGAAACTGCTGGAAGTATTTATCTTATTTGCTCGATAAATAGACGTCCTAGCCTTATAATTGACTATGAATGTGTGCTCAATTCTTCTTATGAATGTTGCAAAAATAAAACTTGAAACTTGAGTTAAGGCAGCTGCCTGACAAAAGCTGACTGCTACAAGACTCGATGTAAGGAACATCTATGCCAAAGACATCTTTGAAACTGCTGGAAGTATTTATCTTATTTGCTCGCTAAATAGACGTCCTAGCCTTATAATTGACTATGAATGTGTGCTCAATTCTTCCAATGAATGTTGCAAAAATAAAACTTGAAACTTGAGTTAAGGCAGCTGCCTGACAAAAGCTGACTGCTACAAGACTCGATGTAAGGAACATCTATGCCAAGGACATCTTTGAAACTGCTGGAAGTATTTATCTTATTTGCTCGCTAAATAGACGTCCTAGCCTTATAATTGACTATGAATGTGTGCTCAATTCTTCCATTGAATGTCGCAAAAATAAAACTTGAAACTTGAGTTAAGGCAGCTGCCTGACAAAAGCTGACTGCTACAAGACTCGATGTAAGGAACATCTATGCCAAAGACATCTTTGAAACTGCTGGAAGTATTTATCTTATTTGCTCGATAAATAGACGTCCTAGCCTTATAATTGACTATGAATGTGTGCTCAATTCTTCCAATGAATGTTGCAAAAATAAAACTTGAAACTTGAGTTAAGGCAGCTGCCTGACAAAAGCTGACTGCTACAAGACTCGATGTAAGGAACATCTATGCCAAAGACATCTTTAAAACTGCTGGAAGTATTTATCTTATTTGCTCGCTAAATAGACGTCCTAGCCTTATAATTGACTATGAATGTGTGCTCAATTCTTCCAATGAATGTTGCAAAAATAAAACTTGAAACTTGAGTTAAGGCAGCTGCCTGACAAAAGCTGACTGCTACAAGACTCGATGTAAGGAACATCTATGCCAAAGACATCTTTGAAACTGCTGGAAGTATTTATCTTATTTGCTCGCTAAATAGACGTCCTAGCCTTATAATTGACTATGAATGTGTGCTCAATTCTTCCAATGAATGTTGCAAAAATAAAACTTGAAACTTGAGTTAAGGCAGCTGCCTGACAAAAGCTGACTGCTACAAGACTCGATGTAAGGAACATCTATGCCAAAGACATCTTTGAAACTGCTGGAAGTATTTATCTTATTTGCTCGCTAAATAGACGTCCTAGCCTTATAATTGACTATGAATGTGTGCTCAATTCTTCCAATGAATGTTGCAAAAATAAAACTTGAAACTTGAGTTAAGGCAGCTGCCTGACAAAAGCTGACTGCTACAAGACTCGATGTAAGGAACATCTATGCCAAAGACATCTTTAAAACTGCTGGAAGTATTTATCTTATTTGCTCGCTAAATAGACGTCCTAGCCTTATAATTGACTATGAATGTGTGCTCAATTCTTCCAATGAATGTTGCAAAAATAAAACTTGAAACTTGAGTTAAGGCAGCTGCCTGACAAAAGCTGACTGCTACAAGACTCGATGTAAGGAACATCTATGCCAAAGACATCTTTGAAACTGCTGGAAGTATTTATCTTATTTGCTCGCTAAATAGACGTCCTAGCCTTATAATTGACTATGAATGTGTGCTCAATTCTTCTAATGAATGTTGCAAAAATAAAACTTGAAACTTGAGTTAAGGCAGCTGCCTGACAAAAGCTGACTGCTACAAGACTCGATGTAAGGAACATCTATGCCAAAGACATCTTTGAAACTGCTGGAAGTATTTATCTTATTTGCTCGCTAAATAGACGTCCTAGCCTTATAATTGACTATGAATGTGTGCTCAATTCATCCAATGAATGTTGCAAAAATAAAACTTGAAACTTGAGTTAAGGCAGCTGCCTGACAAAAGCTGACTGCTACAAGACTCGATGTAAGGAAAATCTATGCCAAAGACATCTTTGAAACTGCTGGAAGTATTTATCTTATTTGCTCGCTAAATAGACGTCCTAGCCTTATAATTGACTATGAATGTGTGCTCAATTCTTCCAATGAATGTTGCAAAAATAAAACTTGAAACTTGAGTTAAGGCAGCTGCCTGACAAAAGCTGACTGCTACAAGACTCGATGTAAGGAACATCTATGCCAAAGACATCTTTGAAACTGCTGGAAGTATTTATCTTATTTGCTCGCTAAATAGACGTCCTAGCCTTATAATTGACTATGAATGTGTGCTCAATTCTTCTAATGAATGTTGCAAAAATAAAACTTGAAACTTGAGTTAAGGCAGCTGCCTGACAAAAGCTGACTGCTACAAGACTCGATGTAAGGAACATCTATGCCAAAGACATCTTTGAAACTGCTGGAAGTATTTATCTTATTTGCTCGCTAAATAGACGTCCTAGCCTTATAATTGACTATGAATGTGTGCTCAATTCTTCCAATGAATGTTGCAAAAATAAAACTTGAAACTTGAGTTAAGGCAGCTGCCTGACAAAAGCTGACTGCTACAAGACTCGATGTAAGGAACATCTATGCCAAAGACATCTTTGAAACTGCTGGAAGTATTTATCTTATTTGCTCGCTAAATAGACGTCCTAGCCTTATAATTGACTATGAATGTGTGCTCAATTCTTCCAATGAATGTCGCAAAAATAAAACTTGAAACTTGAGTTAAGGCAGCTGCCTGACAAAAGCTGACTGCTACAAGACTCGATGTAAGGAACATCTATGCCAAAGACATCTTTGAAACTGCTGGAAGTATTTATCTTATTTGCTCGCTAAATAGACGTCCTAGCCTTATAATTGACTATGAATGTGTGCTCAATTCTTCCATTGAATGTCGCAAAAATAAAACTTGAAACTTGAGTTAAGGCAGCTGCCTGACAAAAGCTGACTGCTACAAGACTCGATGTAAGGAACATCTATGCCAAAGACATCTTTGAAACTGCTGGAAGTATTTATCTTATTTGCTCGCTAAATAGACGTCCTAGCCTTATAATTGACTATGAATGTGTGCTCAATTCTTCCAATGAATGTTGCAAAAATAAAACTTGAAACTTGAGTTAAGGCAGCTGCCTGACAAAAGCTGACTGCTACAAGACTCGATGTAAGGAACATCTATGCCAAAGACATCTTTGAAACTGCTGGAAGTATTTATCTTATTTGCTCGCTAAATAGACGTCCTAGCCTTATAATTGACTATGAATGTGTGCTCAATTCTTCCAATGAATGTCGCAAAAATAAAACTTGAAACTTGAGTTAAGGCAGCTGCCTGACAAAAGCTGTCTGCTACAAGACTCGATGTAAGGAACATCTATGCCAAAGACATCTTTGAAACTGCTGGAACTGGAACATATTTCTGTCACTCTGCTCATATCTCGCCCTCTCTTTCTCTCTCTCTCTCTCTCATTGCCTCTTACTCTCACTCTATCTAGCTGTATCTCTGTATCTACCTCTACTGATCTATATTCCCTTCTCTCCCACTCACCCACCATTTATCTAGGCAGACTGGTGTCTATATCTGTTTTTATCATTCGTACACGACTATCAATCTCGTTCTCTCTCTCTCTCTCTCTTTCTATTGCTATATTTAATACATATTTTCAAATATACTATTTACTCTATTTTAATTTATATTAATTTTATTTTTCATATAAGATGAAATCTTGTACGTGTTTAAATATATGTTAGGTTTACTTAAATATTAAACTAATTTATTTTACTTGGCACTAGGTATTCATATTCCTATTTACATAAGCTATATACACAGTCATTGCTCCCAGTGCGAGCCTAACCAAATCTGCTGCTGTTGTCCAATACCTCAGCACTGGAACCGATTGCCAAGCTGTTCTGGTTGCACTTGCAGTCCTCGCCGTCCACACGGCCCTTGCCGGAGGTCAGGATGCGCATGCCCTCGGCAAACTTGGGAAAACCGGACATGGTCTCCTTCAGTGTGGTCATCATCACTGGCAGATACATGAAGAAGTCTTTGAAGTGGCCCACGACTGTGTGGTAGTCGACGGCTCGTCCACTGGCGGAGCTGCCTCCCGTGCCCTGGTAGCTGCCATCGCCGTCAATCTCATTGCCAGGCGTGCCATAGGGAACGGCAATGCAATGTCGCATGGCTGAAAAGAAGCGCAAAATCATTTAAATTCCGTCACGGAGATCGACTTACTCGAGTGGGGACTTACCCAACAATAAAATAATTGCGGCTGCTAGAAACTCTCTGTGGTCTGTCATGATGTCAACTTGGCTCGAAATGCTCAGCACTTGCCACGACTGTTCAGCATTTATAACATTTCAAGCGTCTGCTTGCGAAGCAGAATTCTTGAAGCGAACTGAGTTTCATCTGTTTTGTTGTGGTTTTCACTTTTCCGCTGAAGGCAGCAGAAAAACTCGAAACTCTTGGCGAAAATTTGATTTTCAATGTTATTGCAAAGACCTCTGTCAAGTGGAAATGCAAAGCAAAAGGTTTTCTTTTTTTTATTTTTTTTATTAATATTACAGATGTCATTGATTTATAAATTAATTTAATTTAATATGAACAGTCGCAATTCAAATTCAATTGGATTTGTATATATTTAATGGCCTCCAATTTAAATTAAATTTAAATTAACAATTGATTTAATTTAATTTTTTACATGGTTATTGTTCTTTAATTTAATATATGAATAATAAATAATAAACCATATTTAATTTATTTTCCCATTATAAATATATCATAATATTTAATTTTTAAATAATGAATACCAACAAACAGAAATATTTTATTCATATTATATATTTCAGCATCATAATCCAGGTAAATTCTTAAAAACAAAACTATTATATTCTGATTTCCCATTTTAAAAAAATAAATAAAGAAATTACATATTTATTAAGCACAATTATTTATTATGAGCTGATTTTCATATTACATAAATGAATTCATTTTATATTGTATAGCTCCATCTATTGTAATTATTTTGCGCTAATATTGTGTGTGGATTTTAAACAGTTGCGTAGGTACACACTGGCAACAATGCCGTAGTTACAGTTGAAATACATAGATGGCGCTTAACAAGCAACATTCGGGGAATGCTGAAATTGATGTTTGAAACAATAATTAAATCAATAATAATTATAAAAGAAAAATAAAAAATGCTTAAATATTATTAATAAATACATTATTCATAAATATTATAAAACTTATTTATGCATAAAAAAATAATAATAATTAAAAATTATTAACTTCAAATAATTAATGCTTAATAAAATAATGCCTAAATATATTAAAAAATTATTTTTTACACAATGTACAATTATTATAATATTAATAATAATTTATGCTTTTTAAATTAATTTATAATTAATTAATATTCTTATAAATATTTTTCAAAGACGCTTTAATTTAAATAAAAACAAATTTTTTATTATGCGTATATCTTTTGAATATTGTTAAAAAAAGGGAGTGAACTCTAATTGATTCAACTTTGTTGCAAAATATTTGCATGTAAAAATAATGGATTTAAAATTGATGATTTACTTAAAACAACATTCCAATCAAGGCAAGTTCAAGTCGTTCTATATTTAACAAGCTAATTATTGTGCGACGAGTCGATTAAATGTGTCAAGTAATTGTGTCAGAGCTGCAATTATCGAAAGCCGTATTAAAAGTCTATTTAATAGAAATAGCAAAACTTGTCGTGACTTTGCAATGTCTTGAATAAGTCAAGAACTCGCGAGACTCGATGACAATGCGCGAATGCGTTAAGAAGAGTTTCAGTCTGATAGAATTTGTTGAGCTAATCAAGTCAAGTGACAATCGAGCAACAAAATCCGCTTCACTCGCGCGTTGCTTTCTCAGCCAAGTTCAAAGTCAAGAGCGAATCGACACCAACCTTGGCTAGCGCTGAGGGGCCAGCCCGCTATGAGTAAAGAAAAAAACAAAAAAAAAAAGCTTTAATAGCGTAATTGATGTTTTTATTCCATTCACCTTTCAGCACCTGCATACGAAACCGTTGATCTTCACAACAATGCAATGAAAACACGTTTCAACTTATTAAAATTGGCCACTATTATGAGCCAGGCTAAATGGAATACAGTTTTATTTACCCACCATGTCCAGTACGTATTGCCGCACGACAGTTGTAACAGGCCCAAGTGGATGTCTCGCATCAATCGATAAAGATGTTGAACTGATGACTGTGCTGAAATGCTAATTTCGTATGCGTATCGTTTGTGATATTTTATGGCTTGTGAAAATCGTTATGATTGTCATTATGATTTTAATTATTATGTTTATCTTCATCATTACCATTTGAACTCTAATTAATGGCATCGCTATCATTTTCTGACAGTGCAAAAAGCATTTAGAACTTATGATGATCATGCTCATTCTATATATAATTATTATTATTATTATTATTACCTAACTTTGCTAAAAAAAATATGTTTATTTAAATTGTTACCATTTTCCTTATGACCTCTAGCTAAACTTTTTGCTAAAGCAAACATTTCTTCCACCTAATCAAGCTGTAAACTACAAATATATCGAAGCCAACCCAATCCTAATTGTTATGGGAAATATGTAACTAGCGGGCGACTCCAATCGAGTGTCAGTCACACGCGCATTCCAATCCCCAATCCAGACGCCAATATGGAAATGAGCTAGCGAATTTCTGCCTTCGGCCAGCTGATTCGCTCGGCCCCTCATCAAATATGCGCACAACGTTTGACTTACTCATTAGACGTGTCGTGAAGTTTTCTAATTTCTAAGCGTTTATTTATAAAAGCGTAAACGAGTACTACAAACAATAATAAAAATGGTCGAGACTACGGCGACGTATCACAGTCGATGTTAGTTATCTAATATCTAATATAAAGGCTGGCAATTGTCGGACTAGACGACGAAATCGGGCCGACTATTCTCTCTGGTGATCAGGTACGGACGCTGCTCGGTGGGGCAATTGAACTTCTCGAACAGGTGCTCGTTGAAGCCGCTCTTCTCGCTCGGCATTTCCAGCATATTGTTCCAGATCGCATTGGCCGCCGAGGCCTGGCCCCGCTGGCTCAAGTGGAAGCAATCCTCGGAGAAGAACCGCGTGTCTGTCTTGCCAGAGGGCATGCGCGGAAAGTCGTCAAATTGGGAGAAGGGCTGCACATTGATGGTGAATGTCTGCAAAGAGATGGGCAATGCTTAGAATATTTCCCTGTAGCTACTTCATGGACTCACGTCTGAATTGAACTCCGGCAAGTTGGCGATCTCGTAGTCCTTGGCTATCCAACGCTTCATGATGCCCTCTAGATAATCCAAGCGCTTCTTGCTCTTGCCCATCAGGCACGGACACTCAAAGGTCAACGTGGTCTGGCAGATGGGCGGCAGCCCGGATAGTTCAGTCATAAATCGTAGATTTGGAGCAGGCACCACATTCAGCATGAGCCGCGGCACATTGTCCCGTAGATAGCGATACGTCTTCAGCATGTTCTGCTCGTGCAATTTAATTGTCAGCTCCGGCTGTGTGTGGAAGCAAATGTCGGCGCAGAAGTCATTGTTGCCTATGAACATGGTGACCAGCTTCCAGTCGCGGGTCATGTTCACGTGGGGATCGTTCCGCAAGCGCTTCACCAGCACCTTGGCCATGTAGGGCATGTCGCGGGACATGGCGCCCAGTTCGGCCACGTTGAAGCGCGACGAGCGGTCTGTGGAGAGGCCGTCCCTCAGCGAGTAGCCATAGAGCTTGGGATTGAACTCCTTGAGTATGTTGGGCAAGGTGAGGTATTTTTTCCAATTGTACTGCCCGCCAATGGACCAGACCACGCCTCGATTCTCCACGGTCACGTGCCCCAGATTGGTGGCGAAAATGCCATTGCCCGCGGTCAGAGAGTCGCCCATGCCGCCAATGATGTCGATGTCGCCGGGCCGCAGTCGATGCACGCTCGTCGGCCGCTCAGCACTGCGTCTGCCGGGCCCCCGTTCCGTGTCGCAGAACTGGAGAAGTGCGCGCGTGCGCGGATTCGACTTTTGGGTTTTCTGAAAGACAAACACAAATGGAGGCTAGCAAATGGCAAAAGAAACAGGCGCAGCAGGACGAGACTTACGCCGGCATTGCGCACGCGCTGCACGTTCGCCGGCTCGTCGCCGGATCGCCCGGTGAAGGCCAGGCTGAGCAAGCGCAGTGGCCGGTAGGCATTCCTGAAGGCCACATCCAATGACGTGCGCTGTGACGTCACACAGCCAATTAATCCCAACAACAGCAGAGCGAGTAGCAGAACGAATGACAGCTGCCGTGATGACGCCTTGTCCATATCGTCTTACAGCTGAAACGAAATGAAGATTAATGGCTGTGTGCGTGTGTGTGTGTGTGCGTTTGTGTGTGGAGGGCTCGCAAAACTTTTGCTGTCGTTGGTGACGTCCTCGACACTGAACCAGTTCTGCGCAGATAGCGTTACAGAGACGTCGACGCTCTGGCAGTTTGTTCACCTTTCGGCGCTTGTTTTGATTTGCCTTTCGTTCGGAATAAAGTTTTATGCTTAGTCAGGTTTGTCTGGGTCGATACTAGGCATCCGAGAATATTATGCAAATGTGAGCTCAAAATCAGCAAAAAGTATAATGGAAATAAACGTTCCGCATAAGTGAGAAGACGCTTTGGCAGCTTCTTAAGAATAGATTCTTCAAATACTTCGCAGCTGGGATAATTATCCACAGAAGCGTAAAGTTCATTAGGTGTTGACCCTGAGGCGCCAGAATGTTTAATTTTAAGTTATTTTTAAGCCACTAATAAATCTTAACTATAATTTTATTTATGTTTTTAATATGCTTAGATTAAGCCTAATCAACAATTGTCACTCAAACAGCTCGATCTGTTCCGACATTTGGCACGCTTTCGGCAGCGCGAAAGAACGATAAAATAAATCTATATATATGTATATATTTCTTTTATAAGTTGGTAGGCGGAAGTCTTGAGCGATCGAACTGAATATGCGTGCTAAATCCAGTTGCGATCAAGATTCATGCAGACTTTGTTTTGTTTTGTTTCCTTCCTCGCATTATGCGCAGATCTCAAACAAAAGACTTGGAAAACAAACGCGGCGAATCAGTTAAGAAACGGAAATGCAACCGAATCACACTCAATTAGTTGGAATTAGTGAATATTTTTGAATAAAACAAGCACACAACATAACTGTATATTTATACCTTTAGATCACTTAAATTTAATTGCAATTGAAAATTCACTTTAGTTTTATTCACTCTTTGTTTCACGTTGCGTAAATCTTGCAACCAAAAGAATTGCACAATTACATAAAAAACTGATTTACTTCGATATTGCGAATTTATAGCCCCAGAAGGCAGCGCGTCCGGCTCAGTTGACCGCATAGAATTGACTGGCCGGTAGAATTTCTGAATATGCTGCTTTTATATGGATTGCCCGCGGAGCCGGACCGCGTTGTACGCATAGAACGAAATACGAAATGAAATACAACAAAAAATAATGAAAAACATATGTATATAAAGATCGTAGCTGTATACGAAACACGTAAAAAGAACAAAATACAATACAAATTAAGTGCGAATTTTCAGAATAGAGTACGCGCGACATGCGAATACCCTAAGTACAATTGTGCAATGCATATATATTCTCTAAATACATATATATTTTAGCTAATTAAATATTATTTGCCTGGAACTTTCGCTTGTAAATTGAGTTTATAAGATTTAGCAACCGGATCTAAAATAGTAAAATTATTCTAATAAATTATATTAAATAATTACCCACTTAAATTCTATCATAATTGGATAATTGCACTTTAATTAACAAAACGTTAAAAAATTAATAAAAATGAAAAACAGGTTTTAATAAAATGATTGATAATATATTTTACGATTTGAATCTTTCATACTACTAAAATTTCATTCGCAAAATCCTCGTAAAATTAATTTATTAATTTAATTGTAAATTAAAAAATTTATTTAATATTTAAATTAATCAAGTAAACTTTTGAGCCTTTAATACCCGTTCTCAATTCAGTTACGTGGTATATATCATTATAAAACTTCCTTCTGAAATTGCTCGCTAAAAAATGGTAAATTTTGTTAGCAATACTTTACATATATTTAAATAAAAACAGAATAATTTCATATATGTACATTAAAAATAATGGTTAGTGAGTCTCTCACAGCCACTCGCAAGCCAGCTACGTGGTATACATTATATCAAAATTGGCTATCTGATTTTCACACACTCACACTGGCGTATGAAATGCGGCTGAAGCGCTGAGCCGGTTATAGCATGGTCTAAAATAAAGAACGTAAATTCTGAAATTCACTTTCGTCGAGATGTTAAAAATAGTTCCAGAATCTAGACACGTAAAGCGGCTTTGTAGGCATGACGAGACTAAAACTCTATAAAAAGGCAGGCTGAGGGTCTAAGCAACGAGAGCAACAACTCACCCAGCGTTACGGTGGATTAGTGAGGCATTCCCAATTGAAAGTTGGTCTCAAAATAGTCACTTGGACATTAAAGCTGGCCACATGTGTCGTACGTGCTCCGCCAGCTACTTACTTCATAGAGATAGACATAAATTTGGCGAGCGGGACGGACAGATAGATGAGCATTCATTTAACAGTTTCTTCAATTGACATTTGTTGATTTTATCACTCACTAGAAACGCTATAAACATTGCTTAATCGCGTAAACCTTTGGACCATGTCGCAGTCAAGTGCTAACACATGGAACGACACTTGTCAAAAAGGTCTTGATGGGGTTAAGTTGTCATTTTGCTGCTTCTAGCTGATGCCCCAATCCCAAGAGATTAAACATAATATCATTACCGGCCGGCACCCTCGACTTGACAAATACTTCTACCTTCTACCTTTCACCTTCCACAGTCCACCGTCCACTCTCCACTATCCACTATCCACTTCCTCGACAAACAATCCAGTGTTGCCATCGAATAACCTTGTGTCGCAAAATAATACATAAAATAACGGCACGAAGCAATTAAAGCAAAACAACAAAGAAGCAACAACTTGTTTTAAATAAACAACACCAGAAAACAAGAAGGAACCGCCTTAAATGACATGACGATGCTCGTGTGTGGCAACATCTTGAAGCCTGGTCGATGCTGATGATGTTGATAATGATGATGATAATGGTAATGTTGACGTCGTTAAGTACCATAAAAATCATTTAAGCCACTTACTGAAGCGCAGCTATCAACTGTCTTAGATATAGAGCCCATTCTTCTATGGAATACTTAAATAAACATAGAAATATAAATTAATGTTTAATATATTCATAGCAGATACTCTGCCAGCTACAAAGAAGTTTCTAGGGCTCTCAATTTGAGCAGAATAATAAAATAAAGGGTATATTGCTTTCCAGGATTTTGCATAGTCGGTTCCAGCTGATTATCAATGTATTAGTAGCATAATTTATAAACTAGATATCATTTGTTTGCTTTATATAATTTATTCCTTTTTCAGAAATCCGTTACAGCAAAGAAGCTCAACTTTCAAAACAAAGCCAAAAGCTTTTGGATTGCTTTCATTCGTGCTTCATACGATAGCTACATGGCAAACCACTGCTTGTTGTATCGATAGATCGATATCCTTAGTCTCGATTTTGCCTGTCGGCAAATGGGAGTTGTGACGTTATCTTTTATTAAAAAACCTTTATTAAAAACCACATCAGCAAATTCACGTAACATCTCAAACAAACAAAAGCCGAAGCCGAAGCTGAGGCCGGCGAGCAAACAACAAACACAACAACAAAGACAACACAGACAAAAACACTTATTGACTGCCTACGGACAATGGGCGCTCTGCGATACATGGGCTGGATAACCGGTTGCTCGGTCTTCACGGCGCTTCTCTCGATCATCTGGCAGGCATTTCTCACCCTGCAGGCGCTGAACAGAACAACCGTACTCCTTACCGGTCTCCTAGCCATCGAGGGCGGCGTTAAGAAATCCACCGACGAGCCGGCGCCCAAAGTAGCCGTCGGCTATGGCGCCTGCACAGATCTGCAAATAAATGCCACAGAGTTTCTGGAGACCTTCTACAAAATGCGGGTGCCTGAGCTAACCGCCGACTTTGCGGCGAAGAATGTGAACAATGAAAATGAGTTTCTTCAATCGTTTGCCTACTATTTTAAGAACGGCGCCGCAGCTGAGTAAGTGGATCCATTAGATATAATTGGCTACATAATACTAAATACTTGAACCTTATAGGCGCGTCATATCTAACAGCACGCTGTTCAAACAACTGATAACCAACGCCAAAATAATGGACAAAGAGCGCATTCAGTGGTATATGGGAGGCAACGCCCCATTGATGGCTGTGCGCTTTCTCATAGAGGGAGCGGATGTACTTCTAGGCGCACATATGTCGAAGAAGTATGTGTCCATTCACACACATTTAGCTTCAGCATAAATTAATCCACATTGTTTCTTTTTTTTCAGATTGCGACCATTGCTGCCCAAGGAGATTCGTCTTGCTGGCGATGAGATACCCGATGATGATATACATCTTATTCTGGAGTATAAAGCCGGTGATAAATGGGGCCCATATGAGGCACCGCGCGCCAATCGTTATATATTGCATAACGACAAGAACAATCCTCATTTGAGAGCGGTGGAGCATCTGACGGACGCACTAAAGAAATATAATCCACAGCTGCTGGTGGTCAGCGGTCTGCAAATGATGGACATGTTCAAGTTCAGTCCTGGTGTGCGTGAGGCACGCTTACGCCAGGTGCAATCGCAGCTCACCAGCCAGCCGCCAGGCACGTTGCAACATTTTGAGCTCGCCAGCTACGTGGAGCTGCAGCTGCTGAATCAGCTCCGGCAGTATGTGCTGCCCTATGTGGACTCTTTGGGAATGAACGAACAGGAGTTGTCCAATCTGCGGCAGGTGCTGGAGAATGGACGCACCACCCTGGCCACCGACTGGAATCCACGCATTGCCAATACCCTGGACCAAATGCGTCAGGTGTTCATCAGTCTGCTGGAGGACTACAGTGTGCGGCACAAGTCCGATTCGCACAGACGCATGGTATCCAGAATGCACGTGCACACCCTGGCCTACCAAGCCATCCTGACCGTTGCCAACTCGAAGTGGAAGAATACGAGGGCTGCAGCCGCTAAGGCTGCGCTGACGGCACATCGTTACGTCTGCAAATCCCAATTTGTAAGTGCTGAAGATTTTTACTTTAACAGTTTATTTGACCATTAAACTTATTAATTTACAGATCAATCCAGAGGCGGTGACTCTTGTATTGGACGACAGCTTCGCAACATCAGCTCAAGAGGAAGCGCCCCGAATGCGCATCAGTGCAGCCAATCCTGTGCCTTGCTGGCAGGAGTTTATACAGTATGGCGCGGATTTGCAAAAAATCGAAGTGGAGATATGCGTGGCGCCAGTGCTGATATGCCGAGTGGCCAAAAAGACAGCGGGAGCTGGAGATAATATATCTGCTTCAGGACTGGTGGTTCAATTGTGAGGCCCACAAAGCAACTAGAAAAACTCAGAAAGCAAAAAAAAAAAAAGGGAAATATGAAATGTGAAGCAATAACCATGACAACAATCATGTTTGGGACCGGCAAGACTGCTTAGTATTTACACGAAATGCAAAAGACTCAACATAGCAAACCCTCAAATTGAATCCTCGACAAAGCAACTAACCCAATCTCGTGAACATTCCCTGTTGAAAGCTGTTTATAGACAGCATGTTTAGCACCTTAGTGACCTTAGAAACGCGTTACCTTCAGTAAAATTACGGACGCCGGCAAATCCATAAGAATTGCGGAACGGAACAACGATATAGTTGGCTCATGGCCTTAGTACTACATATCTAGAAGATGAGATTGCATATAACAGAACAAAACTTGAAATTCAGCTGTTGAAGCAGTCGACTCTTAGTTAACATCTATATCGAATCTCTGGATACACTCACTCACTCTGAATTATTTAATGTGTTCAAAATAGTCTAAGTTTATTAGTTTGTCGTCGTAATATTATTATTTTTTCGGTATTATATCGATGTGAACCATTCCTACTTACAATTTGTTTTGCGCACTTGGTTTTAGGCTAAAATGACAATGTATTCATAAATACATGTATAATAAAAATTTCTGTTGAAATCTAATCAATATAGTTTGAGATTCCCTTCAGTAATTTTTCAAGCATAGACAAAAACTATATTACAAAATATATATACTTTGGTTAACAGGGTATAAAAAATTTCGTATATAATTCCTGATTTCATTGGGCGCGCATAAACAGGGAAGTAGAATTGGTGCGATAAGTGTGTTTACGACTATCGATGAATCGATAGATCGATACTACTAATTCGAGAAGTTTCGTGACCATTCTCTGTCGACGTCGACGTCGCCGCTACAATTTTCATTACGCTGAAAAAACGTGTCGGTCGCGGTACAAAAAAGTTGTGAGCGTTTATACATTGTTAAAATAAGTATAAATCGTCTACATATAAAAGAAATCTGCAAATATGTGCGTAAATATATCATCAAAGATAATGTCAATAGATAATTCGCTTAGATTGTTTAAAAAAATTCCGTGGGCGTCTATGTGAATATTTTTCTCACACATACCCAGAGCCCAAAGGCAAATCCATAATGAATGGAATATGCACAAATCTAAATAATTTTGGACTCATCTGTCAATTAATATAAAATTGACGCTTGTGTTTCTATATATACAATGGAAATATTTGAGCTAATATTATTTTCTCTCTTACAGTTGCTGAGAAAAAAACAGAGAAACAGTCGCCCTATTAAAAAAACAGAAAACAACAAAAATACGGAAAAGGAATCTAGGCAACAAAGTCTAAACAATTTAACTAGTTTAACAAAATCAATCAATCGAATCGGCAGCCGAAAGTAAAGAAAAATGTCTGTGATTGGCATCGATTTCGGTAACGAGGGCTGCTATGTAGCGGCTGCCAGATCCGGCGGCATAGAGACTCTTGCCAATGACTACAGTCTGCGTGCAACACCGTAAGTACCAAAAGGAAAAAAAAGTACAAAAGAAGAGAGAGGTGAAAAGTAGCACATGATTATGATTACGGCTGCTATTGGGATATCAATTAACGAAAGCTCTCAATATCCGCTGTGCATAATCGTTTGCTCTTTTTCCCATTGAGGTTATGTATAAATGTAAGTCATGCCCGATACCTTGTGTATGTGTACGCGCGTACATACGCATGTGTGTGTGTGTGTGTGTGCGTGTGTGTAAATGTTTGGCTGAGTGCGCGCCTAGAAGTTTCCATTGTTGTCACTGGTAACGCTTTTAATAAAGAATTATTTTCATAAAATATATACAGATTACATGTAATATGTGCATGCAGCGCCCCATATGTATGCAATGGTGCCTAAATTTGGCTCTGGCTGCTCCCCATAAAAAGCATTGCAAATTAATGAAAGGCCACATCAAAATGTTGCAAAATGTTGTGTCGTGTTGCTCCATTTGAGATGGGGCTTCGCCGCAGTATTTGACTCAGATTCTAGATTTATAAATTTGGAATGCGTGGGAGCATTTTTACTTTTGCCAATATCATTTTTAATTTGGCCAATCTACATACACACATACACATAGACATTTATGCACACAGGCGTACAAAAATCATCGCATGCGTCATGCGGTCGGTCCGGTCAATAGCAGCATCAAAGCAGAGAGAGCGCAAGGCGGCCGCAGCAGCAGCAGCAGCTGTTGCCGTGAAGAAAATGGGCGAAAAAAGAGTACGAGAGAACAACGAGCCTATGCGTTCACACCAAAGTTGTCAAAAATAAAATCAAAGCCGGCAAATCGCGATCGCGCACATATGTACATGTGCATACCATGACAACGCGTTTATACATATACGGCTATGTGTGCACGTGTATGTGTGTGTGTGTGCTGATTTAATTAACTTTGTTGTGGCAACACGACCATATTTGACGCGTTGCTAGAACATTGTATACCCTGTAAATTTATATGCAGGTGCCAGGTATAGAACTCTCTGGCTTCATTATTGAAACTCATATAATGTATAAAAAGCAATAAGGAATGTATTACTTTTAGGCATTGCTTGCTTGCAGACATTTATTTAATAAATATAAAAATCTAATAAATACTTGAATGCACAATACCTCACTCACTAGTTTAATAAATAGTATATAAAAAATTCATTTTATTATTTCACTAATTTAACTTTAACATTTTTTCAGCTCATTTGTGGCATTTGATGGCAAGAAGCGCATCATTGGCGTTGCCGCCAAAAACCAGCAGGTGACAAACATGAAAAACACAGTTGGCGGCTTTAAGCGTTTGCTTGGCCGCAAATTCAACGATCCGCATGTACAGCATGAACTCAAGAGCATTCCAGCGCGCGTGGAGCCGCGTAGTGATGGCAGCATTGGCATCAAAGTCAACTATTTGAACGAGGATCAGCATTTCTCACCGGAGCAGCTGACGGCCATGCTGTTCACGAAACTGAAAGAAACTTCTGCGGCCGCCATGCAAACGCAGGTGAATGACTGTGTCATCACCTGTCCCATATTCTTCACCAACGCCGAGCGTCAGGCGCTGCTCGATGCCGCACAAATCGCGGGACTGAATGTGCTGCGCCTGATGAACGAGACAACGGCCACGGCTCTGGCCTATGGCTTCTACAAGAACGATCTGTTCGAGGACAAGCCGCGTAACGTCATCTTCGTTGACTTCGGCCACTCGGCGCTGCAGGTCAGCGCCTGTGCGTTCACCAAGGGCAAGCTGAAGATGTTGGCCAGCAGCTGGGATCAGATTGGTGGGCGCGATATCGATTTGGCACTTGCTGAACACTTTACACAGGAGTTCCTCGAGCGCTATAAGATCAATGCCAAGAGCAATGCTCGCGCCAATGTGCGTTTGCTGGCCGAAATCGAAAAGCTGAAGAAGCAAATGTCTGCCAACAGCACCAAACTGCCTCTGAATATTGAATGCTTTTTGGACGACATCGATGTCAGCTCGTCCATGCAGCGGTCCCAAATGGAAGAGCTGTGTGCTCCCATTCTACAGCGTGTCGAGCAGACCTTCAAGAAACTCTTGGTCGAATCAAAGCTTTCTCTGGACGATATACACTCTGTGGAGATTGTGGGCGGCAGCACTCGCATACCGGCTGTCAAGCAGCTCATTGAGCAGGTAAGTCACACTTGGCTATAAGTAAGCTTTGGGAATGTTCCTAAGGTGTTCTGTATTTTGTAGGTGTTCAACAAACCGGCCAGTACCACACTTAATCAGGATGAGGCCGTTTCGCGCGGAGCTGCTCTGCAATGCGCCATCATGTCGCCGGCTGTGCGCGTGCGCGAATTCGGGGTAACTGACATACAGAATTATGCTGTGAAAGTGCTCTGGGAGGGTGATGGCACATCAACGAACGGCGAAGTTGAAATCTTTCCGCAATTCCATCCGTCACCATTCAGTCGCCTGGTGACCATAGCTCGCAAGAGTCCGTTCGTTGCGTCCATTGTGTACGGCCAACCGGTGCCGTATCCGGATCAAACTATCGGCACCTGGAAAATCAAGGACGTCAAGCCAACAGAGCGTGGCGAGAGTCAGGATGTCAAACTGAAAGTTCGCATTAATCTAAATGGAATTGTCTTGATTTCGTCGGCCGTGCTCGTTGACCGAAAGGAACAGGAAGATGCTGCCGCCGCAAACGAAATGGCTATCGACGAGAAGGCTGCCGGAGGAGAGCAAGCTACACCCAATGCTGGCGAGCTAGCGGAAGCCCAGCCCGAGGTTAGTCAATTCAAACAGCCCTTAATCGATTATGTAGTATTCTCATCATCATCAAATTCATACAAACTATATCATCTGTTGTTGAGTAGGCGCTCTCTCCCTTTCGCAGTTTTCTAACCCTTTCGAGTGATCTTCCTTCTAACAACTTAACCAGTCATCAACCGAATCGGTTCTTATAATTTGCTCACTTCTATATAACTCGAAACTTCATTATTTGATGCTCTTGCTAGCTTCTTTCACTTAGATAGGCAATGAAACCTAAGACTAAATATGGAAGGCAAAGAAGAATGAAAGCCTTTTCGACAAGAGATCCTTTCATTTAGAACTTTAAATGAATTTATTTAAAAATATCTATCTAGCTATCAATTTTAACACACAATCATCAATGTTTATAGGGGCGTATACTAATGTGTTTTAATCTCACTTTAGCGAAATGTTTAGTTCCATTCAGTTTCCTTTGTTATTTTACATATACATATATATATTTATATATCAAACAGCTCTTCAGTATTGTGAGTTTGTGATTATATTTCGGTTGCTTCGTGTTTATGTCTTGGTTTCATTCCCAATCTAGTGCCGTAGTTGATGTTCCTATTGCTGTTTAAGTATGTTGTATTGTACATTGCTTTTGTACGAGATATTTATATATACTACATATACATACAATTATTACAACTATCACCCAAAATATTGGATATTGTGCGCTCGCGTTTTGCTCTCTCATATAGGCATATTTTGAGAATGAGGATGATATTAATACATCAACAGCCTCATCACCTGGCGGACAAGGGTGGGCACAACGGGTCAAGGGCTGGTTTGGTTCGGTACGTTTTCAAATTTAAAGCAAATAAAAATCTTAATACAAATATAATTTCTAATATAAAACCAAAAAATGAGAAAATATCACGAAATTGGAAATGTCGTATGAGAAAATATTAAGCACAACATTTTGCGCTTTCTTTTCCCACCCAACAACCGATAGTAAAACGAATGATGAAGACCGCTCATAAGCCGCCTACCCTGTGTGCTCCTACATAATATTGCAAAACAAAAATATATATATACAATCAATATAAATATTGACTTGCTTAAACAATTTGCCCAATATATGCTTGAATACTTTTTTATTTATTTATTCAAATATATACATTTAATTATTATGATTTAAACAAAGTAAGCAAAACAAAAAAATATAATAAAATAAAACAAAAATACACGTTCTACAATGCGCCTCCAATCCAATGAATGCTACTCGAACTTCTATTTACATAATAATAAGACACGAATCACAATCTGTTGCTCATATTGTAGGCTGTTACTTGAGCTGTTTTTCCTCTTCGCTTTGTTGTTGTTCCGCTTCGAAGTATTTCCTCTTTCTATTGGCTATTGAGAAACAAATAATTTGATCCGAGTCGATGGGGCAATTATTTTAATCTATGATTTTTGCCTTCTGTATTCTATTTCACGTACAGGGCAATGACAAAACAAAGAAGAAGATCAAAAAGGACATCGAGCTGCCAATGGAGCCCATCACTCATGGTTTCGAGCCAGCCGTCTTGAGCGGCTATGCACAGCAGGAGGCTAAGATGATTGGCAACGATCAGAAGGAGACGGAACGCATTGACGCCAAAAATGCATTGGAGGAGTTCGTCTACGATATGCGCAACAAACTACACGTAAGAATCTAATAAGCTTCACCTAAGCATAGGTCAATATATAATAATGCCATATTTGCAGGGTGGAGCTCTTGAGCGCTATGTGGTTGAGGCCGAGCGCGAGTCGATTGTAGCACAGCTAAATGATCTCGAGAACTGGTTATATGAGGATGGCGAGGATTGCGACCGTGAGACTTACACCAGTCGCCTGACGGCGCTGTTGCAGAAAACCGATCCGATCAAGCAGCGCGCCCACGACTATGAGCAGTGTCCGGCTGTTTTCGAGGAGCTAAAGAACAGCATTGCTGTGGCCCGTCAGGCAGTGGCCGAGTTCCGCAAGGGTGTGCCCAAGTACGATCATTTGACGGAAACCGAGTTCATCAACATTGCCGAAACTGCGGACAAGGCGCAAAAGTGGCTGGAAAGCAATCTGTCAAAATTCACGCAATCGCCACGCACAGTCGACAGTCCTGTTACCCTGCAGGCAGTGCGCCATGAGGTGAATTCCTTGACTAGCTGCGTCAACTCCGTCATTAACCGCGCGAAACCGAAACCAGCTGCCAAGACAGCGACACCGCCAAAGGATGCTGCGGAACAGAATGGCGGCGAGCCCACTGCCGGTGGTGACAAAATGGATGTGGACAACAATGGGCAGAACGTAGGCAGCAACACACCCAGCGATGCCGCCATGGACGTTGAATGAACTAGGCGTCGTGCATCGTCGGCGGTTATTGATATATTTAATAAAAGAAACGAGTATAGAAACAAAACAAATATATATGGTATTGGCTAACGATAAAAACAACAACAACAACACAAAACTTAACTTTACGTCTACAAACCAACATGAAACAACAATAGCAAAAATTGTATATGCACTTTTGCTTTCCCGACTCATCAGAATCAGCAAACTGGCAAACTGTAAACAAACCCTAAATGTGTAAGCGTATAAATAAAACAAACGATTTGATTAAGTGCAGCAGACGAAGATATGGCAGTTGAATCGGAATCGGAAGTGGAAGTGGAATTGACAGACAGACAGACATAGCTGCTGTACGGATGAATGCAACAACTTAATACAAACATTTTCTAATCGACCATTTTTGCATATAGTTGAATAACAACAAAAACCAACACTAAATGAATGGAATTCAGATAATCAAATAAAACCATAATGATGATTCCAAAAAGCTCTTAATTGGTTTTTGTTCGAGCTCGAAATATGTTACTTAATATAATATATAATATATGTTATTCAATATAATACATATATAATATACTATATATGTTATTTAATATATAATACATATATAATATAATATATTAAATATATGTATGTCAGTTGAACGCTGATACCCTCTCTTTACTACATAGAATTTACGAATACTCCGTGTTTGGTTGCTTTGCATTTGAATTGAAATAGGTTGAAAGGTCATATAATTAATGATACCATTTTATTTATATACATATATATGACTATAGAATCACTGAAAATATGCATATTTATTACTGTAGCCTCACAATAATATTCAGTTCACTTCTGTTCGTTAAACACATTGCAAGCGGATTAGTGTCACTTTTTATTTTAAAATATTAATAAAATGCAATTCGTTATAATTATTCTGATCGCATTTCTAGCAGGTGCATCAGCCAAAGCTGGTGCGACAGAAACCGAGTTAAATAAATTTATAACTGCTGAAGACTTTGACAAAAAATTAAATGAGAGCTCAGAAGCTTTGAAGCAGCAGTGTGGTTCCTTTTGTTATAACCTTCTGATGTTCTCATCGAACCGTCGGGACGATGATAAAAAGGCAGCAGAGGATCATGCGCTATCACTTCGCATCAGAGACAATCGGATCAGGGCACTCGAAGTGGAGATAGAACTTATGAAAGAGAACCAAATCGAATGCGAGGCGAAACTCAAGGCGAAAGACAATTTAGTAACCGACGTCGGTCGGGAAGTTGATAGTCTCTTAAACAAAGTGGCGCAGATAGCAGCAATAAAATCAAATAGTACCGAGCCCAAATTGTAAACTGCATTTAAAAGAATTTTATAAGTAAAATTGTAACTATTTAATAAATATGCAACTCTACTGCAATCAAGAAAAGTGTTCTATTAAATGATTCGTATAGCACTTATATACTTAAACTAAAATAGACACAAGAGGGTATATTAGGTGTAATATTGTGAGTATATTTGGAGATGCTATGCGCTTACATTACAAAACTTGTTTATAAACGGGGGAATGCTAATGCGAAGGCGAATGCGTGGAAAGCTAGCGTGTGTGTTGATGAAATAAATAGGAAGTTTGGCAGAGAGCTGGTGACTAGTGTATAAATATCATTATCCATAGATTGTTTGCTTAGGGCTCGCTTGAAGGCTCCTCGGTGCGATCCAGTTTAATAATTAAAGCGTTTATGATGCAGGCGCCCGCCTCCTTTGTAAACCAGCACAGGTCGTTGAGCAGATGCACAGAGGACTCATTTAGAGTGCTCGAACTGCTGCCGGCTCCGCCAGCAGCGCCGCTCACGCTCGATCCACCATCATGCGTTGCCTCATTGTCGGCCGAATGCATGCTGCGTCGCTTGGCCTCGGTAGCCGTCTTGCCCGTGGTCACGCCGGAGATGGACTGACGTCGCACGTACACCTCAAACGAGGTGGAAATGCGATGGACGCCCTGGTCGGAGACATAATGATGCTGTGGCAGCACCGGCTCAATCACTGTGGCATTGGGTGAGTAGTAGAGCTCCAGACGCGTGCCTGGCTCATCTTTGTGCGTGGCCGCCACCGTATCCTCGTCCATTTCCAGCGGCAGCGGCTGCCCTCGATCCAAAATGGCGCGAATCTTATCCACGCGTGTCATATAGTAGAAGGGCAGCCAATCGCCATTCAGATCCAAGTGCACTTGTGCCGCCAGAGAGCCGGCAGCGGACGACGTGGATGTACTAAGCGCATTGACGGTTTGTTGATTCAGCTTGAAGTACACCCAGCCCTCCAGTTTGTCTCCGTTGCCGTTGCTGTTGCCGTTGCACTTCGAGCAGAAGCAAATCGGATCGAGGCGAACGTCGAAAAAGGCCTGCGGCAACACGAGGGAGGCACAGAAGCGTTTCACCTGCTTCAGATATTCGCAATCGTTTTGCTCCATGGCTGCCGCAGCACTACGCAGCGAGTCTCGAGTCGCGTTGCCACTGGAGTTGGTCTCCGACTCCAAGGAGTTGAGCGAGGAGAGATCCAAATTAAGTAAGGACATTTGGTCCGGTATCAAATGATGTTGCATGCGCGTGTATTCGTTCTGTTGCAGCTGCTGCAGCAGCAACAAATGATTCATATAATCAATCTCATCATCCTCCAGCACATTATCCGGCTCGCTGGACAGTTCACGTTCGTTGGCCGCCTCCGCAACTGCCTCGACGTTGTTCTCACTGTGCTCCGACTCATGCGAGGCGTCCATGGCTGGTGTAGCCGCACTGGAGCACAAAACTTGCTCATCGTACTCCTTGTTGGTGTCATAGACAGCGCTCGAGCCATGTAACTGGCCAGCTGCATTTGAGCCACTCGCAGCACCGCCACCACCACCACCCGTGGAGGTGTTCAGCGAGTTCTGAAACCGTTGGGTGCTCTGACTACGCTGTATATTCAGATTTGTGTTGTGCTGCAGCTGCAATGACTCGCGCAAGCAACTAAAATGGAAATTTATTGGAAATCTTGATATATTTGAATATGGGATGCACTTACCAAGTGGAGGATGATCCACCCAGCTCATTGCGCTGCTGTTCAAGCGTGCGATTCTTTATGGAAATATTTAGCAACAGATTCTCTGAGACGCTCTCCATCACCGAACGAGTCCTGTTGGTAAGGAATTATTCATTGAAAACTATAAATACAGTTGCTTTCATCTGTGCTGCTTACATGACATTGGCTGAGGCGGACGTTGAGGCGCCTGTGGGCAATTCTCTGGCACTGTCGCTCAGCTGCTCCGTATCCTTCTCCTTTTCGTGCATTTCCAAGTGCGCCTTCTCGCACTGTTGCGGCATATTGTCCAGCTCCAGCGCCTCAGGCGCCTCCAAGATGGGCGTGCCGTTGGCGTTGCCAGTGCGCGTGGCATCGTTGCCCGTTAGCAAAGTGATCTTCTCGCATTTGCCATATATGTCAAAAATGGGATACACATGACCGGGCAGGCCACTGGCCAGATCCTCTAAATTCGTGGAGCCTACCATAATGACTGCAAAGCAAATTGTTTATCAATTCTAGTGATATCCCTAGACATCTCCATACTTACTTAACAAGCCGGCGTGGGTGAGCGAGAGAGTAATCACCGTGCCCACCTGTATGTTGTCGAGCGCCTCACCATACTTGGAGGCCATGACCTGGCCGTTGATGTTGATGTAGTCGTGCGTGGCCAGCCAGCAGCTGCGCTTGCAGTTGAGCAACGATATGGGCACGGCCAGTGCTTGGGGGCAGGTTGCCATCACACCCAAGCCCAGGGTGCCCTTCCACTTGTTGTTAATGGCGTCCACTTTGATGCTGATGCTCTCGCCCTTGCATAAGGGTTTGTTGAGATACACGATGGCCTGGTTAAACGACTTGCTTCTCGATGCACTGCGTCGATCATCGGAGAGGCGCGTATGCTTATTCGATATGTCGACAAACTCATAGTTTTGCGCCTCTGAATCGATCGATTCCAGCATTGAGCTGTCCTGCTTGTTCAGTGGATCCATGCCAAAGTCCATGGAGTCCTGGAGGCGCAGGCTGCATGGACGTAACGGGGAAGCGGGAACCTGCGTGGAGATCACCTGCACGGCCATCGTTGAGCCGCGCAACTCAGCCACAACATACACATTGTTGGGCACATTGTGAAACTGAATGTTGACATTCTCGGAGTTCAGCAGAATGTTCACCGAGTTCTCGACGCGCTCCAATGTGATGCGATCATCCACGCGCAGCCACTCCAGCGAGGCGAGCGATCGTTGCAAGCAGCTGGAGTTGAAGCGCACCTCATTGCCGGTCACGTACCAGACATTTGCCGGGATCCGCTTGAGGCTCGTGGGCAGCTTCTTCCGAACACTTTCATCCGCCAAGTTGAGATCTGTGATGCCAATGCTAAGGCAGCCTGCAATAAGAATTGATTTGGAGTGTTAAGATTCACGAAATATTTGGCTAACTTACCGGCAAACATGGGATTTATAGACGTCAGCTTTATTTCAAAGGGCGAGCCCGCACTCAGGGGATGCTCGGAGAAGACCAGGCTGTGCGAGAGGGCTGCCGTGGACCCAGTGTATCGAGATGCCTCTGTCCAATCCTTGGTCAGCACCACGTTGCCCGAGACGAATGTCCAGCGGTGCTTGGTCTCCAGCGCTGGGTGTTGTATGACGGACGTCGCCTGGCAGCTCTGAGAGTTTTCGCTGGTGGCATACGGAGCCCGGATGTCCAGCTGTGTCTGGGTCAGGCTAACCTGCGCGCACTGCCCGTAGAGATCAATGATGGCCCAAATGTTGGGCGCGTGGCATTCCCCAGCCGGACCCTGGTCCATGCCGTCGACAAAGAAGTGGATGTAGTCGCCGTTCCGCATGACGCCGACCCGTGCGCCCGTGCCGAGCGTATCCAAATCGATGAGTACATTGGTGCGGATGGTCTTGCGATTATGGAAGATCATGGGACCGCACAATATGATGGTATCATTGGCCTCCAAATCCGTGGCATTTGGTGCCAGCTGTATATCCTCCGGCCGAGTGCCCGTCACACCGATCTCAATGTTGCCAGACCAATGGCGCACCATCGTCTCCAGCTCGACCTCGAACAGTTCCCGATTGCGCAACGGCCGATTACTAAACACAATGGCATCATTGAACTCGGCCAAGGAATTGGGACGCGATGCAGTCAGTCCGCTATTAGAGATGCCAGCGTTGGCGCCATGAATGCTGTGGAACCGCAGCGGCACCTCGCTGTACAGCGTCGTATTGGAGATGGTGGAGTTGCCCGTGTCCGGGCTGCCGCACTCCGAGGTGTCAATGATGCTGGCCTGTGCCGCCTGGCCATACAGATCAATCACGCCGTACACTCGCTCTGGCACGTTTGTTGCTGCCGGTCCCTGATCGACGCCGTTCACCCAAAAGTGCAGAGTGCCGTCGTCCTTGCGCACGACACCCACGCGATCGCCCACCTGCAGACGATCCAGGTTCTGGCCATACTGCTCGATCACCGTAACACCGTTCTGCATGACACCGTTGCCAGTCATCATCCAAGTGCCAGAGCTGCAAAAACCAGATGCTAAAGCTGGATTTAAACCAATTAAAAACGCACTTACCGCACGTTAGTCATGGTAAAGGGAAAGTCCAGTTCGTCAGCTGAGTGTGTGGTCACGCCCATTTCCACAGAGCCCGCCCACTTGGTGACGACACGTTCGAGTCGCACCTGAAACAGTTCGTTGGGACGCAGCGGACGACGCGTGAGCACGACGCCGTTATTAAAATCATCGGCAGCACTAAAACATGTATTAAATTTAATTAGAAACTGTTATTTAATGCAGCTAGTGAAGCGCTCTTACTTGGGCCGGAGCGCTGTGCGTCCGCTCTGCGTGACCGTGGCATGGCTACCGCAAATGTGATGGAACGTGAGACGATCATCGTTGCGTGCAATGGCGCGCGTGCTGGAGATGGTCTCGCTCAGCCCGCCAGCTGCGCCGGCCACATTCATCTCGCTCTCCGGACTCAGCAGACTGAGCGTAGGCGTCCCAGACTGGCCATGGCTGCAGGCCAGAGCCATGCCAGCGACAATGTTGTTTCTTCTGGTGACTAAATTCTGCTGCTCGCGCTCGTCACGATCCACAATGGTCACCTTGATGGTCATGCCGTACAGATCGATGACGCCCCACAGTGTGGCAGCTACCCGCGTCGCTGCTATGCCCTGATCCTGGCCGTTGATGTAGTAGTGGAGATTGCCATTCGACTTCCTCATCATGCCCACTCGGTCGCCCTCGCGTAGTTCATCCAAATTAAATTCGCCGTACTGCCGGCGTGTGCCCTTGCCATTGGTTAGGATGCCGCAGCCGGACATCATGATGGTGCCGCTGCGCATGTTCGTCATTGTGGCCGGAAAGTGGAGAACTGTGGGATTGTGCGTGGTGACGCCTACCTCAATTGAGCCCGACCACTTGTCCACCAGCTTGTCTATGCGAATCTCAAAGAGTTCGTTGTCGCGCAGCGGCCGATGCGTCATGACCACGCCATTATTAAACTCGTCCAGCGGACGACGGCGCTCAGCAGATCGGAAATTGGGCAGCAACTTAACCAGAGAGCCGCAACGTGTATGGAAACGCAAGCGATCATTGACATCATAGAAATCGCCAATGCCGCTGCTGGAGCTGCAGCTGGCATTGCCGTTGAGATTTAGCCGGGCCAGTGCATCAATATTCCCGCTGTCCACAACACTCACATCCACGCTCATAGGTACGTCCAAATTCTGGATGACTTGCTGCAGCGGCTGCTGCAAGGGCGAGTCCAGCAACTGCTGAAAGAAAAGATCGTTTTATTAATATATTAAATAAGACAAAGCAACTGAAATACCTCGCTGCTGGTGTTTTGGATGGCGCTCACGTCCGTTGGGCAGATGGACACCTGCACACAGCGTCCGTAGAGATCAACAAGAGCCCAGAGCGGCTTGGGCATGTTCTTGGCGGCCACGCCCTGCGACTCGCCGTTGACGTAGAAGACGAGATCGTGGTTGGAGGTGCGCATGACTCCAACGCGATCATTTTCATTGAGTGTCTCCAGGTCCGTGCCGTAGTACTCGAGCAGGCGGCGCCCATCCTTGCGCACATCGATGCCGGACATGACCCAGGTGCCATTGCGCATAGCCGTCGCGCAAGCAACTAGCTCCAGATCCTCGGGCGACTCCGATGTGACGCCAATCTCAATGCTCCCGCCCCAAGAGTGATTCTGCAAAGCACACAAACATATATTAGAACATATACTGTTTAATAGTTAATATCCCAACTCACCTTCTTTTCGATGACCACCTCGAACAGCACATCGTCCACCAGCGGTTCAGCGCTGAACACGAGCGCATGGCTGAAATTTCGCATAGAACGCTGCGCGGAACGATTCCCATTACCGAGCGTTATGGAGCGTCCGCAGCGCGTATGAAAGCTCTGCATCGAGCTGCCTGTGGGGTCAGCGGACATGTTATGAATAGTTAACTCGAACTGAACTTTTCGCCTAATGTTGCACTCCAACTCCAACAACTCCCACCGCGAGCCGCACAACGTGCGTGCAGCTATTGGACTATTGCATAGTTACAACATTTTCGTATTCTTGCGTTTATTATCAATTATAACTTGAGTCCCGCAGGCACAGCGATCGAATTTACTTAATACGAACTAAATTCAGTTTCTGTTTGAGTTTTTCCTTTGTTTTCTCTTTTTTCAGCACATTTCTATATTGTTGATTCCTCCTCTGTCTTATGTCTATTATTTTTTTTTTTTTTTTGCAATTGCAACAGCTGACAAACAGCGATAACAGCTTAACGTTTGCTTACACTGTTAAATCGAAGCACCTAACACTACAATGTTTACTAAACAAACCGGAGTAGCGGCTTTTGAAAATAGCTTCATAAATATATATTTAATTTTATATTAAATAACAAATGTTGATTTTATAAAAACAAACCCGTATTTATATATATTGTTCAATTAATTTAAAACTAACGGAACAGTTGCTGAATTATTCGATAAGTCCGTAGAGGTAACGCTGTAGTTCGACAAGCTGTTATCGGCAGAGCAACTGATTGACAAAAACACATTTTTGGGAATTGCGGTTGTTGGCAGAAGGGCGAAAAATTTCACATAATTCGGGAATTACAAGGAAAAACGAAACGTAACGGTTAATCGAACATCGCACTCAGAGCAAGTAATGTAAAAGTTCCTCGATGTCTTCAGCACAACGTCAGAAGCAGTTCGACATGAACCGCGGCAGCAACGCAACAACAATTCAAAACAAAATAACAATGAACACAAACTCGAATTCGAATTCGCCCGGACAACGTAAGCTGCAGGTCTCGATGGAGCGTCTTCAAGTACAACAACCAAATATCAATAGACGGGCCGCCGGCTCCAACTGGCAGGCAGCAGCAGCTATTGGCAGCGAGAATCAAAAGCAGCCAGCAGTACATACGGGCGATGAGGACGCCAACGGTACTTTGTCCAAGTCGGCGCGTGCGCGACTCAAGCGTAAGGCACAGCGCAATCGGTACTTGGCTATGGACTGCGAGATGGTCGGTGTGGGCTTCAATGGCCAGGACGACATGCTGGCACGTGTCTCCATTGTAAACAAGGTGGGTGAAGTGCTGCTGGACAAGCACGTAAAGCCCCGCGCGCCAGTCACAGATTACAGGACCTCCGTCTCGGGCATACGCCCGCACGACATCGAGAATGGCGAGGAGTTCGAGGCTGTACAGGATGAGGTAGTCAAACTGCTGCATGGAAAAATACTCGTGGGCCATGCCCTGCGTAACGATCTCGCCGTGCTAAACATCAAGCATCCCGTGGCCCATATCCGCGATACTTCGCGCTACAAGCCGCTCTGCAAGATCGTCTCCAACGGCCACACACCTAGCCTGAAGCGCCTGACCATGGCCGTGCTCGGCCAGGAGATTCAAACGGGCGAGCACAACTCTGTGGAGGATGCACGCGCCGCCATGGGCATCTACAATCGAATTGCCGCCGACTGGGAGAAGTACCTGGAGAGGCGCCACTAGAAACGACGACAGCAGCAGAATAAACGAATCAACTAGCATTAAGTCATTGTCATTGGATTTTAATATTACAATGTAAATAAATATATTAAGTTTTGAGCTTAACCTATTCATCTGATTCTATACTGCCCGACTGTGGGTCACTTAAGACACTACCGTGTATTGCATTGTGGCGCTCCATTAGCTCCCGCCACGGGTCCTCCAACATGGAGCTGTGGAAATATTGAGAAGAAGCATTTCCCCTATCGTTACATTTTTTTTGGTTTTGGTGCTGCCCACGCCTACCACTGCCACCGCCGCGATGGCCAAAATTCCGCGGCGTTCCGTGTTGCTGGTGGTGAGGTGTTTTGATTTGGTAAAAATGGGGCGTATTTGCACTGGAAGAGCCTTGTCTGTCCTCGTAGAAGCCAACATTTTGTTGTTGCGGCGTTCGATTCTGGTAGAAATGTGGCGTGCTTGGATTGGGTCTCTGTGGCGTTTGCTGGCCACCATTATGCTGGGACATGTACTCCGTGTTCTGAGATGGGTATTGTCGCACATTCTGAGAGTAGGGTGCATAGTAATTAAATCCTTTACGGGGTGTTCCCATTATTTAACCAATAAAAAGAGTTTGTAAACAATTCACTACACTTCCGACCAGGGCTGGTGCACACCGATTAACTTATCGAATTGTTTATGCCTTGCTGATAATGGTTAACAATTTTCAAACAAAACATTTTTGAAAATGGTGAAAGTAGTTAGCTTGTAGTATTTGCTCAAAATTTGTTTGTTTTACTTGTTTGGCATGTCATAAATTTGTTTTTAAAATAATGTGTATATAAACACTACAGTGGGTGAACAGAGCGCGAAGGCTAGTATATTTTGTATAGCGCAACATTCGGCATTTCAATGCTGCCAAAACGTCGGTCACACTAACAGTCTCGTTCGAAAACTCGACAAGCGAAGTTGCGAGTCGTTCTGGTCGCGCCGTCGCATGTAAATTGCATTTAAACAATTGCAGTGGAATTTCGCGTACAAAACCCTAAGTAATTCAAATGCAACATTAAATTTTAAATTTCAAATTGAATGCGCTTTTAATTCAAGTTGCGAACGAACGACCGGTTATAGTAAAAATTAAAAGCAAGGCCATAAAGTTAAACACGCCTACAGGAGCGTTCTATTGAAATCTGCGCTTTGTCTGTGCCTCTGTGTATGTGTGTGAGTGTGGAGTGTGTATTTGTATGTGTGTGAGTGCAGTGTGGAGTATGGAGTGTGTATGATTGTATGTGAGCTCGTGTTGAATGCATATGTGTGAGTGTGTGTTGGCGTATATGTTTGTTCAGTTGCATATAAAGAAGAAGAAGAAGAAGCAGCAGCAGCCGCCGCATCAGCAGCAACAACAACAGGCACATTACTCACTTTGGTGTCATTATTTGTGCTTCCAACAAAATTCTTTTAGGGCGTGTATATGATTGTGTGTGTGTGCCTACGTGTGTATGTGTGTGTGTGTAAAACATACAAATATATATAATTAATATTGCAGTTAAAAGTGCTTGCATTGCAAAGAAAAAAATAAAGAAAGAGAAAAAATTAACACAGCAACTTTTTCGCCTTTAGTTCAATACGACAACGACAACAACAACAACAATAGCAACAGCAGCAGCACCAACAACTAAAACAACAAAAACGTCGCAAAACAACAACAAAAACAAACAGATACACTTAAAAGCAGCAACAAAAAAACAAAAACAAAAAACTAAAATCAGAGTATAAGTTTGTTTCGGTTGATTTACAATATACATATATAGACAATAATAAATTCACTGGCTGCAGGGCGAGCGCAGGCAAGGCAGCAACATCGCTTTGGATATCTTCAGCGGCATCAAAGAGCAACTCTCAAGTTGCCCCGAACGCACCCGTGCATTCTGTCGCACTGTATGGGGCGCGGTGTCCACGTCCCTTAGCACAGCGCTAACTGCGGCGAGCATCGAGGCCGGCGACGCCCGCGACGACGGTGGCGGTGGAGGCGGTGGGCCAGGCGGAGGCGGCGGTGGCGGTGGCGGCGGCTGGTGCAGCACAATAACAACAGCAACAACTGGCGCTGCATCGGCGGGCAGCGGCCGCTTTGCAACCATAATGGGCGCAGTCAAATCTCGGCCCATCACCAGCGCCGACGTGGACCGACAGGAGGATCAGCGTCAACAGCTGCCGCCCTTGCACCAGCATCAGCACCAGAGCACGAACTCCATGCAGCGCAATGGCCATCACAGTGCGACGCTCCAGAAGCAGGATCTGCGCTACGACATCGGCTCCAGCTCCCAGTACCATCATGTGAGGCAGCCGAGCGTGCGCAGTCGCAGCCAGCAGCCCATGCCCACCACGGATGAGCTGGATCGTCGCTTTGCCAAAGTCTTGGTGAGTAGCTCCAGAGGGGCAATCCATGTAATCCTTATCTCTTCCATCCTAACACCCACAACCCTTGCTTTCGCTCTCGCTCTTCCATACTCTTTCAATACATGTGATTGGGAATGAGCTCATCGCGCTTTATATATATATGTGTGTGAGTGAGTGAACGAGTTGTGTGTGTGTATTGCGATAATCCCAGTCGAACTTGAAATCAAGTTAGAACTTGTCGCAACTAAATTAAGTCAAACTTCGCTCAGCTAAAAGCCCAAGTTTTATTTTATTTTAAATATGTTAATTCATTCAGAGCAGAACAGTTAATAATATTTATTTTTTTGGATATTCGTATATAAAACAGTTGTTTTTAATTGGGAAACATTTATAGTAAAATTCTTAGATATATGTATTTAAATTTGTTTGAGGCAGCTAAACGCTCCAGTTTAAGTTAATGTAAATACATTAGTCTATTCAGAATCATTTTTAATATATATAACTTATTCTTTTAAGTATAAATATATAAAAACATTTATGTTTGATTGAAAATAATGAATAGACTTATTCGAAGATTTATTCAAATTACTTTGACCAATAAAGACAGTTAGCAAAAAACCCTATTTTCATTTTATATAATATATTTTAATATTTTATTTTACATACGTAGATAAGACAGAAGTTTTTAATTGAGAACAAAATTTGACATATTAGTTTTAATTATGAAGATAACTAAAAATTTGTGTTGAATTTATTATAAATTATGTGAATGCATTCAGATTTACTTTACTTACATTTTAAATATTTGTTTTGATTGCGAGGAATATTTTAATTTTCTTGGATAATTACTCACTTAATTTGTTAGCTCTTTTTATCTTATTAGTTATATTTTTAAATTAAAAAGTAATTGTTAGCAATGGAATTTACAGTTTCTATAAATTTGTATTATTTTCTTTACCAATTTTCGCACGTGCATGACACAAAAAGGGAATTAAAATATATTATAATCTGTATTTCCCAAACTCCGCCGTATACCTGAAGCAATAATTCACAGGCAATTTGCTTCCTGTTTTAAGATCGACAAAAGATCAATTCTCATGCATGCTTAGAAAATGCATGCGACTTTCTGTAGGTTTGGCACGCACAGCAGTTCAGCTGTGTATTGTCTCGTGTGCGCTCTCTACATATATGTGCATGTATGTGTGTATGTAAATTTGTGTGCGCGTATACAGCTCTCTCGCTCGCTCTGTCGCTGTATGTGTCGGCGTTCTGTTCTGTTTGTCATGCATCTGAAGTGCTGCTGGCTCGCAGCAAGCCGCTCAACAAAGTCAACTTAATTAAACAATGGGCGCGCGCTTTTATATTGCCAAAAAGGAAAAAATATCAAATAAAATTTGTTGCTATAAAAAAGTACTTGAGTGCCTCAAGAAACGAGTGTGACCCAATCCGAAGCCAAATCCGTAGCCCCAAGCGCCAAGCCTCAAGCCTCAAGCGTCTAGCCCCGGCAGAGAGAGACGCATGCAAATGGCAATTAAAAGCAAATTGATCGATTGTCGCCCCTCTCTTTCCCACTGCTGACTCATTCGGCTTAGCTTATCTGCCATTCGCACCCAAATTGAGAATAAGTATTGGGGGAAAAAAAGATGCAGACATAGAGAGAGAGAGAGAGAGAGAGAGAGAGTGTGTGTGTGTGAGAGGGAGAGAAAAGCAATACTAAAAACACGAAATATTTATTTATATGCGCAGCTCGAATTCTCACTTATCATCCATCGTTCCCAGTGGATGTAACATGAAACGCCGCTCAACGAGTTCTCTTTTCTTTAGGTTTTGTTTGTGTTCTTCCATATCTACCCCTCGTTTATATGGGGGCATCATTGTTTTGTCAAGTTGCATGCAACATGTAAATATAGGTGATTTATGCGTGTAGGTAAATGATTAAAGCTCGTTAAGGCATCACCTTACGGGTGGGAAAACTGATGTTTTCTAACTGATTCGCATAACATATTTAGAAAGTTGATAATTCTTCTAGGGGAATCTATTCGATATTCAAATGAATAGTTTAACTGATTAAATATGATATCGCATTAGTTACAATAGACAGAAATACGGCTTTAAGGCAATATAAATACAATTATAAATCTGAGTTATTAACATCAATATTATTCATATTAATCTCAAGAAGTTAACAATGTTTAGTAGGCATAAATAATCATTTCAAGAAAGAAAAACACTCAATGTGGTGTATGAGATCTTTAAAATATGCAGACTACAAATATTTCTTTGTAGTTTTAGTTGTGGAATATCCATTATTACTGATATAAAAGTTGTAAATAGATAACAAGAAATATTTTAAAAATAAATAAATAAATAAAAAATAAAATTAATGCCAATATTGAATAAATAATATAAAAAAAATTATTCAAGTGCTTTGTTATTTATATAATTAATATTGTAATAACAATTTAATATTATATATACATATAATACATAATCAATTTTAATACCAACAAAAATTTAATTGCATAAAGTTAAAAAAAAAAAAAATAATAATAATAATAATAATGCCAATATTAAATGAATAATATAATAAATAATACAAACAAAAATTATTAAATTGCTATGTTGTATATATAATTTAATAATATACAAATTTCAATATATGTATATAAAATAAGTAATCAATTTTAATACCAACAAAAATAAAGTTGCAAAAAGTTTCTTTAAAAAATAAATAAAAAATAAAGACAATGCCAAAATTTAATAAATAATTTTTTTTAATTATTAAATTAGAATGTTTTTTTTATATAATTTAATAATATAAAAATTTAGTACTATATATAAAATAAATAATCAATTTTAATATCAACAAAAATAAAGTTGCAAAAGTTTCTTTAAAAAAATAAATAAATAAAAACAATGCCAAAATTTAATAAATAATATTTTTGTAAATTATTAAGTTGCAATGTTTTATATATAATTTAATAATATACAAATTTAATACTATATATATAAAATAAATAATCAATTTTAATGAAAACAAAAATTAAGTTGCAAAAAGTTTCTTTCACGCAAATAAAATATTAAAATATATATTAATTAAATAATACTATACAAAATGAAAATATGGGAAAAAGTAATAAGTAAATATTAAATTGTAATATAATGCAATACATATGATATAATAATGTTATGCATATAAAATAATAATATATAATGTATGTTAATATAGCGCTCAAAATTAAATAACATACATATATTTAGTATACCTCTATCTCTTTCTCTATATAAACGAATCAACAATTGTTGCTTGAATTTTCTTTGGCATATTTTCGCATTTGTTGCAATTAGCCACGTTTTAATGATTTCCATTGATCTTTTAGTTCAGTTGTTGTTGGCCTGCTTCAAGGGTATACAAACGTTCGATTTAAATTGCCATAGATAGCACTTGTTGATCATTCTGGTTATTTTGTTTACCCCCTTTTTGGCACTGGCAGTGAGTGTTTAACTGTTTTGTTTATATTGAGTTGTGGTATTTGTTTTGTTTTCTTCTTTTTTTATTTTCATATAATTCTCCATCAATTTGTTTTGTCATTTCGGTAGCGTTCAGCTGGCTTGGCCTCGTCTCGCCATTCGCAAAGGCTTAGGCTAATTTGTGTTTACTTTTGATTCTCTCTTTGTCTCTTTTTCCGTATATGTCTCTATCTCTGTCTCTGCTTCTGTTTCTGTCTGTTGCCCTTGCCACTGTCCGTGTCCGTGCCAAACAAGCGCCCACAATTGAACGCAATTGTTTGCCCGATTCGTGGCTATAAATAGTTCGAGTTTCGCCAACATTGCCGCTAATAATTTGCGTTTTATGTCTAATCGGGTGCAGTAGTTGCTGCAGATGTTTCCGGTTAGCCGCGCGGGTTGATTGAACTCTCTGTATTTGCATGAGATGCATTCATCAAATTGACTTCAGTCTCGCAAGCTGAGCAAACAAATCTGAGAGACATTTGCGACAGATGCGCGAATCTCCACAGAGAGCTAGAGCAAATGCAACTTAACTTCATTTGATTTGTGTGCTAAAGATTATTTACAGTTGTTGTCTAACTTCATTATTCTTCTACTGCATTGATGATAAGTTATATTTACTTTAAAGTTTTTCCATATTGATAAGAAACTACGACTTAAAAGAGCCTTCACTGTATTCCTTTATACACTAAACCCATCGAGTGGGAAATCGGAGCATAATGATTTTGTTAAAATGTATGTAACAGGCAGAAAGTGACGTGGTTGGTGTCCATGAAGCATATACATATATTCTTGATCAGGTAGATAAGTTGAGTCGATGTAGTCCTGCCTGTTTGTTTGTCTGGTCGATCTTAATAGGAGAATTAAAATTGTTGAATTATTGCCATTTAAATGTTATCGAATCCAGTTATCAAATTAGCTCTCGTATATTTTTCGAGCTCGAATTTAAATTTTAGAAATTCCATATTTTAATATTCATACACACTTTTGATATTCTTTAGATTTGCAAAAACAAATTTCACATTTTACTTCATTAATTTTAGTTTGTAGCTTGAATTTTACTAGATTGCCACGTATTTAATGGACTATTTTAGATTATTTATTTATTAAAAATTTCATTTCAGACGGAATTCAGGGTATCACTTAGTCTATAATAATTCCTGAATATAGCTCTTTTTTTCTGTTTATTTATCTGATTCATTTTATTGGCTCTATGATATGTCTATGTAAATAAAAAGGTTTCTGAGAATTTTTCCAAGTAGCATTACATTTTTATTAAAATAATGTCATTTTATCTATTAATCATGTTATGGGTCTAACGTGCTTCAAGTCGATTGAGTTGTTTGATTATTTCAATTTTTTTTTAAGGCTAAATACAATTTAAATTAATTGCTCAATTTAATCTATAAACATTGTACTATATATTTTGATACAATGCAATTTAAATTACTTATTACTTATGCCAATGAGATTTAATTATAGTTTTTTTTTATATGCAAATTTATTAGGCGAGCTATAGATATAGACTCTCACATAACGTCCTTCTATATAAGATGTTATGTTGTCTTAATGATAATTAATAGTTGGTTAATTTGTGTAATAGCATTTTAATATCCATAAAACTTAATAGGCTTAATGCATTGGCTCCGTCTGTCTGTGGTGGTGGTGGTGGTGGTGCTGTTGCCTCTATGACGATTGCTGTGGGTGTTGTCAGACTAACCACATAAAATCCTCATTAATTTACAAGCTTTCACGCGAGACACAAATGACTTTCACTCATTTAATCACGCCCGCCATTATCATCATCATTGTGATCATCATGTCAGTAGCCGATGCAATCAACTTTGTTTAGAATAGATAATAATCGTTACGGATTCAGGCTCCTCTAATGCCCTAATGGCATTTTCAGTGGCTTACAAAAAGCACAGATGTTGTTCTTTTTTTATTTTTTTTGTTGCTGAATTAATACTCATTGTTTATAGGCATTCATTCAGCACTATGATGACTTTGTCAGCATTTGCCCGTTTGCTGGCCTTTATCTAATGACTGCAGAAACCAAAAGAGAAACACCAACTGTCTCTGTGTGTGTGTGTGTGTGTGTGTGTGTGTGTATTTATCTATTTTGTACATATCTATATTTGTATATTATGTGCATTTATAGTTCGCATTGACTTATCGTTTCGCTTCAACTTCCTTGGCGGTCCCCTTTGGGGGCATTCGCTTCTTGTGGTCTCTAGCTGCATCTGTTATTTGTGCTCGGTGAAAAAGCGTAAACGAGCATAGACTCGATGTGAACTGATGTAAGACCAATCCCAAACAGGCCAAGTAGAACACATAAATTACAATGCAGTTTGTTCTGCATCTGCAGCTAAGCGCGCATAATTATAATTAAGTGTGCGAACTTCAGATTGGAGCTCACAGCGGGGATTTTTATTCGATCTAATTCTGAGGCACATAATAATGTACTCTATATAGGGGTAATATATAGTGGAATGCAAGTTTTCTCTCTCTGCGTTGCCTTAAACTTTGTATGCAGATCATGTTTCTTTAGTTATTTTTAGGACTGCCCAAGTTGGCAAAGACTATATCATCAATTCCTTTCCGAACATGGTAGTTTCTCATATATTATATGTATTTGACACAACTGCGTGTTCCTTGTCGCATTTCCTTTTTTGTTGGTTATTGATGATTTACTTTGCTGGATATTCTCTGCCACCCACACACTTTCTTTGTCTTGCATTGTCAATTGTATTTCTCTTTCTCGATTTCCATTTTTCTCCTCCTCTCTTTTTTTACTTCTCCTACAATTACCCTTCTTCCTCTTTCGCATATATATTTAGTTGACGAAAGTCGCATATTATATCCTATATATTAATGTTTGAGCTTCAATCATTCCAACTCACTCCTCTTATATCTCTCCATTCTGTGTTAATGAAATTCGCATAGAGAGGCTATAATTTCGAGATTTACTAATACTTCTTGGCTTGGAAATAATTTAAATTTATATAAAATTATAAATTAAGCAGCATTGCATTCACGTCTTAGTGTTTGTTAGTTATTACGCTGAGCTATTTATTAGCTGATGCTGATTAAGTGAATTTTCGCATGATCTTGTTTTTTTTCACAGTCAATTATTATACGAATTTACACGAGACTTCCCAGTTTTTAGTTGTGTGTTAATTAAGTTTAAACAATTACTTCATTGTCATGCAATTTTTTCTTTCTGCTTTCTTTTGTTTACAGTTTTTTTTTTTATTTTTTTTATTTATATATTGTACAATATATTATAAAACGTGCTGTATGTAATATTTGATTTGATAAACATTTCGCAGCCGTGCAATGAGTAAATGAAAATTGCAATTGAAAATTATTGCAATGTCTTATTGATTGATATTGTTATTATTATTATTATTATTGCAATTATTGTGTGCTTTGGGGAGTGTGTGCCTTTGTTATTTACTCCGTTGCCCTTGCCAGTGGCCGCAGTCACCTTATTTTTTTTTTAATTTTGCTTCCGCTCCCCGCTTGCTCCTCTACTCCACACATTCTGTTCCGCTCGGCCTCTTGGCGCTGAGTGATTTGCCTCGACGCGTTTTTTAAATAACCAACAATATAGCTATACGACTGTATATACTTCGGAATAATAAATGACAAAGCCTCTCTCTTTCAATCTCTCTCGCTCTACTCGCATGGGTCGCTTAATATTTATGCCAGAGCAGGCAAAAATAAGTAGCGGCATTTTTTTTCCTATATAAATTAGTCGTCAACACAAAATAATCCAACTGCCCAGCCGTCGTACCGGATACGCATTTTAAAATTGTGTTCAATGAATGTTTGCGCTTGTGTGTGTGTGTGTATGTGGGTGTGCATAATGGGCGACTCTGGTACCCCCTTTTGAGCAGACCGATCTACGCTCTTGGCATATGACTAAGCATCAGAGTCCGGCGCACTATAAAAGTATTTCCCATTTGATTAAACCGCAATTTACATATACTCAATAATATTCTAATTTATTATTATTCTTTTTTTAATTATTAAATTATTATTATCAACATTCATAGGGTATTTCGTTGTTACGTCTTTTCATTTGTTTTCTTTTCTACTATTTAGTAGATCGGGGCATGATTCATTAAAAAATGGCATACGCAAATCGTGTTGGCGAACAGATTTAATACTGAGTAATCTCAAGAGTTCATAAATTCTTTGCTGAGAGATGTGTAGAGGCAAGGGATTTCTGCTTTAAAAAACAAAAATAAGTTTATAAACAGATTCTCAAATTCGCTTTCGATTCCATTGAAATTTTATTTCATTTCACTTGCCCAAATTTCACTGGAATTAAATAGCGTTTTCCAATTTGTGTGATATGTATATAGTATATACTTGTAGATATGTATATAGATTTTGATCAACATCCTGAGCAAAATGACGCCTTGACACACACACACACACACAAATATCCACACCCTTTCCTGCGCCGTCTGTTGGCACTCCAATTAGAAGTTTGCCACGGCTGCACCCAATTGAAGTCACGTAAACGTATTTGCTGACTTCATTATGGCTGGGATATTCTCAGTAAAATGTAAAAAATACAATATATGTATATGTATACTTATTTGCCCGTACAATTTAAGCACAATGGCATCACACTCGACTGCCAGTGGTTGGGCTGATTGATGTTCTTGGTTGAGTGAATCGGAGTCATAAAAAAGTCATTGGAAGCAACAGATACTCCATGACATCAATGCAAATGCCCTAACTCTTTAGCAAATTCTATTTAATTGTTTAACAGGTGCAGCCAGGTGCCTGGTGCCTTGTGGCAGGTGGCAGGTGTAAATTTAATATCGTCTAGCCATGAAATATTCCTAGGTTTACCTTTGATCAACAAAGCAACAGACGTTGCAGCTGTGAAATCTAGTAAATATCAACAATAGCGCTATTTCAGCTAATTTATATATGTATATCATGTTTGTGCCTGTCTAGAAGGCTCTATGAACTTTATCGAATATCCTCTCAGTTCTTATCAGCCAAATATAGTGCTTCTTTTCATTATATAAACTATAGTTCCTTTATCTCAGTCTGAACTCCTTATCGCGTGAGGCCTCTCAGAGCGACCGCAACCGTATTGCTTATATCTTCTCAGCTTGGAATTTGCGGTTAACTTAATCAGTAAATGTCATTTGTGTTTAAATAGCTGGTTTGCATGGAATCCGCTTTACTTATTATCAGTCAAGGATTTGAGGTGTCGTTGCTACTGAAAAGTCAGATCGTTTACTTTAGAGCAAGATCGTTTATAAGAGATCAGAGCAAACGAGATATGAGGGTATTTAAATATTGACTAGCTGATTAAAAGCAGATGTCATTATAATATGCGATTTCTAGATGGAAGGTTTGTCGTACGCTGTAACGTTATTGGCATACCTGTCGGATGAATCATTGATTGAGAAGTCTTCAGTAAAACAGGCTTCTATTTTAAGCATATAAAAGTTTTAAAGCAGCTTCATCATTGTTGATAGGGCTTAATATATGAAGTTCTATAGGGAAAACTTTTCTCCCATTGAAAATGGGATCTCGGCCGCTTTTTACATTTTTCTGATAATTTCAACTCCGTTTTCTTGGTAGTTCCAAAAAGAAGTAAAAGAGAACCAATGTATTCCCTACGTTTTCATCGACTCACATAATGATCAAGAATATATATATTTTATAGGATATGCCTATGGACTGAGTTACTTTGACTTAGCTCTTTATCCTGATAAGACTACAAATATAGACTATCACGCCCTTTTCGGCCTGTTGCAAAACCATAATACCCCCTAAATCCGATTTTCAATGGCTACAGGGTATAAATACTGCTAATTTTGAAACAGCTGCTGGCTACGTTTTAAAGTATTTCCTAAATTTTTGCTTAACTAAAATCATGAGATAAGTACGACTTCCTAAACAACTTCTACAGGTTTAATCGGTCTACAAGGGTAGATATATACAGACATAGTCCGCAACATTTTCTTCAATCAATCTTAGTTGAGTCTGTTTCTTTGACGACCTCAACTGTCCAGACTATCAGCGGAAATCAAATTGGGATTTGAGAGTCGGGAAAGACCTTTGTCATCAGTCCATTAATGCAATTCGTTTGCATTGTTGTCTTTTGCAATGCGATTTTAAATACATATTTAATACATTTCTGCACACTTTTATGGCCATTAGCTAATGGCTTTTAACTTGTCTGGCAATTATTCATGTTTGTTATTATTTATATATTTTTTATTTTTACTCTTTTCGCACAGGCTTCGATGGATCTGCCACCGGACAAAGCAAAGCTGTTGCGTAACTACGATGACGAGAAGAAGTGGGACATGATATGCGATCAAGTAAGTAGAGTTCATTATTTCAAAACTAAAGTGCTCTGCCATGACTAAATAGCCTAAACCGCGCGGCCACGCCTACCCCTGCCGCTGGCAGACCACATGGCTGCGTGTTTATCATCATCGTTCGGTCCGCAACTTCCTGTTTATGCCAAACGCAAATTTTCGCAGATTAAATGTGAAGTGCGACAGTAGTGGTGCGGTAGTGGTAGAGCCTGCCCCCCCGCCACTGCCTGCTCCGTTTTGTCTACAAAACAGCGGGGCGGAAGGCCAACGCCTAAAACAGTTTCTAGTCTTGAACTGTGACCTTTCCGAGCCCACTCGACAGTGTCGCGCAGCTCTAATTAACTATGCCAAATGTCATTCGCTTTAATTGTAGCTCACATGTGAGCTAGGTAAACACAGCAACAAATTCAACTAACTTGTAAATTATATAATGTGAGATAGTTTGTGGTTTTGTAGTGTCAATAAGATTCGAGATTGAAATATTTCCTAGAGATATATATTGTTACAGTGAGCTGATTTTCTAAATCATAATGGAAATTATTTATTACTTTATAATATAGCTATATATAAGATAGTGTGAGGTTTTATATTGTCAACAAGACTCGATATGAATAAATTTCTTATTCGATTTCAATTCATTTCTAAGAATGTCAATAGAGGAACTGTCGAAATATATTAAATTATTCTTGATGATTCATTATTAAAGATGAATCATAAAAATTCTTCTTTTTATAGGGCTTAATGAAGCCCTAAATAAGACAAAACAACAATTTTTCGAAATATTTAAATGTAGGTAGAGGGTTAGCTTTAGGTTAGGTTATTGGGTTCACATTTTTAGTTCCTTGAGGAGGCCAAGTCGTGCGTTAACCTTGCCAACTGTCAACCTGTTCCGAAAAACCCATTAACTCATTTTGAGCATCATTATTTATATAAACCTCTCTAGCTGACATCTGAACTACGTAGCACTTGATGTTCATATCTGAGTATAATTTATCTTTAAATTCGCGCAGCTCCGAACTCGGCTTAACTCCGCCTGAGCCTCACATTAGGCATGTGTTTTGGATAGATATGGATCTTCGTGTATATATATATATATCTGCTATATATATATATTATATGTATATATCATTATTCCGTGCGTGCTCGACGTTTGCTTTGTTGTTGATGTCGCTTGTCGCGTTTGAAGCTTGTAAAAGTGCAAAATGAATCCAATTTCAAAACGATTTGGGCGCTCGCTGAATTCAAATGGCGTTGAACAACGCTCGTCGGGCTCTGGGGCATTAAATAAACCATATATAACATTTGAGTATTATATTAAGAACGCCAAATGGGCGTCAGTGTGGGGGCTTCAATAAAAAAACACACACACATATATGTCAACAAGGCTACATATGTTATAGACCCATGTCTACACACAAATCCACATTGCGTGCTCTGTTTGGGGAGTTATGATGAAACTATTAACGTGTGCGACAGAGCGTGCCATGGTTCGTTTTTGGTTCTACAACGGCTCTGGCCGTAGCACTAAACTGGGTCACTGAATTTTCAAGAGCTGCGCCTACAAAATATTCGCCAATGGCGTTGGAGTAAGCACGATACAATCAAAGGTTGTTGGTGCTTAGGAGTGTAGAATAGGAAGTTACTCCTTGCTGATCTGCTAACTATTTACTATCATAAATTGAATAGATGATTTACTTACAATATTCGAAAAGCTTCTTAGACTTGTATTTGAGAAATATATAATTTGGTAGGCATTAGCTAAAATTAGTGATCCTCCTGGCTGATCTTTAGATTTTTCTAGCAAATTTCATATAAAACAATTGCCTATATAAATATTTAAAAGTTTGCTAAGCTCTTCATTGCGAAAATATTAAATTGTTGGAGATCTGAGTTACTTATATCATTTTAATATATCATATATTAGTTTAGTTTTATTTTTAAAAGAACAGTATATTAAATATATATATATTCTATATATAATCTAGAATTCCCAAATCAATGATCTCGGCTTTCTCAAATAGATATTCCATTCCAAACTGAAAATGTTTCACTTTAAGCCATTGTCATATCCTCCACGCAGTCGATTCTTGCCCGTTTCCTGCTGAATACAGGGTATATGCTTTAAATCTGCAGATCTTGTCGTCGCAGTCTTGCCTTTTTTCTGCTTCTTCTAAACCGCCTGCATGCCAACAGACCTGTTTTCCATAATTCAGCCAACTTCTTGAATGAAAACGCAGCCCACAAACAATGGACGTTGGAGTTGCGAGGACTTCAGCTGCTGCTACAGCCAATCCCACAACCTATGGCAATCCGATCCATGACAGCGCGGCACAGCACCACCAACACCACCACCACGCTCTCAGCGGCTCGCAGTGACAAAATGCAAATTATTATGACTGCGATAAATTGCAGTTTTAATCGCTGGAGCCGCTCGGACGCCCCATACCTGGTTAAATATATACATGCATATATACAGATACATATATATATGGGAGTATTGCTGTATATATATTTGGTTTTTTCTATTTATGCCGTCGCAGTTTGACTAGGAAAAGAATGAAACTGGTTTTCTTTTTTACTCCGTGAAGTTGCACAGGCAAAGCACCAAAACCCACACATAGTTTTAGTTGTAGTCATGCGTTGCTTTTGTTGTTGTTGTTGTTGTTGTGGTATGTTGTTGGCATAGTAAAAAGCCAAAAACAAGTATACCACGCTTCATGCTTAAAGTTAGGCAAGCTATCGATGCTTATATGATCGCTGTGGTCTTGTGCGTTCCAAAGAGCTGAAGACAGCGAGCTATAGGCAGTCAGCGAAGGTAGGGGAGAGGGAGAGATAGAGAGAGGGCTCTAGCGTAAACATGGTACACAAATATGCAGTTGGCAGAGGCAACAATACCAACAAAAACAACAACAACAACGGCAACGAAACACAACACCCAAAGCAAAACAAAAGTAAAAGCCGCTAAGTTAGTGTTAATGCTTGAGAGAGGAGGTATTTTCCATTTGGCTTCAGTCCAGCACTTTTTTTGGTTAGTCAACAATTTTTTGTATAAACTCGTGGATTGCGGCAGTTACCGTGTTTAATTGATTGTCTATATAATTGGGAAAGTTTTCGGGTCTGAGCTGTGCAGTGCATTAGGCAGTTGATCTCGATCATTAATCAAAAAGTGTGCCATTTCCGCTTCAAGTTTTAAATATAATATACAAATAATTTATGAATATTCTAATGTGTTAAGGGAAACAAGTTCCTGACTTGCCTAACTTAAATCTTTTAATGAACTCAACTACTTTATTTCGTTTACAGGAAATGGTGCAGGCGAAGGACCCCCCCTCCCATTATTTGAGCAAGCTGCGAACCTACTTGGATCCAAAGGCATCGCGCAGTCATCGGGTAAGTTGGCAATTGAAGTCAGTGACTGGCTGAAGTGTTGAAAGTTGGTGGTGCGTATAGCTCTGGTAACGACTGTGTGTCTCTCTCACTCTCTATCTCTGTGTAATGTGTCCTTAAGAGCATTAGCTCTTCCTGTGTAGCTGTAGTAACTACTCTACTCGTACATGTACTATTGTAGCTCACTGTAGTTCACTGTGTGGTGCCTTTGTCTGACTCCTGTTGTTGCAGAGAAGCGACTGAATTGAATTAACAACTTATTCGATCAAAGCCAAAATACAAGAACCTAGAAGACTATCTAAATTATAATCAAACATTTCTATTACTCCAATATTAATGTGTAAATTTCAATTTCTCTACTCACAACACACATACACACACACACACACGCACAACCAACCCATCACGATGTTTCCCGTTTCTAATGCACATTACCTGACATTTCCCTGCACCGAACAATTGAATCATCCAATCATTAATCGTTACGCCCTGCGCTCATTATCCTGTTTTCCATGTTCCAACACGAACTCTTCTCCTCTCCTATCTCTTTCTCTCTCTCTCTCTCTTCTCTCTCTTTCTACACTTACAGCTTTACCTCTTCTACTTTCTTTGTCAGAAACGTAAGATGGTCGGGGAATCGACGTCGACACAGGTGCTGCGGGATCTAGAGATCTCGCTGCGCACCAACCATATCGAATGGGTCAAAGAGTTCCTGGACGATACCAACCAGGGCCTAGATGCTCTCGTTGATTATCTCAGCTTTCGGCTGCAGATGATGCGACACGAACAGCGTCTGCAGGGCGCTCTGTGTGCGTCCGAGGAACGTTTGAATTTGATCAATGGCCTAGACGCCAGCGAGGTGGTGTTGAACAACAGCTCGATGAGTCCTGGCGGTGGGGGGAACAATGCCAATCTGACCAACGGCTCTCTAATGCTAGACGGCTCCCGACAGCAGTCGGGCACCCACAGCAATCATTCGCATTCCTACAGCTTTGTGCGACCCACCATTGCCGAAGTGCTGGACAGCCCCAGCCTGAAGCGGCGATCGCGTCACATCGCCAAACTGAATATGGGCGCTGCCACGGACGATATACACGTGTCCATAATGTGCCTGCGAGCGATCATGAACAACAAATACGGCTTCAATATGGTCATCCAGCATCGCGAGGCGATAAACTGCATTGCTCTGAGTCTCATACACAAGTCGCTGCGCACCAAGGCGCTGGTGCTGGAGCTACTGGCGGCGATATGCCTGGTGAAGGGCGGGCACGAGATCATTTTGAGTTCCTTCGATAACTTCAAGGATGTGTGCCAAGAGCAGCGGCGCTTCCAGACGCTCATGGAGTACTTCATGAACTTTGAGGCCTTTAACATAGACTTTATGGTTGCCTGCATGCAGTTCATGAACATTGTGGTTCACTCTGTTGAGGACATGAACTACCGCGTCCACTTGCAGTACGAGTTTACGGCTCTGGGCTTGGATAAGTATTTGGAGCGCATACGGCTAACCGAGTCTGAGGAGCTGAAGGTGCAAATATCCGCCTACTTGGACAATGTCTTCGATGTGGCTGCATTGATGGAGGACTCGGAAACTAAGACGTCGGCACTGGAGCGTGTGCAGGAGCTCGAAGATCAGCTGGAGCGTGAGATAGATCGCAACTCGGAGTTCTTATACAAATACGCCGAGCTCGAGACGGAGAACCAAACACTGAAAGCGGAGCGTGACCAGTTGGCGATGCTGCGACAGCAGTCGGAGGAGCAGCTCAATGCGCTCCAGCGCATGCTGCAGCAGAACGAGCAGGAGCTCAAGAAACGTGATACACTGCTGCACAATAAGAATCTGGAGCTGCAAACACTTTCCCGTTCACTGCCGCGATCCGCTTCCAGCGGCGATGGTTCCTTGGTGAACGGCAGTCTGCTGACGTGCTCGGCGAATGGTGCTGTGTCACCACCACCTCCACCACCGCCGCCCATGCCAGCAACAGCAGCACCACCGCCGCCGCCTCCTCCAGCGCCTCCTGCGCCGCCACCGCCGCCCATGATGCAGGGCCTGACTCCACTGGGCAGTCCGAACGGCAGCGTCACCTCAACAGTTCCCTCCCCGCCTCATGCGCCGCCCATGCTAAGCTCGTTCCAGCCGCCGCCACCACCAGTTGCTGGTTTCATGCCAGCTCCAGATGGTGCCATGACCATCAAACGCAAGGTGCCCACCAAATACAAGCTGCCAACGCTGAACTGGATAGCGCTCAAGCCGAACCAGGTGAGTTTTATTAATTTCCTACCAATTTCATATTTAATAATTAAAATTTCTTTAAATCCGCGCTTCAGGTTCGCGGCACCATATTCAATGAGCTGGACGACGAGAAGATCTTCAAGCAAATCGACTTTAACGAATTCGAGGAACGTTTCAAAATCGGCATCGGTGGCCCTCTCCACAATGGCAGCAATGGCAGCGAGGTGGATGGCTCTCTCTCATCCTATCCCAGTAAACGTTTCAAGAAGCCCGATAATATCTCGCTGCTGGAACACACGAGGTTAAGAAACATAGGTAAACTAGCTTGTAAATATGCAACGGTTTCTTGTTTTTACCTCACATTTCTTTTGTTTAACTTTCAGCAATCTCTCGTCGTAAATTGGGCATGCCCATTGATGATGTTGTTGCGGCCATACATAGTTTAGATTTAAAGAAGTTGTCACTGGAGAATGTGGAGCTGCTGCAAAAGATGGTGCCCACCGATGCGGAGGTGAAGGCCTACAAGGAATTCATAATTGAGCGCAAGGATCAGCAGCTGCTCACCGAGGAAGACAAGTTTATGTTGCAATTGTCACGCGTTGAACGCATCTCCTCCAAGCTGGCCATTATGAATTACATGGGCAACTTTGTCGATAGTGTGCATCTCATCAGTCCGGTAAGCTGTCGCACGACTCCATAGAATATACTTTTCTTATCCTCTTTCTCTTATCTCTCACAGCAAGTTCTATCGATCGCCAGCGCCTCGAACTCCCTGAAGCAGTCTCGCAAGTTCAAAGCTGTGCTGGAAATAGTGTTGGCGTTTGGCAACTATCTTAATAGCAACAAGCGCGGGCCGGCGTATGGCTTTAAGCTGCAGTCTCTGGACACATTGATTGACACAAAGTCAACTGATAAGCGCTCTTCGTTGTTGCACTACATTGTGGCCACGATAAGGGCCAAATTTCCGGAGCTTTTGAACTTTGAGTGCGAGCTATATGGGACAGAAAAAGCGGCCTCAGTGGCATTGGAGAACGTTGTGGCCGATGTGCAGGAGCTGGATAAGGGCATGGAGCAGGTGCGCAAAGAAGTCGAGTTGCGTGTGAAGGGCACACAGACACACATACTGCGGGACTTCCTGAACAATTCCGAGGACAAGCTGAAGAAGATTAAGAGCGATCTGCGAGTGGCACAGGATGCGTTCAAAGAGTGTGTGGAATACTTTGGAGACTCGTCACGAAATGCGGACGCAGCTGCATTCTTTGCGTTGATTGTGCGCTTTACACGTGCCTTCAAAGTAAGCGAGAGTGTTTTAATGCATATATATCTGTATATCTAACATATATTCAATTTGTTTTTAGCAACTCGATCAGGAGAACGAACAGCGTCGCCGACTGGAGCAGGCAGCTGCTTTGGCAGCAACGAAAAAGGAGAGCGATCAGGTTATGCTGCGCAACAAGTTCAATCAGAAAAAGCAACAGGTGAGTGGACGGCTGAATGGAAGCTTATCAGTCACCAAGACGACCACATCTTTCAAGTTGGTGTCATTCATTTGATTGTTATGGAAATGTAACCTGTTATGCTTTTGATTTATGCAGCAAATACATTGCCTGCTTGACTTTGCCAAGCAGCATAGCACTGTGGACATGTCTCCCTAATTGCATACAATACTATTTATAGTAAAGCACCCAAGGCAACATCCTCAACCTTAGCACGTATTGGTTATTTGGCTAACATACTCTAGTAATACAGCATTTGGGGCGGGGCGGCTGTGGGGCGCGGGTTTGAATTGGGCCAACAACCTAGACCTAAACCCAAGCAACCAACCACCAATAGCATCACCACACCACAACCACCACAACCACAACCATCCACTAGCTTCTAGTCGAGTACTTTGGGGGCGCATTTGACGGACGTTGTTTGTGTTTATATCCTAGTGTAAGTCGCTTGGCTGGTGTGTATATTGTCCCCTAACATTTGGCTCACACTAATCCCTAAATCCCCGTCTAAAACCTGCCTTGTTGCTCTGCGCTAATCCAATTCCCAAAAAGAAATCTCATTAATTCGGATCAATACCAAATAAATTTGTGTCTATATTATGTATAAAATTGTGGTAAACATGCTCTGTGTGTAGTATATTAAGTGATATAGTGATATACATATAGTGCGCTTAACAATTTAATCAAATGCTTTTCGCATATTACTAATATTCGCATAAATGCTAACTTGGCTACTAATCTACGCTAAGTCTATTGGTCACTTCGGTGGGTGCTGGTTTATTTTTAATCTGACAATTTCTTCTCTTTTGTTTTCAATGCATGTTGTGAATCAGTTGCCTACAACTTGCGCACTCTCCTTGCAGGATGCCGTCATCAATGAGCTGAAGAGCAAGACGCACTCGGTGCGCGAGAAGAAGCTGCTGCAACAGGACGAGGTCTACAATGGCGCTCTCGAGGACATATTGCTGGGGCTCAAGAACGAGCCATATCGCAGGGCAGACGCTGTGAGGCGCTCCCAACGCCGACGCATTGATAATCGCTTGTCCCGCACTCTAGAGGAAATGGACTGCTAGACTAACTGGCTAGTTGGTTGGCTGTAGAACTGGGCAGAGGCAAAAATCAAAAATCAAAATTGAAAAGCGAAAAGCGAATCGAAAAACGAATGTGTAAAAGTCTTAGATAAAGAAACTAAAATATGTGATCGGGCGATTCAATTGTTTTGGACAGACGCACCCAGACACATATACACACACATACAGAAATACACACATTCCCCGCTTTTAACATTGTGCTATCATTGAAATTTCTATTTTTCCGTTTATATTTTCGTAATATACCAAAATTTTACATTTTTCCAGTACTATTGATACAGTACCTATTCTGTGAATCTCATTTCTGCTATTGAGATATTCTGTCGCCAAAATTTATGAAATTGCATTTTATATTTGGTTGCATTAGGTATAAGTTATAAATTTATAAATTTTTACAGTGTATTTATCGAAAGTTCAATTGTTATATTTTAAAGTGTGTAAATATATGTATGCATATATATATTCTATGATTATTAATATTTTAAATAAGTTTTTAAACCAAATTGGAATTTTGATTTGCATCCGAGATGGCAATGAAGTTTTTTACACTTTACTATTATGTATTTAGTTATATTTCTATCATTTTTACACATATTGCTTAAGTAATAAATTGTATGCATGCGTATAATACATTTTATTGTAAATTTCCTATTATATACGTGTATTGTTTTTTTTTATATATATATATTTTGTTGTATTATATTATCTACATATATTTAACACATTTTGCACACTGCTTAAACAAAACAAGAAAAAATCGAATACTGCAATAAACACAAATAAAAGCGCCAAATATTGCAAGCAACATGAACAATTTTTGTATGCAAATTACATTTTTTAGAAAGTTTTTTAAAAATATACAAACTAATGGAAACGAAAAAAAAAATCACACATTTTATAACATTTTATATAGAATTTTTATATACAAAAATATATATAGCTATGTATATACTTAATATATGCAATTTATGAGCCAATTTATTCTCACGAGCCACGAAAGTTTTGATGAAGACTGATATGGAAGCAGTTTATATTATACAAAAAGAAAAACAAAAGTAAAATACACGCATCAACATATATACACACACACAAAATAATTAACAACAAAAGAAAACAAAAAAGCTTTGTAACGATCTTTTTCGAATATAGGCGTCTCGTCTAGTGTCTTTCCTTTTATAAAAACCCAACACTTAACGAATTTAGTTGAACTATAAGCACATTTGTACTACGAGTAAAACAAATATATATGTAGTGCCATTGGCATTAATGACATGGTCCTTATGCATATCTTTTCGTAACATGTTTTTTAATTTGCCAAAAAAAAAAAAAAGAAAGAAGAAAATAAAGCGAGCATGAGAGCGAAACGTTTAATAGACTAGCACCGCTGCATTGTTAGTTTTAAATATTGTGTTATTTAATTTGATAAGAAACCAGCATGGTATACGAAAGAACAGATAAATACAAACAGATGCCGCATTTTATATATATATATATATATATATACACAGACATAACAATATATGAACACATTAAAACTATTTTAAATAAATTATTAACCAAATAAACTAGCCAAAAGAAAAAGTCCGTTGTTTTCATAAAAAGGCGCGCATGATTTTTTGCATATTCAAAATAAAAGCTCGATTTCTAACAATTGAATTTGTGATACTGCCAACTGTTTAATAATACGATGAGCGCGCAAATTTAAGATGTGTACTGGCAATATATTGGCTACCATTTATTATTTTTTAAGAAATTCCAATCAGACAAAGCTGCAAGGCTGCAAAATTGTTCGCGGTTTTTTTCCCAATGATCTGGCACCAAAATAACACGACCGTCCGCGTCGAGCTTCAAACTAAAACTGATTTTATTTCCGTATGCAAGGCAACCATGATGAGAGTGCTTTCACATACTCCAACGTAACTTCACTCTCTATCTCTCATCTCTCTTGCATACAATTGAGTAATGCAAATACATACTTGAACAATTTCCAAGAGTAAAATATAATATTACTCGAGCTGTCGGTATATGCATTTGAGCAACAGTTGGTCTTGGAGCTGCCAACTTAATTTAGATAACCATCAGTCCGATAGCCGCTCTCTCTTTCTCTGCTTTCTCAATGTAATTTTATATCGATACCAAACGACCCATCTCTAGTGTGCGACAGTCCAGCCGCGAGAGTAAGAACAGCTGGTCCGCAATAATTTGCACCTATTGGAATTTTAGTCTGAAAATGATTTAGGCACGATCGCACACTAATATTTTACGTTTTATTGTGCCACATTGTGCGCGCCAACGGAAAGAATGTTTAAACGAACTTTCAAAGTGGTTTATCGGCCGATTCGAAACAATTTCGTGATACTACCGGACCAATACTACGGTGTCGTTTCCACTTACGTGAGTGTCCAAAAGTCAACTTAATATGCCATTGGACCCGTAGATTAGATAAGTTGTAATATATATTGTGATTATACATATATTGCTTAGGATACTGGCTGCCTGAGCCTTCAGTACAACGGTCGTGTGCATTATGCCTCATGGGCGCCACAGGCGGGCGGCGGCGGCATCAAAGACACCGAAATTGGGATCAATGCCAGGGCGGCCAAGGAGCTTGGTAAGTTACTTAATAAGCGGATGCGCTTATGTGCTGCCAATTGCCAAAATATCGTTTTTTCAAAATGAATGTGCATATACTATGTGCATTTTGCCATACGTTTTGTTGTAGGTCTTCATGAGAATGATTTGGTCAAGTGCGCCCTCATCGCTGACGTTCTAAATCTGCGCAGCGTTCACGTCACGCCCGTCTCGGCCAAAGATTGGGAGATCATTGTGAGTGCTTATTTATCTATGTATGCATGCGCGTGTGTGTTTGCGTGTGTGTGTGTAGCTGCGGCCAGATAAAAATACTTTTATATCGGATTAGCTTTTGGCGCGGGCGTGCTTCTAAGTGTTTATTTATGTGCAGCCGCTACATTTCGCCGGCATTGCCATTGACCCCAGCGGGAAATTCTCTTATCAGGGCTGGGTAATTTTCAAGTAACGGTCAACAATTTGAATAAGTATAGGCCGTAGTTTACACACGTATAGTTTCGACTATACTTTGTATTACTAAAATGGAAAACAAATTGGTGTAAGTGAAATTTATTTATAAGAAAATATTTACTTAAATTTAAAAGCTTTTCAAACATTAACAAAATATGTTTAAGTTACTTAAATTTCAATTAATTAATTTTAATAGATTTTCTAATATGTTTGCCTGTTATAAAAATAATAAATGAATAATATGATAGTGAAATATTAAATTAGTATGTATATTTATATAGTTTTGATATTAATTAATTTTTTTCAAAAGGAACTGAGTACGGAAAAAATTTCTGGCAGTGTCCTGGAGCAAACACGCATTGTCAACTCGTCACAAATTTTGTTGGTTTGGATCAACAAGTCGATGCAAGTAGCGCTAACAGTGGGTAAATACTTAATTGAATGCTCAACACAGCACAGCTATTTATAAATATATCATTTTCTTTTAGATCGCCTTAAGCCGCATATAAGTTATGGACGTCTGGATCACAATACGCAGCTGGTTGTGGCGCCAAATCTATTCCAAGGTCTGACCAATGGCAGCGACAATGAAACTGCTGAGGAAAATAAGAAGTTGTCGCGCAGCAAGACTAGTGCACAAGTGCGGGATGAGGTGGCGGAGACTCCACCAGCGCTCGTGCACTCCGCAACTATGAGCAATGTGAAGAACAATTTGCAACGCAACAAGCGGCAGGATCATATGGAGCGTTTGAAGAAAGACTTGCGACGCGAGAGTTCCCATGTCTTTGAGTTTCGTGTCATACGTGGATTATGGCACGAGCAGGCACAGGAATCGGATGTGTACATAACGCAATCGCATTTGCCCGAATTCATGGACCTGGAGCAGTTCTACAGCATGCGTACCGCTGGCGAGAAGGAATATTATGTGCGTGTGCGTCTGGTTAGCGATGAGGACGACGACGAACTGCCAGCTACCATTCATCCGTCCATCGAGCTAAATGCGAATCTGATGAAGCTGTTGAACATTAAGGAACTGGAGCGTGTTGTCCTGCGGCCAAAGACAACCGTTGTGAACTTTGTGGAGAAGATTGAACTGTTTGCGCACAAGAAGACGCATTACAAGATCATCGAGAATGCATTTAAGCGGTTTGTGATTGAAAGAACAAGAAAGGCGCCGGTACTGTTCAACCAGGAGGAAGTAGTGCGCCTGGAGGACGACCTCCTGGTCACAGTGGGCATATTGCCTGAACACTTCCGCTATTGCGTGGTGGACGCCCAGTTCCTGAAGGAATCGAAAATCTATGCTGCCGACTTAGTCCGTCCCGTCCATGAAATTATCAAGGAGCAACCGCCGGCGATTTCGCCACTGAGTGTTAAGGACCTAATACGACTGCCAGAATACGACAAGATCCTAGACCAAGTGGTCAGCGAGTTGCGCATGAATCTGTGCCTCAGCTCACAAAACTCTGTGCTGCGCCAGGGAAATGTGCTTCTGACCGGCGCCGCTGGCACTGGCAAAACGGTGCTGGTGGAGCGCATACTGGAGCAGCTGTCGGGAAAGCCGGACTACTGCTACTTCGATATCTTCTACTGCTCGCGCAGCAAGGGACGCAAAACGGAGTCCATTCAAAAGGATTTGCGCAACATATTCACCACCTGCCTTTTGCACGCTCCGGCCATTGTAGTGCTGGAGAATCTGGATGTGCTCGCCCATGCGTCGGCAGAGCAGTCCAGCCAGGATGGCGAGTACTTCAACCGCATGGCCGACACGGTGCACCAGCTCATCATGCAGTACACCAGCAGCAATGCCATTGCTGTCATTGCCACAGTCAGTGAGCTGCAGACGCTGAACAAGCGGCTCAGCGCGCCACGTGGCCGTCATCTGTTCCAGACAGTTGTGCGGCTGCCCAGCCTGGAGCGTGCCGATCGTGAGGTCATACTGCGCGAGCTATGCAGCCATATCGCCTCCAAGGAGTTGGATTTGGTCAAGTTCTCTAATCTAACGGAAGGCTATCGGAAATGTGATCTTGTGCAGTTTGTGGAGCGCGCCATTTTCTACGCCTATCGCATTAGTAAGTTGACGAAGTCAGCTAGTAAAATATCTTAATAAACATATTTAAATTGCCCACAGGCAAAACACAGCCGCTGCTAACCAACGAGCAGCTCATCGAATCCTTGGAACACACCAATTCCTACTGCCTGCAGGGCATACAAAGCAACCAAAAGACTGGCGCCGAAACGAATGCCAATGAAATGCGCGTGGAGGAGCTGCCTGGACTGGAGCCGGTCGTCAGTGTGCTCGAAGAGGTGCTCATGTGGCCATCAACTGTAAGTACACAAGCATATACATATTTGTATAAGTAAGTCTTATTGATTGAATGATTCTTCTCCAACAGTATCCAACGATCTTCAACTCCTCGCCTTTGCGTAATCAGGCCGGCGTGCTGCTTTATGGACCGCCGGGCACGGGCAAAACGTTCCTGGTATCTCAGCTGGCCAGCAGCTGGAGTCTGCGCATTATATCGGTAAAGGGTCCTGAACTACTGGCCAAATACATTGGCCAGAGTGAGGAGAACGTGCGCAATCTGTTCAACAGGGCGCGCAGCGCCAAGCCGTGCGTTCTCTTCTTCGACGAGTTCGACAGCTTGGCCCCGAAGCGTGGCCACGACTCGACGGGCGTCACAGATCGTGTGGTCAACCAGTTGCTCACCGAGCTGGATGGCGTCGAGGGGCTGCAGGGCGTTACTGTCATTGCCGCCACATCGCGACCTGAACTGCTCGATCCAGCGCTGCTGCGATCTGGACGCATTGATCGGCTAGTGGAATGCCCGCTGCCGGATGCAGTGGCGCGCGTTAGCATCTTTGAGGCATTGAGTGCGACGCTGAATCTGGATGAATGCGTTGATTTCGATTGGTTTGCGGGACGAACGCAGAACTACACTGGCGCCGATATCCAAAGCATTCTGACCTCGGCGAACATGGCGGCGGTTAAGGAGGCGCTGGCACAATTCGGACATGAGGTGAGTGAGAATTGCAATCGGGCGGAAATGAAAACGGAGAAGGTTCTTGGTAAAGCCATAGTCAAAGAAGTGCTTGGCGCTTCCGTTCCCAGCACATAAACTGGAAGCAGGGCGCACAAGTGCAGTGAGATTTACTATTTTTGGGGTTTTTCTTCTTCTATCTATGATTACGTGCCGTGCATCTGTATCAGGATTAGGCAACCTTATGCGGGTGCTGGGCCAAAAAAGAAAAGAAAAGAAATACATAGTAAAATTGCAGACGAGAGGTTTTTAGATATATAAGTCACGTAACGGATATTTCCTTATTGATATGCGATTATCGCGCATGCGCACGTACTGCAACAACAACCACAACGACAACAGCAATAGCAGCAGCAACAACTCAAAAGACAATGGACACATTTTCTTATGCATAAATTAAACATAGCCCAAGGGCCGCGATAATAAAGAATGCAAGCCAAACCAAGACAAGTAGACGAAATCCTCAGCCACAAAACATGCTTAGAATAAAAGTAAAAAAGAAATAACAAAAGGAAAAGAAAAGAAAAATACAAACAACAACAACCACAACAATGCGCAATTGCAACATGCGGGGACGGACACCTTGTAGACAGGTAGAGAACCTAAGGAATCGCTGGCCAGCACTGCGAGTGCTCGACAGGATTGCTGCTTGTATAAATAATATTAAACACACGCACACATACGCACGCACATAGACATATATAATTGTAGCTAGGTTTTCACGATGTCGTCGGTAACGCCGCCCGGCTCGTGGTGGTTGCCGATGATGATCGTCGTCAGCATATCCAAAAATTTTGTTGTTGCGGTATTCAATCGATCGTTACTTTCAGTTGTGTGCGCACATTCAAGCAAATCGGTTGGCTCGCGACTGTGTGGGATCTGTTTCGGTTAGTGCAGCGGAAGTTGGCAATAGCCGCAACTCCCTCGCCCAGCCAAAGCGTTGTTCTGTTGGGCAATGTAGTGCTGGGGGTTGGAGGCGGGCCTTAATAAGTATTGGCAACGAAGCGGAAATGCGCACGGGTCCAGAAAAGGGCGACCGGGCAGGGATCTCGTTGCCTGCCAGATTGACAGCCGAATAAAAGCACTGTGACAATTCGTGTTGTTCTCTTGCGTTTCGTTGTTATTCTTTTTGGTTCTTTTGGCTTTTTTTTGTGATTTTTCTCGTTATTTATTCGAGCTAAAGACAAAGACGTGATTTTTGGGCAAAGAATCGGCGTGCAAAGAAAGAATTATGTACACATTCTGCCAGACATGGATGGTGATCGCTCAAGAGCGAAAATAACATCCAGTCAAGTGAAATGCAAAGTACATAAAAAGCCAAATAAAAGAAAGATAAACAACAGACTTGTGAAGTGTTCATCAAACTGTCAGCAGTCCAGTTAAAAAAAAAAAATAATAACAAGCAAATTTGACTAATATTAATTAGCAATAATACAAATAGTCAGTAAATAAAAGAAATGTGCAATTTCATTCGATTACAGTGCGAAATTTTCAAGCTATATAATAAGCTAGATATACGATATAAATAAGTATATAGAAATGTCAAATATTTCCATGACTTGTGCGGAATCGTGAGCTGAATTGAAAACATTCAGCTGCTGAGTTCTGCTCATGTGTCCATAAAATAGTGATAAATTTATGCATAATAAATAATAGATAAATCACAAATCAAAATTCAAATATTTCTGTGACGCCAACAAACTGCCAAATAGAGTTCCCCCAGCCAAACCAAATGTGTAAAAACAATTTAGCAACAAGCTTGGTGATAAACATTTAGCAAAAAGCGACTCGAATGCTGGTCCAAAAATTCAAAAGTCGTTTCATACTTCATAATTTTAAACGTTTCAAGCCATCAATTTCCAATAATATTGACAAAGTCGCAAAAACAACAAGAATAAAACAACAACAATAGCTACAATAAAAACAACGCATTATAACAATAATAATACATATTTCAAACATACGCGATTTGTCTGCTGGCAATAAATGAAAGAAGCAAGAAAAAATAAAAGGAAACTGAATAAATTTAAAATCGCGACGTGTGTGCATATATCACACCAAAAATCAGTACCGCCAAAAAGCAGCAACAGCAACAACAACAACAACAACAACAGCTACAACTAACAAACGGCACTATAAAAACAACAAGCGCAACAATATTTGCAAAAACAACAATGGCAAAAAAAAAACAACAAAAAATACAGCAACACCAGTTGTTGGCTTGCCTTAAAAAAACAAATGATAAAATATAAACTTCGTTAGTGCACAGTGGTCTCAGGTGACGAAATAGAAACAGAATTAAATGGAATTGTTTAGAAGCCATGAAAAGTAGGATCTATCATCGTCCTTCTTATAAGACTCATTTAAAATTACTAGAAAATTAAAATATTAAATTAATGGAAAGTGAAAAGTAACAGTTGAATGAAAATAAAACAAATGTCTATAATCGAATAGACATAGCTTTTAAAGGATTTTGGATTTTTCTAATGATAAACTGAATTATAATTCATAATAAGTCGAAACATTAGGTTTATTGAAATTGAGGAAAAAATAATATTTAAATGAAAATTAAGCTAGAATGCATTTTAATGAAGAACTATTTTTAAATGAAGATTTTAAAGCGCATTATCAATATTTATCTGAGAAGATGATCTGATTATTAAAAAATATAATCTTTCTACCATTAAAATGGTATATTTAAACTTAAATCTATAGCTTGCTATAATCAATAATATTAGCTTTTATTGCTCTTATCCTCCAAGCAAACTTTATTGAGGCTAGAGTAATGCCAAGTTATACGGAAAAACATCAGCATTACTAATTTCTTTTATGATTCATGTCCGTTAAAAAATCGTGGGTTATTTACTTTGATATTTTCATGTTCATTGCATTTATGCAATGAAGCTAATCAAAAATAAAAATAATAATAAAAAACAATCTAGCACCTACACAAATTATAATTTTATTTGTATAATATGAAGTCAAACGTATAATTGTGGCGTGGAATTTTTTCGCAATAGAAATGAAAGATTTCAAGAGCTGAAACTAGTTTTTTGTTTTGTTTTCTTTTTGCGATTCTCGTAGACCAAGTGTACAGTAATTATTATTTTTGATTCATCAGGTGCGGTGTATTCAATGAACTTTCTTAAAAAACAAAATTGAGCATATTGGTTTCTATAATAATTTATATATATTATTGGGAGTTGAACATTTAGAATTGTGCATTAATTAAATATAAACTTATAGATGGTATACATATATTTCATTAGATATATAGATTTCATATATTTTTCAGTTCTTAAAACAGATTACAATTATTTTAATGTATTTTGACATTTGCAAAGGAGTATTATGTAGTTGGTTCTAGCCGACACAAATATTCTTTCATGTTTCAATAGTATGCTGTAAAAGCAAGTTGCCAATTTGGGACCACTGTGCCTGTGCCAATGCTTGACTCTACCAATATACCGACGATTAATATTATGAATGCATCTAAAATTTCTAACTGTACGACAATTTGTCGTATCAATGGAAATGACGACATTTAACGCATTTGGCATGTGGCCGATGCTCACATATACTATATATATATATATATATATAGCCAACTTATAGATACTTGACTTGTGCGTGTGTGTGTGTTCGTTGGTAACAGCTACAACAACAACAAGAATAACAACAGTAGCAACAGAGGCGGCAAAGGTGTTGCTCATTACAGAGGCAGTGCACATAATGGTTGCCTTTTTGTATTATACGCGTTGCCTTTTCTTTTTTTTTAGATTTATTTTTGTTTCGAATATTGAGAAAAAAGAAGACGCAAAAAATTGAACCTAACCGATAGCAATAAATTAAAATAATAATAATAATTTAATAGAGAAGGTAAAATGTGAAAAAAAAAATGAAGCATTGCGAAATATAAAAGTGTCTTAGCAAAAGCAGCGACAATTTGGCAACAGCAACAGCTAAGTAAACAGCAATCCCATTAACAGCAGCAGCAACAACAACAACAAAAACAACACAAATGCTACACTTGAAAATGCAAAATCTGCTGATCATCATATTCATCATCATCAGCTACAGCAGCAACGGCAGCAGCAACGGCAGCAACAACAGCAACATTTCGAGCTGCCACTTTGAGGCGCATCGTTGCCAAATCGATGTGATTCAAGAGCCACAGCCTGGCTATCGTCATGTGCCCACAGACGTGGATATTCAGCTGGAATGCCAGCAGCCCCAAGCCAAATGGTTCTACAACGAGCAGCTCCAGCACAGCGGCAGCAGCTGGCTGCTAGAGCGCGCTCAGAGGGAGCAATCGGGAAACTATGCGTGCCAGTATGCTGGCAATCGGTGGGCCAATCTGACGCTGTTGATTGGCTACCAGCTGGCTAGCGATGACGTGGCCAGCTTTAGCCGGGTGTACGGCGAGCCTGTGGAGCACTATCTGCTGCCGTTGAATGAGAGTCAGCAGCCACGCTTCGCCCAGCCACTGGAGCCGCTGGTGAGGCGCACGGCGGGCGCTATGGTTCACCTGAACTGCACGCCGGCAGCGGGAGTTGTTTGGACGAACATTAGCTGGTTTCACAATAACACCCAAGTGGGTAGCAGTGCTCGGAAAACGGTGCACAGCATGTGGCAGCTGCAGCCCGAGGATGCGGGCGACTATCGCTGCCGTCTGTGCAGTGCCCAGAGCTGCGCCGAGAGCAGGACTCGCTTGGAAGTGCTGAGGCGTCAGCACATGGCGCCTGTGCTAAGTCCGGGCTATCCGCGTAACGTGACCGCTGTGCTGGAGGAGCAGCCGATCATTGAGTGCAAGCTGGAGGACTCGCAGCTGGAGCCACAAATCACGTGGCTGCAGCAGGTACGAGCTGGAGACATAAATTCGCTGCTACAGCGTCTGGAGCAGCAAGCCATCCTGGCGGACAATGATGAGGTGGTCAGACTGCCGGCCCGCAAAGATGAGCCGCAGCTGCTGCGCCTGGGCAGCGTGGAGCCCTACGATGCTGGCTGGTATATTTGTGTTGCCGAGAACCGCTTGGGGCGCACTGTGGGCGCTGCCTATCTGCAGGTGGTGCCCAAGCCCATCAATGTGCCCACTTCAACCGTGCAGCCGACGACAACAACAACCACAACGCAGCAATCGATCGTTAACGCCACGGATGACGATGCGGCGGATGAGGCAGCGGACGATGTCGCGGACGACACCACAGTGGAGCAGTTCCCCAAGTTTAAAAAACCCCTCAAACGTTTGCAGCATTTGCCCTCGGGCAAGACCCTTACCCTCTCTTGCCCCAGCACTGCGCATCCGCCGGCGAACATCAGCTGGACGTTCAATAAGGGCGACGGCTACAAGGAGCTGCAGCGCGACATTGGCGGCTATAAGTTCAGGCGCTGGTCCCTCACCATGGAGGACGCCATATCGAAGGACTCGGCCCTGTACAAGTGCAAGGTGTGCAACATCCTCGGCTGCATTGAGTTCGAGTACAGCGTTGTGGTCAACGATCGCATCCGTGCGCCGCCCATCATCACCAAAATGGACAACAAGACGGCGCTGGTCAACACGCAGGTGGTGCTGAAGTGCGACGTGCTGTCCGACAATGAGCCCTCTATCCGGTGGATACGTGTGATGCACCACAATCACTCGATGCCCTTGGCAGTGGACTCGATGCAGCCGGGTGTGGTGCACATCGATCTGAAAACGTCCGTGGATCGCCCCGATCTGCTGGTGTTCAACAATGTGAGCCACATGGACGAGGGCTGGTACACGTGCATGGCATCCAATTCGCTGGGCATGAGCAACGCCAGCATCTATCTGCGCGTAGTGGATCATCTGCCCTATCTGCACTTCAGTCAGCTGCTCCACACGCATCCCGTTGCCTTCGTCGTGATCGTTGTGATGATAATTCTGCTGTTCCTGCTGGGCAGCGCGTTTATAGTGTATATGCTGCGTCGGCTGCGGCGGGAGAAGCTGCTGAAGCACCGCATCGAGACGGTGCATCAGTGGACCAAGAAGGTGATCATCTACAAGCCGGCCAGCGCCGAAGGCAGCTCCTGTGCGGGCGACCTGCAAATACCAGTTATTAAGATTGAGAAACAACGGACAACGTTCTCCAATACCACGACGGGCGGCTCCTCGGATCCTACACAGGGCTTCAACGAGTACGAATTCCCGCTGGACTCGAACTGGGAGATTCCCAGGCAGCAGCTGGTGCTCGGTTCCATTTTGGGCGAGGGCGCCTTTGGGCGTGTGGTCATGGCCGAGGCGGATGGCCTGCCGCGCAGTCCGCCAGCCTCGAACAATGGCATGGGCACCATTGTCGCCGTCAAGATGGTGAAGGAGGAGCACACGGACGCGGACATGGCCAGCCTGGTGCGCGAAATGGAGGTGATGAAAATGATTGGCAAGCACATTAACATCATCAACCTGCTGGGATGCTGCAGTCAGAACGGTCCATTGTGGGTCATTGTCGAGTATGCACCCCATGGCAATCTCAAGGATTTTCTCAAGCAAAATCGACCGGGTCAACTGCAGCGGCGCAGCGACAGCGATGGCTATCTGGACGACAAGTCGATGCAGCCCCAGCAGCAGCTGGGCGAGAAGGAGCTAACCATGTTCGCCTTCCAAATAGCTCGCGGCATGGAGTACCTAGCCTCGCGACGGGTAAGGCCACATGGGTCAATTGGCGAGCAGCAGTTCAGGTGTCTAATGTCTCCATCACATTTCAGTGCATTCATCGGGATTTGGCAGCGCGCAATGTGCTCGTCAGCGAGGGCTATGTGATGAAGATAGCTGACTTTGGATTGGCCAGGGATATCCAGGATACGGACTATTATCGCAAGAATACCAACGGACGACTGCCCATCAAATGGATGGCACCGGAATCATTGCAGGAGAAGTTCTACGATTCGCAGAGCGATGTTTGGAGCTACGGCGTCCTGCTCTGGGAGATTATGACCTATGGCGAACAGCCGTACCCGAATATCATGTCCGCTGAAGAGCTATACAGCTACCTGATCACTGGCCAGCGCATGGAGAAGCCGCCGAAATGCTCGCTCAACATATACGTGGTGATGCGTCAGTGCTGGCACTTCGAGTCGTGTGCGAGGCCCACGTTTGCTGAGCTCGTAGAGAGTTTCGATGGCATACTGCAGCAGGCGAGCAGCAATCCCAACGATGCGTATTTGGATCTATCGATGCCAATGCTGGAGACGCCGCCGTCCTCGGGCGATGAGGACGATGGCTCTGAAACTGAAACATTCCGAGAGACTTTACCGCTTAGATATCAATATACATATAAGTTCAACTAGTGTTAGGGATGGCTTTACCGAGAACATCCATCGAGCATCATACAAAAAATACTCAATAAATTACGGCCGACTCTATGTGTAAGCAAATTGAATTAATCTTTTTCCATTCCCTCCGATAGAAGCTGCCAAAGAAAATTTTAGTGAAGCAAAAACATCTCATCGAATCCTACCAAACGACTCGCCCATCGCTCAGCGCCTCCGATGTGGCCAAATATAAGAAGACGTGAGCTGCAACAGAATTATATATCAAATATTTCGTATTGACCAAGTTTTACTGATTTCAGATATGCTCGCTTTACCAACAGGGAGAAGAGCTCCAGGGAATTTGTGGCCAAGCGGGCCACATTGGCATAGCTCTAAAGACTAAATTAGGCTCAACAGAGATACATAATTGTAAAACTAAAGTTCGGTTATATGGAATGCTATTTTCATGCGTGTTTATTTTTTTTATTTTTCGGGAATTGTAATTTTTTAATATTGTTGACACAATAAAAACGAATTTACATAATTTGATAGAGAAAATTGTTATCGAAAACAGATTTAATATCAAGCAATTTATATAGATTTTAAGGGCATGCGATCTCCCTAAGAAATATGCCCCAGCATATGCTCATCTTCTAGGGTATTTTATTAACTGCGATAATTGTGCATATTGCGTATATATTTGTGTAAAAATCTTTTGATAAGCTACGAGATCAGCCATGGGCATTGGCGTATTTAATTCCGAATAACATTTAGCTCTCAACTGCCGATTCATTAAGTATGTTGAAGACGACATTTGTATTCTGTGCTCTCCTGAGCCTCTGCCTCAGTGCTGGAGTGATTGTCAATGGCTGGAACTTACGTCCGCGCTGGTGGTTGGGCGAAACTCCTCCAAGTCTCGAGGCTCTGAGGCCAACACAATGGGCACAACGTCAGCGTTTTCTGCTCGATTTGCTGCTGCAAGTGCACAAGCCGCTGCTGCAGCAGGAACTCATCGACATGGGTCGTGAGCTCAACGAGAATCCCAGCGATTATGAAACAGTGAGTGGATTCAGTTTGAAATCGAAATCAATTGCTAACATACAATATATTTTTCTACAGGGCAGTTGGCCTTTGTTGCTGGACTTCTTTGAGCGCGTCCATCAGGGTCGCATACTGCGCCCATATAGCATCTATAGCCTTTTGCAAGAGGAGCTGCCGCAGCAACTATTGGATGTTTATCGCTTCCTACTGCTGGCCAAAGACTGGAGAACCTTTCAGTGCAATGCCTGCTATGCGCGCAGCCAGTTCAACCCAGTGCTCTTTGTGCATGCTCTGCAGCTGGCGATTGCCGAGCGTGCGGATACAAAGGATCTGATGATGCCGGCCATGCATGAAGTGCTGCCACAGCTCTACTTCGACAAGGAGCTGGTACGGGCAGCAAGGTCCGTCAATTGGCAGGAATTGGCTCCAGTTCGTATTGCCCCGAAACGCACTTGGAGGGAGACATTGGGTAGCATCTTGTATCCGAAGATATTCAGACAGCCACCGGAGGAGGAACTACTCCCAGCCGAGCCAATTGTGATAGAAGTGAATTCCCTAGGGATGCAGCTGAGCTTAGATGTAGCCTTGAACGGCTATTGGAGCAGGCTTATCAGCCGGCTGATAATCGGGTCGAAAGCCAAGGAAGATTATGGAACTGCTATAATAGACGGCGATCGCATGATGCAGTTCCGCAGTGATGAGGATGAATGGATATATCGGCAGCAAATAGAGGGTGCTGCGAGGCCAGAAATCGGACTGTTGCTGCTGCAAAATATCCGGCAGTTTGTGGTTTTGCTGCAGCTGGAAGAACTAGCGACAGGCAAAAGATCAGTTGAGTTGGTCACGCCCACATTGATGACAACGGGTGGAGTGCCCTACAAGACGACTGCGCTGAATGCCGATGACGTGCGGCAATTGATAAGAAAGTCTGTTGAAAAGCTGCAAAGTCAGATTGATAAGGAGCTGGCAAAAAATAGCAGAATTGAGCCTATGTGGATCGTGGGTCACGTGATTGCAACGGAATACTGGCTGCTCTGTAGACATTTGAGTCTGGCCATCAACGGCAATAATGTGGAGCCCAGCTTATTGGGCATGACTACGTCCAATCTTCGGGATCCCATATATCGCTCGCTGTTAATTCAACTGGCTCAATTAATATCCAAGTACGAACAGAAGCCAAAGTCTCAATCATACGACAAGCAGCGACGGCCGACGGTAAAGCTCCTGCAAGTGACTAAACTGGAAACATATGAGCAGCTGATGGACACTGACTTGATTAACCTTATGGAACAGTTGCTTCAGTCGCAGCGCAACAATTTGCAACTGCTGCGTCGCCGTCTTGTGGCACGTCAGCTGCGCTTGAATCATAAGCCATTCAGCATTGCATATGAGCTGTCCGTTCCGGAGACGATGGTTGTTCAAATCCGCAGTTATCTGATGGTGCCTGGCAGAGCTCAACCTCGCCTAATGCTCGATAGCTTTGTGCGTGAACTAGAAACTGGCGAGAATAGATTGGAACGTCATTTTCCAGCTGCTCCAAATGATCACACACTTAGCGAACTGTATGAAGCGCAGGCACCAGTTGATGATCCCAAAACCTGTTCATTTCCCCGTCATCTGCAGCTGCCTCGTGGCACTGCTGAAGGTCTGCAGCTCCAATTACTTGTGGAAGTACTTCAATGGAACGACACTGAAATAGACGCAGAGTGTGTTCGGGCTGCCAGCTTTATGGATGAGAGTGCTACACTCCTCGCCAGCGACACTTTAGATGTAATCATATATCACCAGGAATTAAAAATATTAAACGACAAAGTGGAATAAAAGTAACCAAATAGATTCACAGTATATGATTTTTATATTGCATTGCATATTTACAATTTAATAAAAATATTTATTTATTTTGCTCCAATATTGAATACAAGTATTCATAAACCATTTATATATATTCTTATAATTTCATTTAATCATGTATTATATTTTATAAATATTTGCCAATATTTTATTTTCGTTATTTCTAGCAAATCTATTTTTGTTTAAATATGCTGTTAAAAAAACAACATAAACAAGAATCCAACTATCGATGTTAACTGTCGATATACTGGATACAATTCCTATCGAAAGTTGTGCTGCTGATGCTAGAACGTGCAAGCGCCATCTAGTTGTGAAAGTATATTTAACAATTCCTTTTTCTTTTGGCCCCGCTGTTGAACAAGAAGTCCCTTGATGCAATTATGTTCAATGTCTAGAGGGAAATTTTGTAAGAATTTGTTTCAGTGGCTGCTTGGCTTGTCAAAAATGTGATTCCTTACCATATGTGTAGGCAGAAGCCAATGCAACGGCAAATAGTTTGGCTACCAGCAAGCAGATGACTTTGAACATATTGCAACGCGTTAAATCAGCGATTGAATGATTGCAAATAGCGGCAGCTACTTTTTACCAGTAACTTAACATCTTAAACTATTGTAAGAAAGGCATTTTGGGCGCCATCTATTATTCGTATACGATGCTCCAAATAGAGAAGGAGAAAGTTTGTTCAAGCTATAAGCCAAAAGGGTTAAATTAGCAATTCGTTTATGTTAATTAATATTTAACCTTAAGACATATATGCACTTAAAATATAGGGATGAGCTTTAAATGGTTGCTAATTAGGCATTACAAACTATTCAATTGAGCACAAATATATGCAAAACACCTGATAATTTGGTAAACGTTTGCCAGGCCATCTAATTAAACATGAGCTTATAATGATACAAATGAACTAATTCAATTTTAAATAGTGAGTCTGCCTGCAAAAGGGTCATGAATGTAAATTGGTTTCATCAGTTTATTTCAGTAGTGTTCTAGTCTGTCATTGTAAACACCTCTAATTTCTTTAGAATTTTCCACAGCTTGTTCTCTGCTCTCCTTCTCCATCTTTCCGCTGGAAATCAAATAAAATGACTGGCAAATAGGCAAACGGAGAAGTCCCCAAAGGAAAACTTGAAAACGAAACGGTTTATTATGCTTATGCGAATGTGATGACAACAAAAAGGCATAATAGTAAAATTAAATGTGTCTATTATGCCAGCAATACAATGCACACATAAAACCACACACACACACACCCACAGAGGCTGATACACTCACACACACACACACACACAGAGGCCTCACAATCGTATGGCCCATAGAAACATTTGGCAGACAAGAAACGTTTAAGGAAGGATGTGTTGCTTAGAAGACTTCGATGGCAGGGGCAGGCAGCGGGGCATGTGGGGACTATGGGGTGGCTCTGGGACGATCCAGGCGCATAAAAACAAATGCACAATATGACAAAAACAACAAAACAACCGGCAGAGTATTGAGACATGGCAGCTCAGTTCTTGGCAGCCAAAAGAAAAGCGAAATCAACTTGAAGGCCTCGTACAGGGGGTTTGTACATGGGTCCGGAATGGGCATTTGGCCTGGGCGTGTTTCTTGGCAGATAAGCACAATAATATGCACGTATTTTACGGCAGCTCCCATCCCCCTCTCACCACCTGCTCCACAAGTGACGCATCCGAACTTTGTCGGTCCCCATTTTCGCGCAGCATTTTCTAAGAATGCGCAAATTTAAATGCGAATTGTTTTCAGTTTTGTTTGTCGTCGTCGCTTTGCCTAATTGACTTTGCGTGCCACGCCCCCTTCTGCACCTCCCCCCTACCATTGCCTAGAAACCAGGCACCGGTCCAAACTTTGACAAGAATAGACGACAATCAGCGTTCATTTTTTGCCTTTTTTGTATGCGTCTAATTTGTGTGCGGTTTATGAAAAGAATACCAGCTCTTTGTCCCCTTTCCAACTCCCGCTCCAGTTGCAGAGTACCAGTACCAGTTCCAGTTCTCTAGCTCCAGTTCCTAATGAACAAACATTGCCCTCGCTGTGCGTCAGGCATCTAAATGCGAAAAGTTGTTACTCATTTTATGGCTTATTAATTTTTGATTGTAGTCAAGGTAATAAACAGCCAAGCTCCGTGAGTTCATAATATGCAGGAATATGAAGACATTTTAAAAAGAATATTTAAAAAGAGTTTTCGCTAGATTTATGCATAGCATAACAGTTTAATTATAGATCGTGAAGACTTAGCTAACAATAGCAAACAATTTTATGATAATCTTTCATCATATTTAAAATTTAAATAAACAATATTTTTGTAATTTAATTTTTATGAAATATTTCAGGATAGAAGTTTCAAAATTGGAGTAGCTCATATGAGTTTATTTCATTATGTATAGAACATTAAAAACTTCATTGATGGAGCAAAACTAATTTAAAAATTACTGAATTTTTCTAAAATAAAATGTGTCTTAAAAAATTCATTATATACATATGTATATACAATTTATGATTTATTTGGTGTTATGTTAGATTTCTTTATTTAAATGAATATATGTATATAAAATATACGAATTTCTATTTTTTTTTTTTTTTTGTATATAAATACATATTTAAATAGTTTAAGCACAAGTCTAACTAATCTAAAGGGATATTTTGAATTCGAATAAGATTCTTAGAGATATGATAGTCTCTGAAGACATGTCTTTCATACTAATTAGTCCATTGTATTGAAGGCAATATAAAGAAGCAGCAAATGTTAAACGGGCACCTCAGTGGCTCCTTCGAGTGAGCAATAAGGGAAAGCAAAGATCTAAAGTGGCCATTGGCATTGGACCCAAGACGAACAGCAACACCAACGCCATCATCATCATCGTCATCGTCATCATTATCATCTTCATTGCTATTCAGCATCTCTTGTGGCATTCCTGGGTATTGTATTTCATTTCCGTTTTCATTATTATTTGTGGGCAGCCCCGGTCGCCCCGTTTCGACCAACTGTGGATGTCCTTTTGGTCCTTTGGTCGTTTGGTCCTTGGCTGTCGCTCAACTCGCTCGCTCTGGCTCGCTCACTTACTGTGCGGTCTATTCGGTCTGTTGTCTCTGCTGCTGGCATTCGCTTCATTTTTTATCGCCTTCGTCTTCGCCGTTGTCGTCAAGAACAACGCCAACGACGCTGCCAACTTCCTGCTATCGTGCTAATTTCCGTTGCTTTATCTTGACACAATGGTGCGCATTAAAAGCGTGATGGGGAACCGCTGGCAAACTTCATAACTAAGGGCGGTGCCATGAGGGGCTGGTGGTGCTGGCGGTGGTGCTGGTGGCGTTGGGCTCCAATGCAGCGCTGACCGCTGCGCTTTTATTTCCGCCCCACATTTTGTCGCCATATTAGACGCCATTTTTGTTTTCGCATTGTCAACACATTGTCATTGGGTGCCAAGACAGCTGGGCAGAGTGAGCGAGAGGGCTGGGTGCGGCGCACTCGCTCGCTCCATCGCCTTATCATCCGTCGCCGCTGGTCGCATTTGCATGCGGTTTTTCTCCTCACAAAATATTGATAAATGCCGCCATTAAACGCGATTAACCATTTGAATTATGTGGCAAAGCCAAATTTTATTGCCAACACAATTCTATGGCCAAACAAATGGCATCATTATTAAAATATATGTACCTCTATTGAGTGGGTGTGCGTGTGTGTGTGTATATGTGTCCGTGTGATAATGCAAAGCGACCATAATTGGGGCGGGCATGAGCTCAAAGTGGGAGCTGTTCATATATTTAAAAATTGTGCTTACAATTTGCGCTGTTTGAATTTCAATGCAACCACGAAAAATTATTGCCAATTGTTTGTGCGCTGGTCCACTCGGCATCTGCAATAACAACAGCAGCAACAACAACAGCAACAACAGCAGCTATAACAAAAGCTTTAGAGACTAATGCAATTTTAGTCTAAACAGTCGCCAACAATTTGAATGAATTGCATCAATTGCCGGCCCATTGTGCTGCCCGTAAAAAAAAAAAAAAAAAACACACACACACAGAATGAAAGAAATGCCCGCCCTTGTGCTCGTCTATTGAGTGGGCGTGTCCGGTTGCACGTTGCCTTGCTGCATTATTGTTGTGTATGTGTGTGTGTGCGTGTGCTATCCCTCTCTCTCTCTCTCTCTCACTCTGTCGCTCTCTCTGTGCACTGCACTCGCGGGGGTAATAAAATAATTGCAGCGCACGTGTCAAAAATATTCAAAAGGATTAAGTAGCGGCCAAAGCCAGAAGAGACTGACGGGGCAGGCACTCGGGGTGGCTGTAAATCCAACAGTTTCCTTCGCCGTACGCATTGTCCAACTGATTGCATAAATTGTTATGGAATGCCATGGACGAGTACCCATAGAAGGCTCTGAATGTGCCGACGAACAACTCGGCCAGCATTCACATGGTTTTGTCTCCGTATTTACTTTGGGCAGGAGGCGTAGGGGGGACAACTGTTGCGGGTTGAGGAGGGATTGTTGCCTGTGAACAAGAACGCCTTCGCTTTTTTATATGCATCTATTATGGCCTGGTAAATTGTTTAGGGTATGATGAATATGCGAAGCAATTTGCTGCTTGACCTGGAATGTAGTCATAAATTTAGTTTTATTTGTTTAAAAGCGGATATGTATATACATATGTATGTATTTATGTTTAAAGACAGAAGTAGATATTGCCAGAAATTATTAATTTGTATAATTTCATAATAATTAAATAATAAACAAAAATTTATAATAATTAATTAATAAAATATAAATTAAATCAAATATTTATCTTTATCTGTAATAATTTATTATTCTTAATATTTTTAAAATAATTAATTTGTTTGCAATTAATTTGTTTGTTGAAATAAAGGTCAATGTTTTACAGTATATAAATATTATCAAAATAATGAAAGTGTGTTTGCCTTTATAAGCCTAAAAAGCAGCAGAACATTAATCTTTAAATAGTTGATTAATAAATAATGATAAATTGTTAAGTAGTAGATAAAGTACTCATTGTTTTAATCATGGTATAGAATAATGATAGAGTAATGATTATTAATGTTATTGATTAAGAAACCCTTCTCAGCCATTATTTGTATATATGTAAATAGAAAACTAGAAGACTTTGCTATATATTAAATATATTTGTTCAGCTCAAGCCCTAAATGCTTTGGCTCTACTTTACCAGCTTATTATTTATTTCTGTACTACTTGTTAACATATATTATATAAATGCAATTATTATATTATCAAATTATTCTTATTTTTAGATTAAATTGTAAGGAGTTGATACTCAGTTAAGCTTATACTTGATGAGTTGATTTTATTTAATTTGAACATTCTTCATACAAATATCAGTTATCTTAAAAATTGTTAAATTTGTAATTATTATTGTCAATTGCTTTGGTAATTATAATACAGGGTTCAATTGGTTTTCTTATTATTTTTAATTACTATTGTCTATTGCTTTGGTAATTATAATATAGTGTTCTATTGGTTTTCTTATCTCAATAGCTTAAACTCCATTGCTTTGAATTGGCGGATTAAGGCAAGTACTAAGCTGTCTATGAAAAATAGAAAAGTTCTCAAATATCTATTAATATATAGCATATATAACATACATCTATTTTCAAATAAGAAATTCAATATATTCCCTTTTTTTACAGTGTATACAGAATACGACTTGCCGTACTTTTTGACATTTTCTTGATAGGATTCGTTTTTTTTCTAAGCTCTGGTAGGAATTTATTTTCATTTGCAACAAATTTGCTGCGGCATTGTGTATTTTGTGTGAGTGTGCGTTGGTGTGTGTGTGTTGGTGTATGCTTAACGTTTTATTGCTTTTCACACTCGTCACTCGTCACTTGCCACTTGCCACTCGAGGCAGTTGAGGGCCCGCCGGGAGGGTTGTCTTTAGCGACTGGAACTGGGCGCTTTGTTTACTTTGTTTGTGGCGTGAATAGCAAATAAGCCGCGACAAATGCGATTCGATCCCATAGTTCTTTGTGGCATTGCGATTTGATAGACCGAAATGCGGTAGCGAACCGCAGCTGTAAATACAGTTATTCTAATTACAGCACATTCAGCAAACGCTGCAAAAATAATTTAAACATTTGCCGCCTCATTAGTTGGCAAAATGTTGGCTGCTGATATCGAAAATAAAATTGCAGCAAAATCCTCGTTAAATGGCAAAGTGCATTTGCTGTCATACTCTGTGGCCACAAAACCAATTTGCGTTACAAATTTATAGCAGCCAAAGCTTCCACATCCATCCAGCATATTGGAAAATTAAATGCAATTGCTTTGGCTTTGGCTTTGGCTCTCGCTTCTCGTTGCTCGTGTCTGTGGTTGCAAAATTGATTGATTTTGCTGTGACAGCAACAGTAATTGAAAATATTTGTTAACTATTAGTTTACTGATACATCCATTCTCCCACCTATGTATATGGCTGCCACCTGGTTACCTGCTTACCAGTTTACCTGCGTCAGGCATCCCTTCCTGGGCACATTTCCGTAATTCCCTTCAGCTTCTTACGGTGGGCCGGCTCGCGTTTAATCCCACTTCAAGCGAAGCCTCAAGAGGTTCCTCATTCTTTCTTATCTATTGATGCGCCAAAGCGTGTCAGCTGCTCGACTGTGGGAAGCAGGCACGGTGCAGGGAACTGGGCTGGGCAAGGGCTGTTTGTGGTTCCAGTGTTACAATAACAGAAAAGCCTTTTTACAATGCGCTCCACAGATTTCAATGTATTTTCAAAAACTCCAATTCTAAATACTCTGCAAACGAAAAAAATTGAAAGCGGGTATATTAAATATATGTGTTTCAAGTAGCAACAACTTCATAAGCTATAACTATACTATGCTGCAGGGTATTTTGTAGTCGAGCCATGTCCTTTAGTGCGCTCCCATGTTTTGTGAAACATTTATTTATTTTTTTTTTTAATTCGTTGCAAATTGAATAGACGACAGTGACGATTGCCATATAGCATTATCACCTACACACCCAAAGTTTTGAATAGCTTGTAAGCAATTGGTTCGATTCCTAGTCAGTCCCTCATACCAGAGAGCCTTTCCTTCTCCACCCTCCACCCTCCAGCTTGTGCTCCCCCTCCTCCATCTATACCATTAGCTTTTGTATTTCGGCTGCGTCGCGTATATCACATTTCCGTTTGTTAGCATTTTTCTGCATTGTATATTCGCATACTGACTCGCACGAGTGTATTCATGTACGAATATGAATAGCAAGAAGTTTTCTGCTCAACTTGATAGCCCCAACACACAAACCCAGCCTGAGCCCCAGCCACGCAACTGAAGCCCTTTCCAACCCAATTCAACTTGCATGCAAAAAAATTGCCATTGTAAATTTTGACTGGGGTTATGCGAGCGACAAGGGTTTCTCCTCTGAATGTTGTTGTGTTGATTTGAAGGCAGCTCACGTCCTCCTCAGCTGCCTGCGTTTGTCAATATTTTCCACACGTCTACACAAAAGGTAAAACTAAACTATGCTCATTGATTTCCTACTCGAAGCAATGCATTAGCGCTAGTTGTACGATAATATTGTACAATATATAAAGGTATGCCAATTTAGACTGCCTAATTTCCTATGTCTTCATTTGAGAGCCTTATTAGTGAAGAAAGCCTTACACTTAAATGTTATTTTATAAAGAGGAAATAATAACTATAGTAAGCCCATATAGCAACGATGTATATTTACATCACATGCGTTTTCTGTGCAAGCAGAAAAAGAATGTGTTAAGTATTCTACTATTTAAGTATTTCTTTTAAGTATTTCTTCTAAGTATTTAATCTAAGTGATATATCCTCTCTGCTCTAATAATTTCTTCTAAGCATTCCCTCTATGTATATTCTTTAAGTATTTCCTCCAAGATGAAATCTCTAAGTTGTTCTTCAAAGTATTTCCTCCAAGTAGATTCTCCAAGTATTTTTAATGCTTCACTTTACTTCGTTTTACTGCACTGAACTGCTGACCTCCACCAGGGCTGAACGACTGAAGAAATGCTGCAGCTGCCGCCCTTTATATAGGACGACTTTCACTCAACGCCTTAGTCGCTCTCAAATGCTACGCTCGGTGCCAGGCAGAGATCGTTGCAGTCGAGCATAAAATAAGCAATGGGAGCATTCTCCTCTGCTCAAGAGCTTCGTTTTACTCAATAATATTTACCAAATGGATACTGCACTGCACTGCTCACCACCAAGAGGCTTGGACGACTGAAGAAATGCTGTAGCTGCTGCCCTTTTATATACAGGTAAAGCCCCTCTCGAATGCTGCGCCCTGCGCCAAGTAGAGATCGTTGCAGTCGAGCATAAAATAACCAATGGGAGGACTCTCTTCTGCTCAATAATATTTACTGCACTGCACTGCTCACCACCAACAGGCCTGGACGACTGAAGAAATGCTGTAGCTGCTGCACTTTTATATACAGGTAAAGACCCTCTCAAATGCTGCGCCCTGCGCCAAGTAGAGATCGTTGCAGTCGAGTCATAAAATAACCAATGGAAACATTCTCTTCTGCTTTAAGCTCTTTAGCTTCGTTTTAATCAAATATATATACCAAATGCGTAGTGCTGCACACCTATAGACAACTCAAATGAACTTCTCTTGCTTTTGTTGAGCAGACAGACAGAGAGAAAGACGGAGATAAATTGTGAGACAGGCAGATATACAGACAGACATACGACCATATACATACATATATAGGCAAACAAATATGCATAGTTAAAGAATAAACGCGTCGATCTCAGAAGCTATAAGAGCCAGAGAGCTCGATCGTTGCTCAGATTTTGTTGTTTTCAAAAAATAGAGAACTACTCCTGTATTTATGTATATAAAATAGTCAATTCAATGCAAGAGAAAAACTCTTAAAAAGAGTCCATTCACTTGCGACCTTCAAAGTTTCTTTTTTCTTGGCAGAATGAATACATATTGTTTTCTTAATCTATCAAATGGAATCAGCGCTTTTGGCCAATTAATTTCCAAAGCCATTCATGGCAACATTCTGTGGCGACTTCTCCCGAAACTGTGCAACTAACTAAACTGAACTGAACTGAACTGAACTGAACTGTGAAATTGTTTGCCAACTAAATGTAAAAATAGAGACACTCGACACAGATAAGACCGCCAACTTGTTTGCTTAATAAATAAACTTTATATTCATAACTGAAAAAGTTTTGCGGTGTCGGACGCTTAAGCGGCATGAGGCACGAGTCGTGAGGCATGTGGCATGCGGCAGGCAGCAGCGCAGCGAAACAAATGTGGCCGCTAATTTTCGTGGCAAAAAGTTTTCGTGCGGCGCCCCCGAATGTATGCTATGGTATTTGCGTGGCTGTGGCATGCAGCGGCAGAGCGCGACGGCATTTCCGCTGGCTGAGTGCAAGCCGCACAACATAAATTATGCGAGCATCTTCCGCATCAGCTGCTCCGCGCTATCTGCGCCGTGGCCGCTAATCACAAAAGTTTTCGCCAATGCGTTTCTGCTACCTTCAATTGCCACTCGAGGAAACTTTGGCGCTGCCAACGAGTGAGAGAGAGAGAGAGCGGTAGGCAAAAGGGTTAAACAGAGTTGGCGAAAGTCTTGGGATCCAAAGTTTCTGCAGCACTGATTAACGAGACATAATTATTTTTGCATTAAGCGGCGGCTAATAGGCCGTGTAATACCAAAGTTTGTTTTTGCCCTTAGATCAGCTCATCAGACCATCGAAAAGGAGGGGGGGTGAAAAAAAAAATGTAGAGACACTCAAAGATAATGAAAGTGCATTCAGGTGGCAAAAGTCGGAGACAGGTCGAGTGCTAACATTTTTCCATTATCCGATGTGCCACATTCTTTGCCAGCATAAAAACCAATTTAAATCCAAACAAGTAAGAAAGCTCTAGTCGAGACTGCTCGACTAGGAAATCCCCTGAACCCTTCAGAGAACTGATATTTCCATAATTCTTCGCTTCTTTTTGACGCACATACACATACACATGCATAGACATACATAGGCACGCATGCGTTCAGTACTTGAGTAAAAGTGAAAGCAAGGAGAGCAGGAGTGCAGAAGGTCATTTAAGTTGTCTACATATGTATATGCAGCTGTTCTCATTTGGTATTTGTATTTAGGTAAAGCGCAGCTAGAATGCAGCAGAGAGCGTTCCCATTGCTCACTTGAAGGTCAACTGCAACGATCTCTACCTGCCGTCGAGCTCAACAATTGGGAGAGACAGTGCTTGAGTAAAAGTGGCCCTATATAAAAGGCAGCGGCTGCAGCATTTCTTCAGTCGTCCAGACCTGGTGGGGGTCAGCGCACGAAAGTGAAGTCGAGTGTGTGAATTATAAGCATTAAAGACGCAGAGGAACTACGTAAAGGTATTACGTGAATGAAATACGTAGAGGAATTACGTAAAGGAAAACGTAGAGGAATTACGTAAAGGAAATACGTAAAGGGAATACTTAGAAGAAATATACAGAGGAATAGTGCTAAATCGACTCAACTCGTCGCCCTGATCAAGAATATATATACTTTGTGGGCTCTGCCACGCCTCCCTTCTGCCTGTTACATACATATCAACAAAACCATTATACCCAGACTTCGCATTTTCAATGGGTTCAGGGTATAATAATACGAAAACTCGATGCTCTATAACATATTCATAGCTGAAGTAAAACCAGTTGAAATCAAAATAATACGAATATTAATATTATATTGTATTTACAGTATATCATTCTCGATTCACCACATACTCTCTTGAAGAGTATCAATATGCCTGGGCCGTGGCAGGAGGCAGCCTGGAAAAATGCAACATTCGAGTGCCTGCAGCGAAATGTCTGCTGCTCTATGGTTGGCCAACGCAGCCAGTGTCTGCCTTGATGAGAAAACTGTTCCGAAGCGGAGGGTTAAAAGCTGAAATCGTTTCGAGCCAGCTCAGCCAGTGACAGCCAGAGCCAGAGCCAGAGCCAGAGCCCGATAGCTTGACAACGGAAAGTGTGATTATATTTTCATTTTCAATTTTTTACGGCCAATTAATTTGGCAATTGACGCTTCGCTGGGCGTCTGCGACCGCCCAGATATACGTATATACACATAGCGCATATATAGCTGTGGAGTGGGTCTCGCCGCTCGTTGTTGCAAATTGAGTTGTGTGGCAAGAATAAGAAAAGTCTATTATAGTGGCTGCAAAAAGCTGCCTGCCAGCTATTTGGACGCTGCATTGTCTGCCCCGAACAGAATATGAAAGTGCTTTTGTGGGCGGCTTTTGTTGGGGGCGCCCTATCCAATCCATCGCCCCCATTGCCAGCAATGTCATGCAATTTGCATTAAGATTTGCCATTGAAAATTAGAAAATTCACTCGGCTGCAAGTGTTATTGCTAATGGAAAATGGAATTTACCTTGATGAAAACGAAAGACGTACTTTTAATGCACTTATGCATCAGTTGCATAGCTTTATTTAGGGATTACACAAGAAAGAAATTACTATATATATAACTATTACATTTCGGAGACATCAGAGAACGGATTCATTGGGGTCGCTACAGCGGTCAGTCGGTCGGTCGGGGGGAAAGGTTTGGCACATGATTTTCTCTGCTTAGTTATCGCTGACAATCAGAACATCCTCCAGTTGTACGTTGGGCAGCTCCAACAGCTGCTGCTCATTCTGGATGCGGCGATCCAGGGGGAAGCCGAGAGGACGGTTGTCCATTATGGAAGCAACGCTCACGCCCATAACGCCATCCAGGCGCTTCATGCGAATCGGCAGATCGCGTTCCAGGCGCTCGACGGGCGAGACAATCGCTAGCAGCTGCATGGGCAGACCCTCGGGGCGGCCACGAGGCAACAGCAGGCGCTGAGGGAAGCTGCCATTCTCGCCAACCAGATCGCTCACTATCAGCTGATCCTGCTGATCGCGCAGAGCAGTCATCACACGACGGTAGATCTCGCTGTAGGGCGTGGCATCGCGGGTTGTCCAGGCAATATTCGTAGAGCGGTACTGAATGCGGTTGCGGCCGCTCTGCAGCTGAGTATTGATGGCATCAAGCAGCACAAAGTCCGAGCGGCGCTGCTCCAGGGGCAGCTCACGGCCATTAACATCCTGGCGAGGGCCCAAGAACAGGCGAATGATCACATCCTGTGCACCGTTCGCGCTTATGTCCATGTCAATGGTGAAGGGCTTGTTGTTCAGACGACGTTGGCGCACCATCAATTGCGACTGCAGAGGCTGATTGACCAGGTTGCTCACATCAATGTCGCTGTCCTCGATGCGAGTGCGCAGTTTGTCCACGCGCAGACTGTTGATGACGACATCCTGCAAGTCCAGGTTCTCACGATTATAGACGCCCAACTGCTGCTCGCGTATCTCATCCACAATGCCAATAATTCTGCGTAGGGTGTGCTGCAGCACGCGGTCACCAATGTTGATACCCAGGCCAGAGCGATCCATGCGCACAGTGGTGTCCTGGAGCAGCTCACGCAATATGCGCAGGATTCCAATGTCACCAATGCGACCAATGAGAACATCGCCAATTGCACGCTCCAAGCGAAGCTGCTCGTCGATTTGCTGTACGCCAGATCTACGGATGTTGCCATTGCCAATCTCACGGATCACGAGGCCCATCACCTGCTGCAGGCGACCCTCAATGGCATTGATTTGCTCAAGCAGAGCTCGATTGCGACGGGAGTCCAGGCGCATGTCGTTCAAGCGGATGGCATAGCGTTGAGCTTGATCAGCTATGTTCAGGCGGGAGTTGCCGGTCAGCTGCGACTCATCATTGACACGGAGAGCAATGCGTTCCTGGTTCAGGCGTGCCAGCAGCTGGCGCAGAGTTTGCAGTAGAACCTCGCTGCGTCGAGTCGTGGCTACATCCAAAGTGTTGACCAAGCTGCGTCGGTAGCGGTGTCCCTGTTCCACGTTCTGTTGCTGTCCCAGCTCTTTGCGTTGGCGATTGCGACGCAGCATCTCGATGATCTCGTCATCGCTGAGCTCATTCAGGCGATTGTCGTTGCGGATCAGACGCATAATGTCCTCAACTTTCATCGTATCCTCGCCATCAACGCGACGACCCTCTGCAATTGTGTTCACACGACGGGGAGTCAGATTTTCCGATTGTTGGTTAACGCGACGCCTGTTAATGTGCACCAATCGCTCGTCATCGCGACGCACAGCTTGGAGGTTGTCTGCTCCAGAGCGGATGTTTTCGTTCTGGCGGTCAACACGCAGATAGCGTTCCTGTTGCTTCTGCTCCTCGCGGTCGCGGTTGCGACCCACCAACTCACTGATGTCGTCAATATTGATCTGGCCCAGACGGTTGCCACCGCGTATCGACTGCATAATGTCATCGTTCCTCCAGCTGTCAACGTCTCCAACACGACGGCCCTCGCTCACGCGGTTGCCACCTACAATGCCCATGAAGCGTTCCTGTTCCGTTTGGTCCTTAAGCTGACGTGTGCGTTGCAGCACGTGAAGCATCTCCTCATTGCTCAATTTCTTCTGGCGGTTATCGCGACGAATCTGCTGCAGAATGTCCTCATCTTGTATGGCACCCATACGGCGGCCTTCTCCAATCAAGTTCTCGTTCGTTTGACCCAGGCGACGCTTATTGATGTACACCAGGCGGTCATCATTACGAGGAACCGATTCCAAGTTATCGGTAAGGTCTTCCAGATTGTCCTCAATCAAGTTTCTGCGCTTGCCAGTCAGCTCCTGATCCACACGGCGGCCCTCACTCAATCGGTTGCCACGAACAAAGAGCAAACGGCGCGACTGCAGCTGCTCATCCTCAGGTTCGATGCGGTCCAAGTTCTGGCGACGACGACCGACATGCACCAAGCGATCGCTGCGAGCGTCCACGGTGGGCAAATCATTGATATCATTAGTCGAGGTGCGCTCTTCCCAGTTTCCACCCAGCATACGTCTGAGGCCCTGACCTATGTTACGCAGCAGAGGAACTCGATTGCCGGCCAGTTGATTTCTGAATGGTATCTCTTCGTCGTTGTCACGCTGGTTGCCATAGATGTCTTCATCTTCGTTCAACTGCTGGCCCATGCGGCGGCGGTTAATTCCCAGAATGCGATCCTCATCTTCCAATTCGATGTTCCTATCCAAGTCGTTGTTGGTCAGGCGGCGGACGTTCGAGTTGTCCTCGAGCAATGCCAGTTCTTGGATAAGACTCTGCATAAAATTGCGCATGCCGATGTCCTCAGTGAGCAGTGAGATGTCCTGATCGTCCTGAATATTCTGAACGGGCAACACCACACGGTTCTGGTTCTGGTTCTGGTTCTGCTGCCACATCTGTTGCTTACGCAGTGCCAGTTGCAAGTGCAGATCGCGCCAGGGCATTACCATTCTCATCACCGGATTCATCTGACGGATGCGCTGGCCTAGACCGATCACATCCACGAAAGAGGGTCGTGGGCTGTTCTCAATCTCCGCTTGCACACGCTGGACGCGCTCCAATGTCTGCTGGTCAAGATACAATTCGGGCAATATCTCCTGCACAGCAGGAACGATTAGCGCTTGGGTGTCCTCGCGATCGCGGATAGCTAGTGTTAAGGCGTTGATGAGCAGAACGGGATTAACGTTGCGTCGCAGATAGATGACATTGCGCTCCAGTGTCTCAAAGTCGACGGCACGCACCAGAAGGCGGTAGATGCCGCGCAGCTGCTGAACATGCTCCACATTGCGAATGCTATAGACCTCGCGCTCATCCAGCAGACGACGCTGACGGTCCAAGTCGATCACGCGCTGCATTTCCCTATCGATGCCACCGCGATAGCGCTCCGGGTTGATAATAAGGCCCTGGTCCAGCTCAATAAGATCATCCTGCTCCAATGGTTGTTGAACACGTTGCACAATGTCTAGAATAAACTTCTGGCGCAGCAAGTCATCCCTGGACATCCGCACGATGCGCTGATCAACTGCGAAGTAATTGAAATCATTTGCAATTAACACTTTACTCCTGCTGGGCCACTTACCGCTGCCAATGTCTCTCTGATAGTCACGCTGGACAATGCGACCAGCGGACACCGTGCCAAGCACACAGACTACTAGCACAAGAAATTTATTCATCTTGTAAGTAGCAACTTCCTTGCAAACCAGAAGATGACTGCATTTTCAGCTGATCTCCACGGCGAATTTATACCCATTCTTATCGCCCGGTCTAGGCCTAAGTGAATATTTTGAGTATTCGAACTGAACTGGCAACGAAATCTTTATCAGTGCAATACCAGGGTATATATTATGCAATTACTTATAGACGGGTCTTCCAGCTAGTTCGAAGTCGAGGCCAAAGGTCGCCAGATTGCACACTGACTGCACTGACGCTGCATTCTTTGGGTTGATTGGCTGCCGATGCAGATAACGGGTCAGATGAAGACGCTGCTTAATTAGTCCATTGCCCCATTGTTTGCTGCCTTTGTTTCGTCAATAGCTAGAATTTCGCTACCAAGCAGACTGCGAGCTATCTGCTCATGTTTTCAATTACCGGACTTGGGAGTATTATTTACACAAACAAAACTGATGATATGTTGCTTAATCAGGTGTGATAGATCAGGTGTGTTATCTTCAACTAATGCCTCCGGGCCTTTCCTCCTGTGAACGTAGATATATAAATTATATATTACTGACTATTTCAAATATTAAAAATTATTAAAATTCAAATAAAACTAAATATTTTAAGTCTTTAGTTATCTACGCGAATATATGTATGTATGTATATACATATATTTCCAAATTGTAGCACCTCGAACATTTGTTGTTGCATTATTTACAGTCTTGAATGGCCAATTGGCTTGCGTTCATGCGGACAGCCAAGATACACATTGTACAAAGTCAATATATTCTTTTCACTTCGCAAGCGAGTATATTAAGCAAGCTATAATATTAACTAATAAAAGCATATTAGCTAATTTAAGTAAGTCAGGTTTATCTTTATAGTTGTAGCTTTTTTAATTACACGATCTGTTTTGATTCTAATAGGGATGTGCGATGATTTGATTACTCACCAAGATATCGATATGTGATAATTAATGATATTAGTTTATATTCGTCCAGCTTTTGATTACTTCTAGTGCTTGTAATTGTAAATTAAAAATGTGTATATTTAAAAGTTTAAAGTACAAAGTGAAATGTGTTCTTACAAATTTACTTACAATATATACAGCTAAGGTGAGTGCACCTTCCTCTCTGCATATATGTATGTACATACTTTTGGCATCATCTGAGTAACAAACACCTAAAGCAGCTAAGTCTCTTAGAGAGTGTGTGTGTGTGCGTGTCTCTGTGTGTGGGTGTTTGCATATTTCATTACGTTACGTACATACAATACGTAATAGTGCAGCTCGCAGCATCCGAGCAGCTATAACGCGGACTGCACTGTGGGGTCGAGGCCATTGTTGTGATTGGGACAACCGAGTGATTGGCGATTGTGAAAGGATTCTGTCAGCTCTGAAGGGGCGATTGCAATTTTTCTATTCACATTTAAATTGGCAATTCGTTTGGCCGTGGCTTTTGTGTGTTGTCTTTTTGGATGCGCTGCGTTGCGACAATTTGCAACGTGCCTGGCATGCAACGGAAGTGAACGCGCTACGTGGGTGCCACATTGCTGGGACTAAACTGTTGGCATTGTTGTCGCTGCTGTTGCTGCCTTTTCTAATGTAATTGCAATTGTTTGCCGGGCTGCCAAATGGTCAGCAACTTTGATTTGGCCTTTGCTGCTGCACTTTTTCAACTTTTTGCAGCACGAAGATGAAGGCTCAGCATTTTTATGCATGCCAGGCGCATTTGTGCGCCATTAATTGCTTCTTTATGCTCAGCTGCTGCTGCTGCTGTTGCTGCTGCTGCTTCTGCTGCTTCAGCTGCATGTTCAGCAATTATGCAGCGACAATTTTGCATTAATTGCTCCTTTGTGCTGCTGGCCAGCTGCCCAGCCCAGCCCTGCGTGCCGACTGGCCGACTGTGTGGACAGCGTGCCTACAGTAAAAAAACGCCAACACAAAAAAGGAGCCTGTCATTGTTCGCGAATGCATTTGCAGCTCCAGCTCCTGCGCTCTGAATGCCGCTGCTCAGTGCTCGGTTTAATTGCTGACAGGCTCATTTGCCGGAGCACAGTCTCCGGGTATTCCTGTCCCGTCCTGTCCATGGTCCATTTCATTAATGCTGTATGACAGCTCTTTATCGCGCTTTTTGTTATTGAGAAAATAATTTGTGAAACAAAATGTCATTTATTCTGCTGGGTAATTTCGTATTGTTATTGTTTTTACTCTATTTGTACGTGAATTTCGAATTTTCCGACTAAGACTATACCATATCCATCCAGTGTGAATATCAGTATTCATAAGACATTGTCATCTATGATTCCACTTAAAGCACTCTGAGGCAGTCCCATTGCCATGCGATAAGCTGTGCATATCCTTCGCACTGAAGTGGGAATGTCAAGGCATCAGTATCTCTGGCTGTCGTCATCCTTGCCATCCAGCCTGCTGCCAGGCAAATGAGGTATAAGCCGGCTGGAGAGGGGCTGCGGTGGTTGGTTTCGCTTCGTTTCGTTGCGCTTCTGCGTCTCGCCTTGACTTAAATGCGATTTAATGCCTTTTTTGTTTGTCTTCCATGCGTCGGATATCCGTTGACGCAGTGGGCGTGATAAACCACAGTGAGAGTAGCAGAGCAGGAGCCGGAGCAGCCTTGTCTGACGGCTTCATCCACTCGTCCCCATGCCGTGGTGCGTGCCGCGACTGGGTCGCTAATTTGCTTGGCGTTTTTTATGTCTCATCTTCGCCTTGGCGTCTTAATCTTATATCCTTTTTTTGGCTGGCTTGGCACTTAAAAAATGTAGTCCTTTGTTGGGCCGATAAAACTGCTTACAAATGCTTAAAAAATTAAAATTTATTACACGCGATTATGTGGCACACTGGCAGCAGCTGCCAGTCGAAAAATGAAAATGCTTAGAAGTCAAGTCCCTACAAGTTGCCATTCCCCCTGCTCCAGTCCCAAATACAAGAGATGCAAATGGAGTGCCATCTTTTTCGGTTCGCCATATTTCCGGCCAATGGACATTGCCCAATTGATTCATGACCCCACAATATCCTCTGCGTAATGGGTAATGGGCAATGGGCAATGGGCAATGGCCGAGGCTACCTTAAAGCGCCAACTTCAGCAAAATAATAACAAGAGGCAAAAAATAAATATAAATATACTACTTCATAGTAATAATGAAGCGCCGGGGCAAAAGAAAAGTGCCACGCCAACGCATGGCAAAAAGAAAATATTTCTTTTTATCGAAACGGATGTGAGTGTGCCAGGAATGAAATAGCAGAAGAGAGAGAGAGAGAGCAAAAAAAAATAGAAAAAATGAGAAAGGGCGTAAGGCAAGTGGGCGGGGGAGAGGGCGACGTTGTTCCAAATAAATAAAACAAAAATTTGTACTACACTGCGGGCTGTGTGTGTGTGTGTGTGTGTGTGTGTGAGTGGAAAGGAGGAGAGTTATCTGAGCTGCTACTACTCCCACTGTGGCTTTTGTCACCTCTTCATGCACGCCCACAGACAGCATTCTGCTCTCCCCCCCATCTCTTTCTGGCAACCGCATAGAGCATATCAAACAACTTTCATTTCACACGTTATTCGTTTGTCGCAGTTTTTGTTTGTTTTGTTTGTTGTTTAAGTGTGAGTAGTGGCTGTGCGTGTGTGTGTGTGTGTGTGCGTGCGTATTGGCATTTGGCATGAGTGCACGTGTCCTGCGCGTGTCTGCTAGTTTTGATAGCTATTGACTCCTGCCGAGCAGGGCTGTAAGTAGTTGACCCGTTAAATTTTGATAATTGATTTGCCAGCCATTGTTGTCTCTTATGCGAATGGAATGCGGAATATTAATTGTTTTCATTCTCTCAGTAGCTCATAATCCAGCAGTTGTAGGCTACATCTAGGCTAAGCCTGACCAACTGTTAACTAATTATTTACTTGAGTGGGGCTATCGCTATATCACTTAATTACCAGATCTTTGGCCCTCCACCGCAGATTGACAAGCTCATTCAAGAAATGCCCGCGTCTGGCTTCCGGTCTGCTCTATTCTGTTCTCTGTTCTCTGTTCTCTGGCTGGGGGCTTATTGTCCTGAGCGCCTTGTGGGCTGAACGACAACTTCATTGGGCAAATATTTTTGTAGCATTTCGTAGTGTTTCGCACAAGTGATTTGCACTGTGACTGTGGCTCGGGTGAGGTCAAATACAAATAGAGAGGGACTGTCTTTATTGCCGGGTCTCTGGGTCTCGGACCAGGACACTATAAAAACGACCTTGCGGCAACAAAAGGCAGCCTGACGTGAGCTCTCATTCGTTTGGGCTCTGTCTCGTTGTGTGTGTGACTGTGTGTGTGTGTATGTGTGTGTGACTGTGCAGACAATCAGCGCACGACTTTTGGCTGCCGGGTTGGAGTTGTCAGCCCAAGGGTGGGGGCTGCATTGGTGGGGGGAGGTTTTGCTCTGTGGGCAGACGTCGCGCGTTCGCTTTCTTATCAGGACTTTTGCTGCGCTGCAGCGTGGCATTTGTGTGAGTTTTATGTGCGGCTTTTGAGCTGGTTATGATGCTGTCGCACCGCCCTGGCCACCCCCCGCCGTTGCCAGCTAGTGCGGGCTGCTTCTTTGTTTTGGCTGTCAGCTGAAAAGGTGTCAATTGTTTTTTAGATGGGCAAGCGGGTGAGCGCTGCTTTCCACGCCTCATCGCAACTCTCACAGTCCGTTGCATAAACAAGTGGGCGTTGTGAATCCCATTAAGCATTAAGAGTTGAGAGTGTTGAACGCTGAGCAACCCCCTCGGTACAGTAGACAACCCCTCGAGCGGCCGGCAATTTAAACTAATAATCAACGCATCAGCAAACATTGTCGTTATTATTCACGCGCCTGTGGCGCCCCCTGGCGGTTGACTGCTGACAGATTGCCTGGCTGGTCGGGTGGTTTGCTCTCGGGATAGGGATTGGTGTTGCTGTTCGTTGTGTGTGTGTGTGTGTCTTACAAGTGTATTCATCAATCAGTGGGGCGTGAGCTATTTAAAAATCATTTATTCGTTTACAGTTACAATTTGCCTTTCGTTTTGTATCACATTAAAATATAGATTTTATATATACGCATATATGTATATTACACAAGATCGGGCCAACAATATTTATATATATATATATATGTATTTATAGATAAAGCACTAAGAACTTAGAAGCAATTAAGACTACGTATGTAAATTATAGACTTGGATTTGTGGTAACTGAACTCAAGATGTATTAGAAATTGTTTTCCTGGACTCTTCATTGATAATTGATTGATTGCATATCCATCGGCTTACCCAAAGTCTGTTGCATCTATTCAAGAATATACACTCATGCGCCAGTTTGATAGGAACAATTTGATTTTTATTTATTTCGGTTTCCGTTCATATGTCTGCTTTGGTTTTTGTTGGTGTATTTCATTTTGGATAGCATATCCGATAATATATATATATATATATATTTTTGTGTGTTGTTTATATACATAGCTAAGTACCACATAACCAAAGGGAGTAGACTTAGGGAGGGGGAAACAGAAAGAGAAACACGCAAAGTAAAACAGAAACACACAAAGATTCAGCTAATACTAGGGTCCTACATAAGTAAGTGGGCAGCTCTGCTGGCTGCAACCAGTTTGGGTGGGGCGGGGTGCAAGGGGGCGGCGCGGTACTTAGCCGCTGTGAATGCTCCAAATCTAGACCGCATGCTCCGCAGCGGCAGCGCCGTAGCGCAGTGGAGTCGGTCAAATAATGTTGGGCGGCGTTGTGGCCAGCGCTGGGACGACGGCGACGGGCGAGGACTTGGATGACTTGACACAGCCGTAGGACGAGATGCCTGTGCCGCTGCTGCTGGGCGGTGAGGGCGGAGTGTCGGGACTGATCAGCGGCAAATAGCGCCAGGGATGATAGATGCTGCCGGCGTACATGGCCTGCAGACGCGCCTGCAGATCCAGCGCCAGTGTTGGGTCCAGCGGATAGTGCGCCAGCCCCGGGAAGCCGCCGGGCACGCGCGGCAGCGACAGCTCCAGCGGAGATCCAAAGCCATACTTGGCGGCCAGCGAGGTGGGCGAATGCGAGTGGGAGTGCGAGACGGCGGCAGCGGCAGCGGCCGCAGCCACTGCGCTCAGCTGCGCATGGTGATGGTGGGCGTGGGCATGGGCGGGATGTGGATGCGGATGATGCGGATGGTGGTGATGATGCGGCAGGCCCTGTGCATGTGGCGAATGCTGCGGCTGGACTGGCTCCTTGCCCAGCTGGCCGGCGACCGTCAGTCCAGCGTTGTTGCCTGAACCTCCGCCTGCGCCTCCGCCTCCACCGCCGCCCGGCACCGGTGACTTATTGAGCGTCTTGGGCTTGCGTCGGGGCCGATACTTGTAGTCGGGGTGCTCTTTCATGTGCAGCGCGCTGTAAATTGAGTAAATGTTGAAACATTGATCAAAGATCGGGCCACGGCGGATCGATATTAAAACGATTCAACGATCACGATGATATCACAAAGTCAATCTGTTGCCCAGTTCCCTCGGCCATAAAATTGAAGCCGCACCATACAGACAAGACAATTACTAGACTAAGAGATACTCTATAGTTTTTGAGAGTGTATGATAAAATTGATTCAGTTGATAAGGGAATGAATTATAGAGTAGTTCTATCTTGTTATAAGGTTATAAGTCTCCTGAAATTCAGGCCTATAATTACACGACTAAGATATACTCTGTAATTTTAAAGAGCATTTGGAGAGTATACAAATTTATCAGGGATTAAATGAACACGAAGAGATATTGGATTTTGAATGTAGGAAAAAACATCGAGCTAGCACATTTATATGATTAAGACATTCTCTATATTTTGAAGGAGCATAATTTAGGAAATAAGAGAACAAAAGCAAAGTGAATTTGAAAATATTAAAAACCATTAAAATCCTGCATAATATTTATATTAAAGAAATTTTAATACTTCCTCTAAGTATACTAAATTATAGTAATGCATCTGAGATTGAATTTTAATTGAACTTAATTTATAAGAAGACATATGTATTTATCTATAATAGTTTCTGTCGCGCCTCAGTTCGTATAGGGTATATTAACTGAATCCAAAACCCTTCCTTCCATAAAACCTTTCCTGCAACACTGAATGCTTATCTGATTCCATTTAGCAAGGCAGTGTGTTTCTAAAGTTCTCGAGCTCTGTAAGAGTTCCCAGCTGCAACAATGCGCAATTGTTGACATTTGTTTGACTAACGATAAATGTTGATAAAAGGTGTGTATTATGATGTTGTTGCTGTTGTTGTTGTTGTCACTTTTGCTTTCTTTGCCTTGGCTTTGTTGCAGTTCCCATAACCGAATTGGTCAGCCCTATGTTATGTTATCTCTGCCCGAAAATAAAATAAGTGAAAGAAGTAAATTTGAAATTGAAATTGAAATGATATGCGAGTGTGCCGTGCGTTATCGATTGGCAAATATTTGAACAGCGTTTCTTGTTTTCGAACTCGAGCGTTGTCTTTATTTAGATACATATGTATATATTTATATATGATTTCGGTTGCCTTAACCAACAATTTGGAATGGCCATTAGGTTAAGCCTTAGGCAGTTCGTTCTGCTCAGACGGCTCATTAATTATTGTCAGTTAACATTTGCACAGCCAATACAATCAATAAAAGGACTTAGACAGCGCAAACATTGCTCACTTATCAGACTCTATCTATCTCTCTCTCTCTTTCTCTATATATATATCGAATGCAAAATGTAAAAGCCCATTAAAAAAATATCTCTAGAACTGTTGTTGTTTGCCCAAGATATGCCAATCGAATACGAACCCACCCAGAGCTCCAAATGCTACTCAATGCCACTTTGGAGCCCCACAATAGCTGCCCATTGTCTTAGCTAATCGCTCAAATTGTAACCAGACAACAAACCCACTTGCACACACACACACACACAGACACGCACACACAATACACTCACACACACATATATACATGCATACTCACTCACCGCAAACGCTTGGCCTCATCAATGAATGGACGCTTCTGTGATTCGGTGAGCAACTTCCATTCGGCACCCAAACGCTTCGATATCTCTGAATTGTGCATTTTGGGATTGTCCTGCGCCATTTTGCGTCGCTGGCCCCGGGACCACACCATGAACGCGTTCATTGGTCGCTTAATGTGGTCATGATGCGAACTGCCATTCGAGTTGGAGCTGTGCTGTTGTTGTTGTTGTTGTTGTTGTTGTTGTTGCTGCTGCTGCTGTAACTTAGGCACCGCTGGAGGCGGTGGCGGCGGCGGCGTTGTGGCTGCTCCGATTGTCGTTGGCGGTGAGAGGCTGCTGCTATGGTGACTGTGACTGCTGCTGCCACTGCCGCTGCTCGTGTAGCCATTGCTGTTGTGGTTGTGACTGTGGTTGTGGCTGTGATTGCGGTGCAGCAGCGCCGAGATGCTCGTCATGGCTGTGCGCTGGGACTCTGGAGCTGGCTGCGTCAGGTGAGTGGCCCGATTGCCGGCTGTCGGGTTATCCAGGGACTCCACTGCGGTGCACTGGCCGTTTCCTCTATGTGTGTGTGTGTGTGTGTGTGTGTGTGCAGAGATGTGCTGAAATGCAAACGGTAATGGAGTTCAATAGATATGCTTTGTTTATGCCATCACATCGCATCGCACTGGGTGCGTATGTGTGTGTGGATTTTTCTAGTAAAGGGTACTTCAATGGAGTACGTAACAAATTGCGAGGGGGATTAAAGCTGGGCATGAGTAAGCGCTCGGGGAAGAAAATAATATTAAAGTTGACCTATATGTTAGGTAAGAAGCTTTGTACTTTTGCAATACAATTTCTGCATACTCAAGACAGGAAACTCCGATGGTAACCCCTTATAATGATATGTTTACAGAGCAGCTATGAATCATACAATAATAAACAAATATTTGGAGACTAGTAGTTTTTATCAGATACAACTAAACAAATAGAGATAAGAATAAATATTTAAAATTAAATTAAATAACAATTTACATATGCTTTTTAAAGAAAGAACTGTAAGACTAAAATCCGATTTTTGAAGATTTCATATTTAATTATTTATTATTAATTTTTCACTAATATATTACTAGCATTACTAAGAAATTAACCTTAATATATTTAAAGCTATCAAAATAAATCGGATATTTATTTATGCACCATATATTATTATTTCTTATAATTTTTAATTGTATATAAAATTTTAGTAATTAGTGAAGAGTGAAGACGTATTTTTTATGCCAAATATATAAATATATATTTTGCGAAAATTATTAATTTATACATTTATTATTTAAAAATGTTTTTAACTATCTTATATATTTTAAAAGTTAATGAAGACGAGAGAATTATTTTTGGGTATGTAAGTATAAAAGAATAAAAGAATATATAAAAATATATAAATTAATGATTATTGCTATTGATTTAATATTTTTTTAAGTATATAACATTAATAATAATATATATATAAAATTAATAATATTAAACAAAAAAACAAAAAAAATTAAATCAATAGCAATAATCATCAATCAATCATTAATTTATATATTTTTATATATTCATTATTTATTTATTTAGGTATATACATAAGTATAAAACAGTGTATTAATATTATATTTAAAAAAAAAAAAATCAGATTACAAGAAAATAATATATATTTATATATTTATTATTTATTTCTTTACGTATTTAAGTATAAAAGAGTATATTAATATTATATTTTTTTTTTTTAATTAAATAAGATTACAAGATCAGTGCTATCTCTCAATCTGAGTGCAGATCTGAGTATTAGTATTATTTTAAATATGCCAACGCCTTGACCCCTTTCTAGTATTTACTTAAAAACTCAAATTGATAGATTCCACAAAATCGAGTAATTGATATGTGTGGGTAAATAGAAACTCAATCGGTCAATCAAACAGTGTTCAAATACACATGTCAAGTGAGTCATATGAAGTTCTCTTATCTTTGGCTGATACTCATGAATGCTCACCTTTTGTACAGTTGCGGATCTGGTGCCGTAATCCCGGGAAGGGTTAAATCTTAAGCTCGTTCAACAACACTGCTTTTAGCAATCAATGTAAAGTTTGTCAACACTTCTGATCAGTGATCGGATGGACTCTTCTTATAAGATATGCTACACTAAATGTTATAATTCATTTGCATAATTTGCTTTGTGTTTTATTCAAGTTTTAATAGCGCTCTAAACACTGCGGATAAGTTGGCACTTGATAAGCGCTTTGTGCGGCGCTCGAAGCTTCGCTTCCGTTTCAAACTGAACTAACACCGAGCCGAGTGCGTTGCCGGAGCCGGTGCGTCCGTGTCGAGTGCGCGACAGTTTTGATTTGAACCACATATTCTATGGACTAAGGGCACAATCTATGGATGGCATTCGAAAACTTGCGACAGTTGGCGGAACAAAAACGGGAAAAGCGGCAAACAAAAACTGAAATCAACTCAACTGCGAACGTGTGTGCGTGCGTGTGTGTGTGTGTGTGCGGGGGTAAATTTGTTATTGTAGTGGTTGCATGTTGGCTGCTCGCTCTTTGCGCCACAGGAGCGAGCAAGAGCCAATTAGCGTGCGACAAAGAGCGAACGAGCAACAGACACACAGCCAAAGAAAGAGAGAGAGAGCGTGAGAGAGAGAGAGTAAGATAGAGTGAGAGAATGCACGACGGGTGTTTGTAGAGTTCATTGTTGCTCTTGTTGTTGTTGTTGCTATTTTTTGGTGCTCGTCATCGTCGCAGCTCGGAGGACGCGAAGACAACGCTGGCATCGCCAACACGGCGGCTAAGTGATAAAAAGTTGCTGCCTCTGCTCGCTGCCTCTGCTGCTGCTCGCTGCTCACGTTTCTTACCTTCTGCATTTTGCATTTGTGTTTGTATTTGCATTTGTGTTTGTGTTTGCTCTCGCTGTCAATAACTGTCTTATGAGGTCTGTTTCTTTCTTTCTTTTTTTTGTGTTGACCAATTGTTTGTCCTGTTTGGTGCCTCGTTCCAGGTCCGTTTACTCTCGATGCTTCCCTTGAGGTAAGATTCGTGTATTATCATACAATATATCATAATCGCAAGCAGAGAATCCAGTTGCTTATCGAAATTTGGCCGACTCCTTGTTTGCGCCCACAATCGATCGTAAGTGCGATCGTAGTGCAAACACACGATTATCTTGTTGTGTATTCCGTTTGTGTGTATGCAGTTGTAGCTGCACTCCGATACCCTTTGACTTCCATTGTTTAGAGAGGGGAGTCGCCGGCTCAGTGGCCCTTGCCGTTTGCTGCGTGCTCCACAGGAAATTCGTCATCCAATTGCCATTATTTTCCAAATAATTGAAGTCGTAAAATATAACAAATTTGTTATGCTTCGATTCGCGATTGGGGTCTTATAAAAGAAGGCCTTTTATGGAGTAGTTTTGTTCCAGGAAATTAGAGCTTAGAGCAGAGCTCAAAACATGTTTGTTTTGAGATTCTCCACTTGATGCACGTTTCGCGCCAAAAGTGACGGAAATTTCAAACAAGTTTTCCCTCTGCAGCCTGGCGCATGCGTCGCTCTCCAAGGCGCTGGGACTCGCTGTGTAGAGTTTTCGGCTAGCAAAAAGGTGGCAGGGGCGGGAAGCAGACGCCCCATAGCCCGTGCGACATTAAAAATGGCAGCGCTATCAACTGTTGCCCACCCTCCTCCTCCGGCCAGCCCCACACTCCAGTGGCGCCTTTGTGCGGCTACGTTGCGCGCATGTCGACGCTCGCTTGGCGCTTCGGCCAATGGCATAGACAATGCTTGGGAGGAGTGGGAGCTGTGGATGGCGCTGCGGCTGCTTAGACGCGTTCTCAATGGTGACGGCTTTTTTATCGTTTTTGTTTTGCATGCGAGCTGAATGCATTTTATTGGCCAAGGCGCAGGGCCAAGACAATGGGCAGCAACTGGTGGCCGTAGTTTTGTTTGACTTCTGCTGCTCCTCTGCCACTGCCACTCGGTCGACTATTACTGCTGCTGCTGTTACGGCTGCTGCTGCTGCTCAGTTCTGGCAAGTGTTATCGTGTCCTGGCACACACTATGCCAGCTGCCATTTGTTCTCGCATAATGGACATTATGGCTGCTCTATTATGCCCGGCATCAGGACAATGAGCAGAGCGTCGTTCGATTCCGCCAACTAACATTTCGCCACTTGGGCACACGGACCCGGCCAGAACTTTGCCTGCTGCATGATTGCCATAATTTTGGGTATATTTGAAGAGCTTTCTGTGACATTTGGCCAGCCAGTCGTCCCTCGGCTGCTTCGCCTGAGCCGAGCCTCCGCTCATTGTCCACGGACTGTGCATTGTTTGGCTGTGCTTCAGCTGCAATAATTTATGGGGAGTCGTCGACAACGTCGCCATCAACTCCATCGCCTCCATCGTTGCCATCGTTACCGCATCGCCCGCAATTTCCATGTGCGGGTGAAAGTTTTTTTAGCCCCAAAATGGAAATGTGGCTCGCTAATCGTGATTTGTGTTTTAAGTGAGCGCAGGGAAAGCACTGCAAAAAGCGAAGGCTGAGTACTGCAGTGACCACTGAAGTGGGTAAACTATGTGGCACATAGTATGTGCGTAGCAGTTGGAAAAAAAAAAAAAGTATCTTAATGCGACAAGTTGAATTAGGTAAAGTTTGGATAGAATATTGTTGAAAACTCTATTTGTGATTGTATATATATAGCTTTCTTTCCCTTTGATGGCCATTGAACCCTCGCAACTATATTTTGCCAAAATTCAAAAGAACTTCTCAATTAATCATATACATAGTTATTAAAAAATCATATATCAATAAAAAAACATAAGCAATAATTTAAATATTTATTTATTTATTTATATATTTATTTATCTAAGAGAAATCTAACCCACACCCAGGAAATCCCCTGAGCCCTTCGGAGAACTAATATTTCGCGTCTTTCTGACGCACACACACATACATAGACACACATAGGCACGCATGCATACAGTACTTGAGTAAAAATAAAAGCAAGGAGAGAAGAAGTGCAGAAGATCATTTAAGTTGTCTATGTGTATGCAGCAGTTCTCATTTGGTATTAGTATTTAGGTAAAACGAAGCTAGAATGCTCACAGCAGCAGAGAGCGTTCCCATTGCTCACTTGAAGTTCTAGCTGCCGTTGCGCTCAACATTTGGTAGAGACAGTGCTTGAGTAAAAGTGTCGCTATATAAAGGGCAGCAGCTGCAGCATTTCTTTAGTCAGTCTTCAGTGGTCCAGGCCTGGTGGGGGTCAGCGCAAAGAAGTGAAGTAGAGTGTGTGATCGATCAGGTAAGCATTAAAGACGTAGAGGAACTACGTAGAGGGATTACGTAGAGGGACTACGTAAAGGAATTACGTAAAGGTATTCTGCAGTGGAATTAAAGGAAATAAGTAGAGGAAATAAGTAGAGGAAATACTGGGATGAAAGAGGAAATATTTAGCAGAAATACTTGGAAACAATACTTAGAGAAAATACTTAGAAGAAATACTTTGAAATACGTAAGGGGAATACTTAGAAGAAATAGACAGAGGAATAGTGCTATGGTGGTGTTTTATTTTATTTATATTTTTCAAATACTTAAGTTTTTAGCTCAAAGCGTAGAGTAGTCTATAAATAAATAATTAATGTTAGTCTCAGCTTCAGTAATTGTTACATAGAGTCTTCTATGAAAATTTATTATAAAATTTAACAGTTGCCCAAATAGACAGATGGTAAATAAAAAATACTTGTAGAATACAAAATATTTAGGTTTTTCAGAGATTTGAATATGCACTGCAGCATTCATAACATTGATAATAATAATGTGTGTAAAAATTATGAACTCTAGATGGCGGTAATCAAATATGGTGAAATAAAATGTGGTGGGAAACAAAACTCAACTCCGAGCGATAGCGCCATCTAGCAAGCAGTAGAAAACCAATGTTGAATATGAGGAAGTGAGTTTTAAATCCCTCAGTACAGCTATTGAATATGCGACATCTAGCGGTAGTTAATCAATATGGTACAATGCCTAAGCGCCCTCTAGGTGTCGATACGCTTTTCGAGCGGTGTTTAGCGCCATCTCAAGTTAATAGATAATTCGATTGCATATCAAATTAAACCTGACTATAAATTGAAATTCATGAAATATTATATTTATATTTTATGCAATGCATTGCAGCCAGGCGTATAATGCACCATGCAATGCTGAACCCCTTCCCACAAGGGCAGTTTCGCTAATTGCGGCTGCGTTCAACTTGGCGTAAAATTAATTAAATTTACGGCGATTTTTGCACCTTGAGTCGCACTAATTAGTGGCTAACGGTAATTTGTTTGAGTTGTTGCCGCTGCTTGAGCAAACGAAATGCGCGGCGTGTGCTTGTCAACGTGCCACGGCAGCTGATTGGCCAGAAGGAGCTGCCGCAAGAAGTTCCCTTAATTAGGAAGCGTTTAACGTTTCGCGCGCTCTTGACTTTTGTCAAGTCTACAACCCCCGCTAATATTGCCTCCTTCAACCACCCACACTGCAGCAAGTCGGTTATAAATAATTAAAAATTAAATGGAGAACAATAAAAAAAGTTTTGCTCAGTTTGTTTGCTTGCTTTTTTATGGGAAAACTTTGAATTAGCTGAAGTGAAGTGAAAAAGAAATTGAGTAAAGGTAGAAAATAGCATCGCAAAGAAAATTCATCATATAAATTGATGTTATTTAATCTATTTGGAAAGAGGTGCAACCATGAAGTCTAAAAATGTAGCAGTTAATAATTTTTGTTAAATTGAGCTCATTTGTTTAGTTGTATTTTGTTTTTGTATTTTAATATTGTATATGTGTAGAATTTAAATACATTTAAATTTATGCTATGCACTTCGTTCAGCGTTTAAAACATAAAAAATTGCACCGCTCGTTGTTCTGCCTTTTTTTGAGAATCCTCCAGCACCTGCTCCTGCTCCTTGCTGCTGTAGCTAGCTCCTGTTTCTGTTCCTTCTCTTTATCCTTCTCCTTCTCCTGCTTCTGCTTCTGCTTCCGCTTGTGTTTGCTGTGCAGCTGCTCTTCGTTTTAACAAAGCTTATGATTAATTTACAACTCGAGGCTTAACTGTAAAGTTGGCTACATTTAACTTTAATCTCGCATTTCCTAAGTCATAGACAAGTTTAGCTCCTCACTGCCATTGGACGATGGTGGTCAGAAGATGACCGTCAGCGGTCGACGAAAATCTGAGGCACCTCCAGCGCCGCCCCCACCACCAGCTGCCGCCCCGGCCCCCACTCCCACACCCACTCCAACGCCGGCGGCGGCACTGGCCAACTGGCCGCCATACTGCTGAGCATATTGATGAGCATAGTCCAAGCCCACATCGCTGGGCGAGTGCAGATGCGGCTTGGCTTCCTGGCCACCCGCGTCCAGCTGGGGCGTGGCATCGCGCTCGTCCAGCCCGCTGCTGCTGTTGTTGTTGTGCGAACTGCCGCCAGCACTGCCAGCTCCACCACCACTTGCACCGCCTGCTCCACTGCTGGCCATGAGCAGTTGATGCTGCTGCTGCTGTTGATGCTGCTGCTGCTGCTGTTGTTGGTGCTGCTGCTGCTGATGATGCGCCGCCGCGTGCTGCTGGGCGCCATAGATCTTGGAAATGTCAAAGGCATAGTTGGCACGATCCTGATACATTTTCGAGTCGAAGTAGGCCTTGGTCAGCACACTGGGGTCCAGGTAGGCGCTGTAAGCACTCGCCTGACTGCCCGCCGCAGCCGCTGCTGCATTGCTCAGATATGAGCTGCGCTCCAATGCCGCAAACTTATCCATCTGTCCCGAGAGCGTGGCCTGAAATGAAGCCACAAGAGTAGAGTAGTAGATTAGAGTTAAGCTGAAGATGGCAGCTGATGCGAAGTCTGCAGTGAATGCTGCACTACGATGCGTATTTCTTCTCAAATCAATTCAAACTTTCAGCTGCCAATTCGATTTGAGACTTTAGCAGATTTAACAAGCAGCCAAGAATATTGGAGTCGGGTATGTCCGACTGCATTCTACTAGTTCTCAGCTATCGCATTGAAAGGCAAAATGATTACGCTCAGTAAGGAGGCAGAGAGTCTGGGATAGAGGTAGCCTGAAATTATAAGTTAAGTAAGGAAGCGAGAGAGAGAGGTAATTGTCCCTCTCAGCTCTGTTGAACTTTAGCTTCATAACAATACAATATACTAAATTTACTAATATAGGAAATTATTAATCTATTTCTGAATAAACGTAATGTGCTCTGATTTATAAAGAAGGACCTGTTTGTCGCTAATGGAGGGGGCATGGCAGGGGTGTGAGTCGTAACCCTTGGTTAGTGCAAATTGCTTAACACTTTTGCGGCTTTATTTGACCAACTAATTGTGGACGCGAGATGAACAACCCCACACGGCAAGTAAATAGAAAAACACGTCTCAGTTTAATGTTATTTGATTTGCAATACGTTTCTCATTGCAACACCAGTTGTTGCTGGGCTTCGGGGTGCGGTTCAAGTCGTCGACGACTTGATCTGGGAACGGGACTTGGCCTGGAACTGGGTACTGGGTACTGGGCTCTGGTGAACGGGTGCGCAATGTTAAGTGCGTCAGGGGTTGTTTTGCTTCATATCCGTTTTGTTTTGAGTGGTTGAATCGAGGGGTTGCTCCCCGTTCGCAGAGCACTTTGCTCTGGGCTATAATTATGTTGTTAACACATCATCATCACCATCATCATCACCAGCAACAACATCAGCGCCAACAGACCCGGATCCCTTTCCATGTGTGCGTGTGTGTTTGGGCCGAAAGCGTTTTGGATTACAATTTGATTTGATTTGATTTGCGCCCAATTGGGAATTAGTGAGGATTGGTAAATATTTTGATGCACGGCGATTTACACGGAGTTGATGTTTGTGTTTCGGTCGCTCTCAATTGGGCATTATTTCGTCAGTTAATTGATTTAGCTGGATGCGTTCAAGTGGTTTGAGCCCTGAGCGCCTCCTGCTAAGGTTTCGGCTAGGGCAGGTGTTTTGCCGTTGTCATTGGGCACGTTGCCAGCTGAGCAAACTCTGGGATGCTTGGAAACAAGGCTCTATAGTCTAGTCTCTAGTGCATAGGCGGGGCTGCCTTTGTGGCTCTGGAATGTTTCTAAACTCGGGCTTTGTGGCCAGCCGCATAATGGTGAGATGTAAAGGTGAGTTGTGGAATGGATTGAATGGCAGCTTCTTCTAGCCTTCTAATCCGCCCACTCGCATGCAATTTTCATGTACAGATTTCAGTTTGGGCAACGAGAACGCTTGCTGCCTTTAAAGTTGGTCCATTATTACAATACGACGACGGCCGGGCCGAGGCATATTATTAACCAAGTAATGCTATTGTTGGCCAGTAATGCCAGGCTTTCAACACCCGCAACGCATGTTAAGCAGTCGCAGACATCAATCACAGCCTCAAATAGGCAGCCAAGAAAGAGCCCCGCTCCAACAATGCCAAGCAACAGTCATGACTTTTAATGGGTTGTTAATAAACACACGGCCCATGGCTGGCCGGGCAAGAGCATCTCCCCAAGCAGATCTGAGAAGAGGTCTGCGCAACGCCCTCATCGGTTGGAGTCTGCCCCAAACCTATGGCTACTGCTCCAAGTTTTAATTGCCAATTTTGTTAATTTTTCCCTCTTCTCAGCTTTGCTCAGCTGGACCCTATAAAGGGTGCACCCCGTAGCCGTACTCGTACCCCGTTGTTTAGGCTTTTGTAGCACCTGCCCGTTATTTGTTTGTTTTTGCGCTCGAGACCTCGTTATCTCGACGATCTCGGCTGCCTGGTAGCTAAATGTGCAATGACAACTTGTGGCAAATCCTTAGCATGACAGTTCAGAACTGGACCAGGATCGAATCGTGATCAGGAAGCGTGTCGCGCTTAGTCACGGCCGCCTGTTTTCCGCCTTTTAAAGTGGGCGTCTGCCATGGGAGTTTGTAATTATGTTATTAAGGCGACCCGAGCCGCGTACCGATCGATGTAATTGGACGCGCTACCGTTCAGCATTTATTTTGTCCGCTGTCCGCTGATGGACATGCCAGGCACTTGAGCGCTTAGCCCCTGCCCCACAACCCAAGACCGGACTGTGGAGTGTGGATCTGGAATACGCTAGTAGTAGTACTCACCTGCGTTGTCGTTGGCGGCGACGTCTGCGTGAGATGGCTGCCCAGGTGATAGGCGGCCGCTGTGGGACCGGGAGCAAAGTAACCCGGCGAGATGCCTGCAAGTGAAACCAAACAAACTCAAGTGAGAGAAGGTAACAAGACAACAACAGCAGCAGCAGCAGCAAAGAAAAGGAAAAAAATAAGTTTACAATAATTATGACAATGGTTTTGGGTCTGTTGTTGCGCTTAAAATAATTGCCACTCGAAATATTTTGCGCCCTTTGTTCGGGGCCTCGGCCAACTCTTTCATATATTTCGTAGCGAGTTAGCTCTTTCCCTCCATATAATTGTGCGCTGAATCAGCTATTTTGGGAGAGTTATCTCTGCATCTGATAGATGCCAGGCGCTGCTAACCAATTGCCCTAAACGGTAGTCGTCCGGCTGCCCTCTTGGCCTTTTGTTAACGCGGGTTAACGGATAATTACTGGCGCCGCTTATTGAAAATAAAATAAAACAATTAAATATACATACATATATCTATGTATGTATATATGAAAAATACATCTCATTCATGGCGCTAGCCAAGAGATGCTGTGGCAATTAAAATTGCTACGCCAACAAAGCCGAAAGCATTTTTGTTCGCCTCAAGTAGCGACATTTCAACATCAATCGACTTGGCATCATCTCATCTTCATCTTCATCTGCATCTTCATCTTCATAGCCATTATATATCATATAACAGCGGATTAGGTACTACACAAGGCCTTAACTGGTAGCTGCTGCTTGTCTTCTTCTTCTTCTTCTCTATTATTTTTATTATTATTAAATTAACATCACAATAAACACTGAAATCGTGTGTTAATATCGCAAAACAACTTTTTATTATGGCTCGACCTAGGCACTGCTCAGGGACTTCTTGTAAGCCCTCAGAGCACTGATTGCTTTTAAAGCCAAGTTTGCCAAAGTTGAGACACGTTAATGGCTTGGCTTTCTCAAATTTGTTTACATTTTGCAATGTTTAGAAATTAAAATAAATAAAATAACATAAAAACTTGTATGTATTTCTTACAAAATAATAATAAAAAATAAATAAAAATAAAAATAAAATAAAATAAATAAAATAAAATAATAAAAATAAAATAAAAACTATTATTTCTTACAAAATAATAATTGAAACCTATTTAAGGCTTTCAGACTGTCTTTATATTATTTTATCTGACTAAGAATCTAATCAAAAACACATTATAAATATATATGTATATAATAAATGCAATTAAAATTTAAAATAATTATTTATATTTTAGTTATTTTTTGTTATATATGTATATTATTTATTTATTTAATTTATTTATTTTTTTTTTTTTTTTTTTTTTTTTTGAGTACTATAAAACTTTTATTTATTTATTTTATTTAATTTCATTTAATTTTTTTTTTTTTTTTTGAGTACTATAAAATTTTTATTTATTTATTTTATTTAATTTTCTTTACTTAAATTTTTTTAGTACTATAAAACTTTTAAAATCAACCCAGTAAACTTATATTTATATATTTTATTTAATTTCATTTAATTTTTTTTTTTGTTTTAGTAATATAAAACTTATATTTAGTTATTTTATTTAATTTTCTTTAATTTAATTCTTTTAGTACTATAAAACTTTTAAAATCAACCCAGTAAATGATATTTTAATTATTTTTTATATATATTATTTTATTATATATATTTTTGTTTGTATTATATAAATTTTTTTTTATTTAAGTGCTATAAAACTGTTTGGAATTAATCCAGTAAATGACATTTATACAATGCTTTGCTACTCCTCCAGCTGTTGCATGCCTCAGTTGGCATATGTGCTTCATATCATCTATATGCCTTGTCGTTGTCCTTGTCTGACATTCCTTGGTTACAATTGGCCATCTTTGTTGCGCAAAGCCATTTTAGATAGTGCCGTGTGCATTGAAGTGAGACTTGAGCAAAGGCAAAGGCTAAAGCCTAATTCGGTTTATTTATTACGCATTTCCTAGTATTTTTATTATCATTTCCGTAGCGCATAAATCATCTGGATGGCATTGTCCTTAACCCAGGCAATGGCAATGGCAACGCCAACGCACAAATTTGCTGCCACATCAGCAAAGTGAAGCCAAGAAAGTTGCGTTAAATTTGAGGGCCCTAACCGGGCAAAAAAGACAAAAAACGTGACAAATGCTAATTTAAGTCCTCCAACCAAATCCAGAAAACAACTACAGACCGAACTGCCACCCCCGCCGGCCCACTGGTTAGGGAAATCATGAATGTTAACTTATGCTTATGCTCTGCCTACGTCTGTCCCCTCGTCCTTCCGTCTGTCGCGTCTATCGTGTGTGTGTCTGTTCTGTCACTTGAATTGAGTTGTTAAGCCAGGATGATGACTTCACAGTTTGTCAGAGCATGCGAATGGGTGGTTCCGGTGGTTCTTAGTTGCCACCCCCTCAGCTGCCTCACCCCGCGCACCACACCATATTCTGCAGGTGGGGGGCATTGTGTGCCGCACAAACAAAAGCCCAGTCGAGCCAGGCAACCCAACCGCTCGAGTGTGAGGATAGTTTGTCATATTTTCATTCAGTCCTCAGGTTCATTTATAGTGCTTCGCCTGGGTGGGACCCGGCCACATATCGTGCCACATTTGCATTTGTCTTGTGCCAAAGCTCATAAAACTCACCCTTCTACATAGCGGGTGTTTCGAGAGGTTTACAGCATGAAACTTAATTGGTTTATTGATGAGACTGTGTGTGGCTTATATTGTAGATTGCTTTAGTTCCTTGAACTATGTATTTGCATTGAGTCTTCTATTGTCTGAAGGTTATCATTCTGCAGATTTTCAAATATTTCTGAAACTAGTGCAATCAATCTATTGTCATATGTATAGCCTGATGCCAGTTTAAATGGGAAATAAGGGATAATACTTTTGTGAAATTGTATTGTAAATTGTATTCCTGATCAAAACTTGTACTCTACTTCTAATTTTTCGCCCTTTCATATGTGTAAACGCGTCGATCTCAGTACCTACAAGAGCTAGACACTTAAAATTTGTGTGTAGGCCCTTATACACCATGCGCAGACCAGATGATCAATAACTATTTCCGTTTTACTGTTATCGACTTATAAAAAAATCGATTCTCAGTTGATTAATAGCAGTTCTCTTTGTAGAAAGAGTTTTAAATAGATTTATATATTTTTTAGTGTTATGTTTATTTTATATTATTATTATATTTCTCCAAGTTCAGGGCTCAGGGTATGTTATGCTAGAGCAGCCCTAGGGTTTTTTTACTTTGTCTTTTACAGCCTACGTCAAATGAAATCTCAATCTTAGTTTTTCCCAGTTTCCTGCTTACCTGCACGTAACGCCTCCACTGGCACCGACGGATATGGCATGGGATACGGGTAGCCGTCGCGTCTCAGAGCTTTGGGCTTGCGTCTGGGCCGATACTTGTAGTCCGGGTGCTCCTTCATGTGCATAGCGCTGTGCAGAGGGCAAATGCCAAATGAAAAGGAGATTCAGCCAAACAGCAAGCTCTACTTACCGCAAACGCTTGGCTTCATCGATAAACGGACGTTTCTCTTCCTCGGTGAGCAGCTTCCATTCGGCACCTGCAATTGAGTTATAATATAATGATATAATAATAATAATAATAATACGATGTGAGGCGTCGTTAATCCATTAGATACTTTGTGTGGGACAGTTGCAGCAGTTGTCAAAATATGGCAACACAATGAGCCGCATTCATGACAGCCAGCTCCAGAAGTGGACGCACATCAACATAATTTCCTAACAGCCAAGCACACACACACACACACACACATGCATAGACATGGAGTATAAACTTGTCTTTTCTGTGGTAACAAGAAGGATATCAAATACGAAACAATGTTGTCGTCGTTGTCGTTGTCGTTTGCCTCCTCCTCTGGCACTTCCTTTGCATCGCTCTATCTCTTTCTATTGTCGTTTGGCCATCTTCATCGTCTGTCCCTGTCTATGTGGCCACCATTGTTGCCAGTTTTGGCATTGTCGTTTGTCGTTTGTTGTTGTTGTTGTTGTTGTCGTCGTTGTTTGTCTCATTGCCTGTTTGTCAGCTCAGTCAGTCAGCTCCTCATGCCATTCAGGTTGGCTCAGACCGGCAGTGGCTGGTTAGAGAATGTTGCCGAGTCCTTGCACGATAATGGCCCGAAAACCAGCAGGTGGTTTGGGCCCATTTGGGGGCGTGCTTTTGTGCCGCATTCTGTCTCGCTCTCCCGCCCCTAACATTTAGCCAGCGTTCGCTTTTGAGGGCGGCAAGTGAGTTTGTATTTTGTATACATACATACTCATATCGTAGTACATGGCATATGCACGTGCCACACACTCATAAGTGGCAAGTGGCAAGTGGCATGGCAGGAGCTAGTATGTCGCCTCTTAGGCAGCCTGTGCGTTCGCATTGTGTGCAGAAATTGCAAATGTTTTTAAGTTAATGCAAAATGTTATAATGACATGTGTCATCAGCCCGCCGATGATATCTTAAATGTGCCACAAACAGCACTTTACTTATTTGTCTCAAGTGAGTTCGTATATTTATGTATGGGTTTATATTTCTGTTTATTAATGTGTATATTATTTATATAGATATTTAAGTACTAGTTGCTGGTTTATAATTGCATTTAAATCAAATGTGTTTAATGGGCAGAAGGATATTCGGACAGAGGATATTCTGTTTGAACACAAACCTAAAACTGAAAACTTTATATAAATATAAAAATATTTCTGTATATTAATTTGCATATTATTTATAAAACTTTAGCTACTAAATACCAGTTGCCGGCCAAATCGTCTTTAGATCTAATGTGCTAACTGTGGTGGGTATATATTCGTGATCAGGACAACGACAGAGTATTTGCCCTCAACTCGTTAGCCTGTCTTTACGTTTGAACACAAAACTAAAACTTATCATTTTATACAGTAAAATTCCGATAATTATTATGACAAGCGAACAATATTAGTATTCTATAAACTACATCAGTTTTCCATTTGTGCAAATGTTTTATTTAACAAAGCTAAGAAAAACATTTTAAAAACATTTTAAAATAATTAATATTTCATATTTTGCGTAATTGGAGCATTCAGTAAATTTATGAAATTTTACTCTTGTAAAATACTTTTAATTAATTTTAATTTGTATACATTGTTTTGCCTTCTTTATTCATTTGCTCATTATAGAGAGTTATAAGGGTCTGTAAAACAGAGCGTTACTTTAACTGAATTAATTTTAGCAATGGGAAAGCAATTTTTACGATTTACTGAAATTCTGTCTTCGACGGGACAAACTATAGCAACTCAATATAAAATTTATAAATACTTGAATACATAAGCAATTCTTACAAATTATATATACAAATTATATTACAACTTATATATGTATAATTGTATATTCTGTCTTTAATGGGATCGGACAAATTATCGCAGCTCGACTATTTAATACAAATTCTTGAATACCGAAAGCAATATATCAAGTATATTTGTATATCCAATATTTCCTACAACACATTCCATTCCCTTAACGATTAGCTCATTGCTAAATATGTGTTTTTATATACATTTGTATGTATTTATATTCAATTGTAGATAAGCTTTACTTATTTAGATTATGCCAGTTGTTAGACTCCAATGTTTATTAATCCACTTAGAAATATAAATATCATCTGATCCATATCTTCATATTGGGAATTGTGCTTAGCGTTAAAAGCTTCCTTTGAGTGCTGTCAATGCAGCTACTATTCTAGTTATAATGCTTATTTCAGATCCTTGAGCTATTCCATTCTAGGTAATCGTTCTCATTGTGCAGATTGTAAGGGAAATGTGTAACAAAAGAAATGGACTTGAGGGAAAAGTCCTTAATTAGTTATAACGTATAATTTTACTAGCTGTAAAGAACACACACACACACACACACTAGCACACGCACACTGTCACACAAATTGCATTGTTGGGGCGACACAATACTAATGAGAAGCTATCTGCTATCCATAGGACGGGGTTGACCGGGCTAAGAAGCAACGACTGTCAGGCCCACACACACACACACACACATACAGGCGCACTCGAATAGACACACATACACACGCACACAAAAGCTGAGGTAGTTGAACAAAAACTATAACAATAAACGTAGCACAAAAGCACAATTGTGCCAAGAGACTAGACATATGCCCGCCCACGCCCACGCCCACGCCCACATTCATGTGGAGGTCTGCACGCCCCCTCAATGCAAAGCTGGTGGCACTCATAAAGCAAGTAGCTGCCCCACAACTGGCAGCTGCTGCTAAAATACTAATTTATAGATACATTGACAGGCCGTCCAAGTGGCAACTGGGCATCAAATGCGCAACTTGGCTCCTGTGCACGACACCTCGTGGAGCACAGCCTTCCAGACAATTCACATAATAATAAACAAGACGAGCGAGAGACGAAGAGTGTGTGAGTGAAAGAGAGAGAGACAATGGGAGTGGGGCAATATCTACAAGTTGTGCAGTTGTATAAACTAAGGAGGGCGCACTGAGCACTGCTGAGTTGACATGCCACAAAAGGATGACAATTGGACAATGTCTACCGTCTGGCGCCTCCCCTGTGCTGCAACTGGAGCCGGTTGAGTGGCCGGCTTAATAATTGATATGAAAAACAAGTACAAGTTGCACATGACAGTTGCCAAGATGTGAGAGACGATGATGGCTGCCAGTTGAGCTGGCTCAAGCATAATTAACAAGTTTTCCGCCCCAGCCAAAAGGCAGCCCGAAGAAACACTGGAAAATGCCGGCTGCTAACCACAGAGCAAATATTTAACGGACGTCGGCTCCAGTTGCAGTTTGTAGTTCACACAGTTTACAATTGGGGCTACCTCTCTAGAACAGAGTTCTGGCAGTGCGGGTGGAGGTGGGGGACAGTTCTCGAGGCTAACTGAGGCCAGCCATTCACACATCACACAATTGGGCCACTTATGGGATTATGGAGTCTGAACGTGAACTATTTGGGGTTTCTGTTTACTGTGTGTGCTCTGAGCATGGCTCCCACTCGACCGTTTGCTTCCATCTGAACTCATCGTTTGACCAGAGATTACACTATTTACACAGCAATTTGACGTTGTCAAACACTGGCATAGCGGAAAAACTGACCCTTGCTTCATGAGAGTCTAAAGTAGAGAATCGAGGCGGAACAATATACAATTCTAGATGCTCTGTGAATGTGGAATGTGGAATGTCTTTTAGTATGAATATCATATATTTAGAGACAATTAACATGATGACATTATGTCATATTACATTATGTCATATTAACAGCTAAGCGGCTATGGATATGGCTAAAAAATTAATATTTTAATTGTGAGTGGATAAGACTGAATAATATACATATGTATGATAAATAATGTATGCTTTAAATAGATGTAATATACTAAATGATGGGAGATTGTGTCTGAAAATTAAATATATAGAATATAATAGAGCTAGGTTAAGCTGGAGAAGTTTTCATTAGACATTTCCAATACATTAATGATCATTATTGATGTTTTTCATTTATTATTATATATGATTTATTTTCATTATTGATCTGGGATCACGTATATTTTGTTTTATTTATATAATATATAATTTATTATTTTCATTATTGAGCTGAGTTCACACAGATCTTTTTCATTTATTATTATATATTATTTATGAAATATATAATTTTTTATTTTCATTATTGAGCTGGGATCACACAGATCTTGTTCATTTATTATTATACAATATATTATTTATTTAATATATAATTTTTTATTTTTATTATTGAGCTGGGTTCACACAGATTTTGTTCATTTATTATTATATATTATTTATATAATATAATATGTATATAATTTTTTTTATTCATTATTGAGCTGGGATCACACAGATTTTGTTAATTTATTTATATATGTATATAATTTATATAATATTGTATATAATTTTGTACTTTCATTATTATTTTTACATAAATCTAAATTTTAATATTATCAATTTCCTCTAAGAGGTAAAGCTGCCTTCTACTAAATATTCTGCCGTGTGCTACTCTCTCATCTCCCTTCCTCCCATGTCGTAGAGTAATGCTTCAATATAAAGACTTAGTGTATATGTCCACTACTCTATATATGCTAACATCCCAAGCAAAGATATTCAGATCAACTCACAGTTCGCGCAATTCGAACCTGATTACAATAAATAAGGCAAATGAATAGCAACAAATGGACGTTGTTTCTGTCCTGTTGTGTCCTGCCCCAGCTAGTTCGTCCTGTTTTTGCAGTTGGACTCTCTGCATTGTTGGGCCAGAACGCCCCAAGGGTTTTCCTTTTATAATTATACAACTGTTTAATTTTTACGGTGCCCGTTTCGATTGAGCGTGTTGTAATTAAGTCGAAGTCTTTCAATCCATCGACCGTCTCACACACCTGTCAATTGCCATGCCGACCTTCGTGGACTGCTCTGCTCTGTTCTGGAAAGTGGAATCGTTGCCTTTTACCCCAATTGCAAACTAATCAATTGTTTGCGCTTTATTGTGCAACAAAAGGACTTGGTGGGCGGGGCAAAAGGCTTGAGAGTTCGACCTTTTGTGTTGGCAGCGCAATGCAAAGTCGCAATCGAATCCGAGTCGAAGTCTTTGCCATTGTTCGAGGGCCGTCAGTCAGCGAGTCAGTCAGTTAGTCAGTCAGTCAGCCAGGCTAACATCCATCTCTCGGGTTGCTTTGTTTAACAATATTTAATATTCCCGCTGGAGCTGGGTAGAGTTTTGATTAAAAAAAAAGTAAATAATAATAAAAAGGAAAACATTGAAGGCGATTGCCGATTGCCGATTCGACAGGTTTTTCAATTATTTTCAAAACAATTTTCCATTCAGCACAAGGAGCGACTGCCATTTTGTTGCTGTCGCTTGCCACCGTTTGTTGTTGTTGTTGTTGTTATTGTTGCCGTTGCCCATTGTTTGTTTTGTTGTTAATTCAAATTTCCAGACAGTAATTAATGACAGTTACAATTTCAATTAAGCCCAAGCGCGCGCGCGCTCAGCAAAAAAAAAAAATAAATGCTTTCTATAACACATCTTTTTTTATTTTATTTTATTTTATTCGCATTTGCTGTTGTTGTTGTTTTTGTTTTGCCTTTTGTTTTGCATAATAAAATATATGGCAACGCCGACGGCGACGGCGACGCTGACGTCTGAAGAGCTCTCCAGAGTTGCCAGTCGCCGGCTGGCAGTTACCGTTAGTCGACGCTCAACGCTCTTCGCCAGTGCCTTTCGCATGGTGTGTGTGTGTGTGTGTTGAGAAAAAAGTAGCTTTCGCGCCGCCATTTTTTGTGGCGCCTTTGTTGCGGCCACAGTTTTTTGTTAGCCGCCTTTTCTCTGCGCAATTTTTCATAATGAGCCATTTTTTTTTTTTTTTTTGCTGAATTCATTTAATTGAATGCCAGGGCAAACTTTTCAAGTGCAAAACTTTGTCATTTGTGTAAATGTGGCAAATGGTTTATTTATATTTTATTTTTTGACAGAGTTGCCACATTGTTGCAGCTCTGCTTTAAACCGTGCGACTTGGCTCTGCAGCAACTGTCAATTCCATCAAGGCGCGTCTCGTTTCAGTTCGTTTCGTTTTCTATTTCCTCGTTATCTTAAGCGAGTTACCTATATACATACATCTTGAGCCTTCTTCCTCTGGCCCACTCTGCTCAGGGACTACAATGGCGAACGGCGTCTTTTTCGTGTGCCCTGCTCAAAAAATCGAGGGAACTCAACAAAGGCTGCAACTGACAGCAAATATTACACAGAACTGTCAATTGACATAATGGATTTGCCAAAATACAATAACAACAACAACAACAACAACAAATGTGAAATGAAATGGGAACAAAAGCTCACGCCTTCCCACAAAATCTCAGCCCACCCAACAAAAAAAAAAAAAAAAACTCAAGTTTATTCTAGAGTGTATATTGTGTTTAAATTGTCGTTGTTGTTGTTTTTGTTTTTGTTGTCGTACATCGATTTTCATATATTGGTTTCGGCCTGCTACTTGAACTTTGCCCGTAAAGCCTCTGCAGCCAGTTGCCTGATTAAGAAATGCCTTTAAAGTCTATGAATCAGCTGTAGCAACCCTTATTGCCTGGCCCTAACAACAATTGCCCATAAGGTAGCTGCGATATGCAGCCAGAATGAGCCAGAATAAATATTTAATAAAAAATATTAAATATATGTTAAAATTCTTAAATTGAAATGATTTAACATGATATTCTCTCGCTGATAACTGTTGGTTCTGATAAATATACATATATAATATAAAAATATTATTTACATATTTTTTGTAAATTTGTAAAATCAAGTAAAAATTATATTTCAATTAGCTAAGCGTTAACATTTATATAAAATATATGTAAATAATATTTTTTTAAATTTTTAAGATTTAAGATTTAACATTTATAAAAAATATATGTAAATAATATTTTTGTAAATTTTTAAAATCATGTAATTTCACTTAGCAAAGATTTAACATTTATATAAAATATATGTAAATAATATTTTTGTAAGTTTTTAAAATCAAGTAAAAATTATATTTCAATTAGCAAAAATTTAACATTTACATATATAAAATATATGTAAATAATATTTTTGTAAATTTTTAAAATCAAGTTGAAATCATATTTCTTAGGTAAGATTTAACATTTATACAAAATATATGTAAATAATATCTTGGTAAATTTTTAGATCAAGTCAAAATTAAATTTAAACTAGCTAAGATTTAATATTTACATAAAATATATGTAAATAATATTTTTGTAAATTTTTAAAATCAAGTTAAAATCATATTTCAATTAGCTCTCATCGATAACTGTTCTCTTACCTGTTATTATACTAAATAAATAATATTTTTTAAAGAATTTCTTTACTTCAAGACAAAATTCGATTGCAATTAGCAAACATTTAAGCGAGGTATTCTCTAGTCTATATTTTGTTGCATTACTTTGTGCCCCATCTGCTGCCCCCATTCAAGTGCAGCGAGTTTGCCTTTTGTTGTTGTTGTTGTTGCTGTTGTTGTTGCGCTCAACTGCACTGCAAGTGAGTCGCGTTTAATTTGCATTGTTTTTGCTTAAACAAAGGTAAAAAAGAAAAAGTCATTTTACAAGTGCTTCAGTGGCGGCAGCTCGTTGCAAGAGATGAAATGGAAGTGGGTGGCGGGTTGGTGGCCCCCCGTCGAGTTTGATTAAAAAATTGCACAAAATGGCTGCCCATTTTGACTCGTTATCGACGAGGAGGTGGGAAGAGAGGGACGACGCTGTTATCGCTGTTATGACAGTATTTTCCGTGTGCCCGATTGATGCACGGCAAGAAATCAGCTACGCCAAGACTCTAGACTCATCCAATATGCATGAGCTGGCCGAAAAGGTAGCTGCGTCGCTGGCCCATTGTTATGCTAAGGATCTCTGCTGTCACTTGCCACGTGGCCCAGGCCCGGGCTGCGTGTGTGATTGAAATTGAATTTGATGCGAATTGAAAACCAAAACCTAGAGGCACAGCCAGATAAGATTCGTTGTTTGTGCGTGGGATTAGCCATTGCCGCCGTCGCCCCACTAGAAATAAACTACTTAACTTTGCAACTAGTTAAGCGGCGAGACAATGCAGCAGGAGGCAGGAGGCGGAAGGGAAGCGGCAATGATTTGGCAGAGTCTCACTTGGTGGGTGCGTGTGTGTGTAGGCAACCCTTCTCTGAATCATATACGAGCATAATCAACAGCTTCCTTGGCTCGATCTGCTCTTCCTGCCATTGTTTGACAGCCGCTTGTCAGTTTTGACAGTTGCGTTGAGTGCGCGCAACGGACGAGTTTTTGGTTTGTCATTGTCATAAACCGAAATTCCGAGTGGGTGGCAGTCGTGAAGGGGGCAGGGTATACCAGTTGGTATTACGTTGATTAGTTTAAGTTGCATAAGTAAGAGCTTGAGAGCGAGTCAGGGGACAGGGTGCAGGGGGCGGTGTGAGCGTGAGTGGGCGCGAGAGATTGGCAGGTCGTGTGCCGCCTCTTAATTTAGTTTTGTGTGAGATTCTTTCATTGTTTTCAGATTACAAACATAACCCGAGTGGCTTGCACGGCTCTTACCCATTGTGGTTCATTAAAAAAAAAGAGAAAAATAAAAGGAAACAGAAAGAAAGAGGAAGAGATTAAAGCACATACAGTCTGAAAACAATTTGGATTCCAGCTGAGCTGTTTGCGTGCTCTTCAGCCATTCAATACAGAGCTCTCGGCTCAGCTAATAACTGAAGCGGAGAATTCTGTTTATAGAACTTATGGGAATACAATCGTATACTAAGCAAATATTGGCACTCACCCAGCCTCTTGGATATCTCCGAATTGTGCATTTTGGGATTGTCCTGGGCTATTTTGCGACGCTGCAAGCGTGACCAGACCATAAAAGCATTCATTGGACGTTTGATGTGCTCCTCGTTCTGGCGCTTCGTTGTGTTCTGTATCATCAGGCTGAAGAAGACATCGCTGTGAATGGATGGGGAATGGAGGAGATTAAGCAGAAGCCGTTAACTGGAGCGAGATTCGGGCTGACACTCACCTGGCGCTGCTGCCGCTGTTCATGAGACTGCCCATGTTCTGGTGCAGGTTGCTGATGGGCGACGCCTGCGAATTGTGGTGCAGGTGGGCGGCGGCGGCGGCGGCCATTACGCTGTTCGATGTGCTGGACGTGGACGTGTAGTGGACCGGAGCACTCGAGCTGGAGCTGCCCAGATTGTGATGCGGGCCAATACCGTTGCTGTGGGGCTGATGCGACTGCGTCTGCGACTGGCTGTGTATGGAGCTCGCCGCGGAGCTGGCCGCCTGGCTGTGGTGCGAGGCTGTGGAATGTGGCTGCTGCTGCTGCTGTTGCTGCTGCTGTTGCTGCTGAGCAGCCGCTGCCTGATGATGCTGGTGCAGCTGCGAGTGCTGCGAACTCAGGTGATGCGCGGCCGCTGCGGCTGCCGCCGAGTGATGCAGATGCGGATGCAAGCTCAGGGCCGAGGATCCGTTGCCGTTAGGAGAGCCGCCGCCGCTGCTGTTGCTGTTGCACTGGTGGTGGTGGTGCTGCTGCTGGCTCAGCTGACCCAGCGACAGTTGCTGGCTGTGATGGTGGGCGTGGCTGTGGGCGTGACTATGTTCACTGGAATGCTGTTGCTGCTGTTGTTGCTGCTGCTGTTGCTGCTGCTGCTGATGGTGCTGTATTAGTTGGCCCAGATGCGTGCCGCTGCTGGAGCTCACCGAGCTCAAATGACTCTGCAGTGGATGTGCGAGCGATAATCCAGAGAGCGACAAGTGCGTGGATAAGCGTTCCATCATTTTCTAGACGGAGCTGCAGTCGAATTGCTGCTGGCTCTTGGCCGGGTCTCTGTGGTTGCTGCAGTGGCTCTAACGGTCTCAGTGGCTAAGTTGCTTTGCAGAGTAGAAGTCAGGCTGTTGATTGGATGGAGATGCGGTTGCTTATAAGTATAATGCGTATTAAATTAAAATTCGAAATTAAAGCAGCTCTGCCTTCTTCGTTCTTCGTTCTTCTTCTTTCTGCTTTTGTTAATCAATTAACTAATTGATTTGGGCTTTTAAAAGTGTGTCGCCTGTCGCCCGTACCCCAAATGGCTTAGCTCCAGGCCGTGCTCCCCCCCCTCTCCAGCTACTGCAGTGTAAAGTGAAAACAATGCCGACGGTCGCCACCTCAACTCGAGAAACCTTTTCGCTCGAGCCCTTTGTGTTCGCCCAAATGTCAACCCTTGGGTAGGACGGGCTGCACACGCCGGCGACGGCGTCCAGCAACATACTGGATACGTCCTGTTCATTATGCATCTGGGCACTTGAAAGCCATTTCTTTTCAGTCGAGAGAGTATTCTGGCCGCAGGCACAGGTCGTCGGGTCATTGCTCGTTGATAGGTTTCAAATCAGAGTCTTTAGCCATTCACATGTGCGTGCATTATAATCGGGATTTATGTGGTCCACTTGATGCCCATAGCAAACGAAAGTGTGTGGGTCGCTCGCATTAATGTGTTAAATACACACCACCAATACACACAGACACGCTCACACACACACACAGGCATATGTTTTGTAGTGGCAAAAAGGGTTCCCGTTTCATGGTCAAGAAGCTGCGTCCGGCTAAACGCTTTCAATTTGCTTAATGGTGCAGTGACGATGGCGACGCTTCGATTCTGGACTACAATTGAGCTGGGCGTGCGGAAGACATTCGAGCAAATGGAGCCACAACTGGCCGGCCGTCTGTCTGTCCGTCCGTCCGCATCATGGCGATGCTCTTTAGCGTGCATAATGCTCGACAAATGTGTCATTCACACTGCATATTTGCATAGATGATGGAAGGGGTAGGGGGGAAGTCTGAGCGCAGATGTGAGTGGTTTTTGTTAGTGCGGGGGAGTTGAGGAGTGTGCTTTCTAAACAGAGTTTTCACAAATTTAAAGTGTAAACACAGAAAAGTATCTCATATTATTTCAGATTTCCATAGGTTAAGAGATTTGTATTTCTATTTTTATTTGCCAAAGTACTTATGGTTGTACTTATGGAATCCTGCTGCCCTTTAAGCAGAAATCTATTCAAATTCCTATAACCTTGGATGGTAGCATACACAGAATTGAATACTAAAGTGAGCAAGGATATAGAACTGTATAACTATTTTAGTTACTTGGATTTGACAGTGAATATATATTTATTTTATTTAAATATATTAACATGTCGAGAGTAAACTAAAACAATAATTATAAATACTACAAAAAGTACAGAAAATTATTTAATTATTTAGTATCACCAATATGATTTAGGATGTCTAATTGAGATGGATATTTAATAATAATTATTATATCGTTTCTGCCCCATACCTCCAATAACAATATCAAATCTATTCGTATGTCTAATACATTAAAAGTCTCTGCAGTTTGAGTAATTTTTATAAAATAAATATTGCAATTATTAATATTTATATTTTTCTCATTTCAGCTGACTTCTGACTTCTTCTCCCACGGCTTACCCATATCACCGTTATGCTGACCGTCTGCCCAATTCGGGCACATAATTCTCTTGTACCCTGCGACAACTGCGACATGTGCACTGCTTCCGGGCATTATCCACTTGGTGTTAAAGTAAAAATTGCCCAGGCATGCGAATTAAGCATGAAATTTATTAAATGCAGAAAAAAAAGTGGAAAAGGGAAAGGGTTTGGCAACCTGCTGGAGGAAGGAGGGCAAGGGTAGCGCATATTTTTGTAATCCTTATGGAGTGCAAACAAATTTCTGTGTTGTCAACCTGATGTGGAATGCTGCCAGCAACTGCTGCTGCTGCTGCTGCTGCCAAAAGTGGTGCATGCTTGGAGTGCACCACAGGCTACCGCCGGCACACCGGTTGCACCACCAGCTGTGCACAAATTGCACTCCAGATATTTTTATTTGCTGTGAATATCATCGGCCATGCTACCAGAGATGGCCGCAGCCAGCCAAAACCCAATGCCCAAGCCCAAGCCCTAATGCTCCCACACATTAGTTGGCTAACGGAAAGCCATTTGACTTATAAAAGTTGTCTAACAAATTATCAATCAATGTGGAGAGCGTGGGACGAGGTCCGAGTTGATGGACCCTCCGGCTGAATGAAGTGCTCTGTTTTTATCTCTCTAGCGCTAATCCAGTAACACCAGTAAAAGCGTTAATAGATATCGGCCAAGTTATTTATGGGCAATGCAACGGCTGCCTTCGTCTACGCTTTTCTCTTTGTTATGCAAATCTCTGGCGGCGATTCCTCGGCGCAGTAGGAGTAAATTACCACGCCGATCATATAAGCAAATATTTATGCCACGCAATCGAAGAACTGGAATGGGGTATCTTGACTCTCAAAGCAGCTGAACTGATGTGCAGGTAAAAGTGAATATCTTTCTGAGTTTTACAGGGTATCTGCTGAGCTGAGCGATCGTGCAAGTGTTGAAAATTTCCTACTTGTTTTCACAATGACCGGTATGGTTACCTGTGCTACCCGTTGTCGAGACTTGCAGACTGAATGACTGCAACTGGGCAGCCAGACAGACAGACGGGCAGCTGGGCAACTGGGCAACTGGGCAGCCGGCCAGTCAGGCAGTCAGACAGTTTGGGGTCCCTGTCTTGCTTCTCGTTCATTTGTTCATCCGTTTGTTGCAGTGTCAAACAAGAATTATGATCGGCTTAGCCACATGCTGAGCCTGCGCAGAGGCCCAGAGGCAGCTGAAGCCTCAGCTCTCTGAAGTGGCAGTTAGAATCAAGAGTCAAGAGAATTGAGAATCGAAAATCGAGAATCAAGAATCTCAATTCAATACAGGTAGAACTTTAAGTGTCTCCACTTTGTGTTGAAATGTATCGTTCCGCTTCTACTTATGCTGAGAGTCGTCTCTGTTGTTCCAATCCCTTATTCAACCATTCCCCAGTTCCATTCCCATTCCCCATTGAAAAGTGTCTCTTGGGCACACGCTGTGATTGTGATCCGTAGCCCTAAGCCGCTGGGGCCCCCTAATGTTTGTAATTAAGAACTTTCACACTCGCAACAATCGCATCGTAAATGTATCTCTTGGTTTAGTGTCAAGTTCCTCTCCGTGGCGAGGGCCCAGCTCCAGAGAACCTATGCGAATGCGAATATGCTTATTAATTAGAATGCCAAGCTGTTGAGCCCCGTTTGTGTTATGGGATGTGCGAATATCCATAGTTGGCCTTAAGCATCTACAGATATATGTAGACATATAAATATGTATATACGCTTATTAACATCTGGACCTCTATTTGGCTTCGTGTGTACACACATTTAGATTCCTATTGTTTTCCGAGACGCAAAATGTGCGACTAACAACAAACTCTATTTGCACAATTGTATTTGGTCTTCCGATCAGAATTTCACAGTTGTGCTTGCCATCCGATCCGCGGGTAAGTAGTTCAACTAAGCCTAAACTCCGGACGTATCTCATTTGGAAGTCACGTCACTAAATTCTTTATTTGTTCATTAGAAACTAGTTTATATAGCGAATGACGTTATTTCAAATGTAAATGATCTCTTTCTGGTTCTGTAAACTTGCCTAGGATAAGTTCGTGAATGGGAATAGATTCAACTTTTAAAAGGGCTAATAGAGAAAGTACACACTCGATTCTTAATATTCTCTGCTTCCTATCGAATTATTGGATTATCATTTTATTTGAATTCACTTTGTAATTCGAGTAAATATTTGTATAGCTTGCTCAGCCATATTAAGCTTAATCCATTCTTTTTCAATTGGTTTCTGCTAATATCGTTTATTCCCACATTCCACACCTTCTTAGCGAAGACAAACCATAAAAGCCCATAAAAGAAGTGATCCATGAAGGATGTGATTGTTGAGAGAGAAAAAAAAAGAAACAGATAGCAAGAGTTTCAGACACGAGCGAAACGAACCCATAAAGATTCCGACAATAATGATTCGGCATAAACTGAATGATTAACCAAACATTCAAATACTTGCCCAAAAAAAGCAAAGAAACAAAATTCAAGTTTTGAATAGCCAAAAAATTGTAGCATTGAATTTTGGTTGTTTTTTTCATTTTCTTTCTCTGTACCTTCAATTTTTGATGGCTTTATTTACAGATTGGGACAAACTAAACGATCAGCTAAAACAAATACTTGGTAGGGGAATCTATAATAGATTATGTTGTATAGATAATATTATATATGTATATTATTCCATATATGTAAGTAATATTTCCGACTCACCTTGAGTGTCGCTGCATTGCCTTGGTATTTAGTGTGCAGAGCTTGGAATCGAATATAATATAACGGTGTATATTCTATGTAGTACCTACAAACTTGTTGTTGGCTTAAATGCTATCGCATTCGGTTGGCTTAAAGTCCGTCCGTCCCGTTTGAGTTTTCGTCTAATTTATGCGCGACTTTTACGAGCCAGGCCAAAACGGAACTGAAGTCTGAGCCCGTTGCATATGATTTGTATTTATGTTTGTTTTGCACATTACATGTTAAATATATCACTAGTTTATGTTTGCTTAAGTTTGTTTATTTGTTTATGCGGTCATCTCCTCCATTCATTTGTTTATTCATTCAGTTTGGGAATGAGGCTCGCGCTGTTATTGTTTAACATCGAAGTATTTAAGTAGCTTATGCTTAGAGGATTTCACGATTTTATGAGCGAGTGTGGTTGTTGTTGTTGTATTTGTTGTTGTGTTTTTGTTGTTGTTTGTTTTGTTGAGCACTTTGCATGAAGGGTTTTGTTGTCGTTTTGTATGCCCAATTGGAAACCGGGGCGTTGTCGCAACATTTGGTATTTTACAACACTGAAAACGTTATGATTTTGTTTGCAATTGATATAGATTTATTTATTGATCAGTTAAGAGTGCTTAAACCGTCGCTTGGGCGTTTCGTTAACTTGCTGCAACATGAAACTTGCAACTGGCAACAATAAAATGTTGCTTTTGGTCACAAAGCGTTTTTCCGGTCTGTTGTTGTTGTTTAACTATAGATTACAAGTAAGGCCGTCGCTGCTAGCTGATATTGAGATTGCTATTGCTGCTGTTGCTGTTGCGACTTCTAAGCGCTGCCTTTGGGTTGGCGGCTATTCAACGGATACGTTCCGACGCGTAACTAAAAACTTGGCGCGCGCTCTCACACGAGCCGCAGACGAACGAGCCGCACGGACTTGTCATTTTTGGGGGGTTGGCTGCAGCGACAGCGACAGAGGCCAGAAAAACAGCCAAACACACACACACACATATGGACAGTGGGGAGCCAGAAGCTTTGCCATGCAAACTTTTAGTTGCTCACTCAGAGTTTTTTGGCTCTCTCGCGTGACACACACACGCAACACACCAATACGAACATGAACTGGTTAACAGCAGCAGCGTTTTATTGGTTTATTTGTTTGGCTTCGCTTTTGATTAATAAGTTTTCTGATGACAATTTGTAACATGTGAAAACACGCTCACGCTGTCGCATAACTGAAACATAAGTAAAATTTGTGGGCATGCAAATGAGTAGCCTACATGTACATGTATGTGGCTCTCTCAGTGTCTGGCCGTGTGTGTGTGTGTGTGTGTGTGAGAGAGAGAGGCAGCGCAGCCAACGACACCAAAGTCACAAAACGGTCTGCTGCGGCCAGGTGCAGGTGACACTTGAGCTAAGAAAAAAACAGCAAAGAAATACGACGCTTAAAAAGTAAAAAGAGCACCGCTCAGCTGTGCTGGGCCACGGAGAGAACAACAGAACGAGAGAGAGAGAGCGATGGCGAGAGGCAGTGTGAAGCGAGTGCAAGCGAGCGAGCGAGTGCGCTAGTCCGAGAGCGAATGAACCAAAGAGAGCGCCAATTGAGCGCCACGCTTAGCAGGTGTTGCCCTTTTGTACGAGCGAGACGACAATAGTGCCGAGGCTCGCCATCGTTGTCGTCGTCTACTGCCTGTGTCTGTGCTGGTGGGCGTTTCCAATTGTAACTGGCTCTGCGACTGTGAGCTGCCGTCGCCAACTGCTGCTGCTGCCGTCGCGGCTTCTGGTTGGGGGAAGCCTTTTACATGGCTGGGAGTCAAATGGGAGTCGCGTCGCCTGCCAGTTCTTTTTTTTTTTTATATAGTATATTTGTTTATTTAACGCATTTACTTAGCGCTTGCAACTATCGAAAGCAAAATCAACTAATCTTAATGGACACTTTTCGAGCTGATGCTGACATGTTTGGTCTGCTGCCCTTTTTCCTTTTCCTTTTCATTTTCTGTTCATTTTTTATGTTATTTTTTTTCGGCTAATGTACGCTTTAATATGCAACGCTCGAGTCCTTGGCAGGAATATCAGCTGCCTTTGGCGCATACGCCGTATTTCATATTCATGCAGCGCTTTGTTCCATTAATTTCCTTGGTGTCCTGTTGCCCATGACAACTACAGTGAGTGCAATGGCAACGGCAACGGCAGCAGCGACTGCGACAGCGACAGCTCCATTTGTCGCCATTGTTTTTAGAGCTCTATGATTGTGTACAAATATGTGTGTGTGTGTGTATGTGTGTGTGGGTGTTTTGCATGTGTCTGCGTGCTTTTGTGCTGCGCAGGTGTTTGCTTTTGTCTTGCGGGGCGGTTTTTTAGCGCTGATTTTGATTTAGCTCAACTGCCTCGACTCGACTTGCCTCGCCCCGCCTCGCCTCGCTGTTGGGCTTCATTTTAATTAACAACGAACTAATGACAACTGCACACAAACTCAGCGCAATGCTCTAATTCTTATTCTAATTTAATTTGACTCTAATGACTTGAGCTGCTCTTCCACTTCAGTCAAGACACTAAAGGGGTTAGAGCTGAGACTGGGGCTGGGGCTGGGTTGGGGGTTTCTGTAGGCGGGGCTGGCTGGCAGTTACCTTTACTTGTTACCTTCTTTGCCAATTGTCAGCCAACAATTGCAAGTTCTCAACAATGGCGCACATTTTTCCAGTTCTCTTTTCACCAACTAACTGACTGACTGACTGACTGATGATTGCAACTGTGCCACTCGCCAAGCGAGGGTAGTTCGAAAAGTATTCGTTGTGTGCGTGGATTTAAGAAACTCTGAGAAATCATTATGTTAATCACTTTTTATTTTAAATAGGAATAGCAATATATGAAAGTACAAATATCTTTACACTTATTAGTATATAAGTTTGTAAACTACCCTCCATATTTGTATCCGCCTTTTGGTGCTCTCTACGTACTTGGCTCTGGCCATTGTCTTTGGCAATGCTTCTGTCATATCTGCGTCTCTTTTACTGTTAGGCAGCCATTGTTATTACATAGTATACCCTGTATTTAGTTCACCTGATATAAAATGTTGCATAAACCCAAATGGGTTGATAATAAGCATTAAATCATTTAAATAATTATAATATTAAATAGTATTATTTAAATATTAATTTATTAATCAATGTCAATATTAAATATTAATTATTTAGTCTATTGCTATTCTAAATAATAACATTACACTTAATATAAATAGGTATATAACAAAAATATAATAAAAATCATTATAGGGTATTGCTCTAGTCGTGGATGCTTTGGCATTTTGCAGTTATTTTCGCAATGCATTTGTTTGTCTGTTGTGTTTGTCTATTCGCTCGTTGTTTCTTTCGTTTGTTTGTTTGTCCGCTTGCTTGTTTGTTTGTCGTATTTATCATGGCAGTTGCCTTTGCCTCTCTTCTGCATTCTCTGCACTTGCAAATAAATGTTAATGAGTAGTTGAACAATAAGGCGCTGACAATGCAATCTCAGAGCCCCGCCCCTCCACTGCCTCTGAAATGCAACTGAATATAATGAATACACAATATGAATACGACTACGAATACGAGCTATATGTATGTATGTATGTATGTATAGCCTGTTTACGGCGCCCATTTAGGTTAGCTTCAGCGATTGGGGTCTTGGGGCTTTAAGCGCTTTAGCGTATGCAAATGCCACAAATCAACGGCAATTCAATGGAGTCTAATGCCTAAATCGCTGTTGTTGCTACTCCCGTTGATAGCGCGTGGAGCGCTGCTGGTGGGGCCGGGCAGGTGATGCCACACATTGCTGCCAACTTATTTCAATAGAACATTTTCTGAATGGCTCGCACAACAAAAGGGGCCAAAAAAAAAAAGGCGACTGTTGCCATGTAAATTTTGCACTTTTTGTTGCTCATTAATGTTAATCAAAATGGGGGAAAAATGGCCAAAGAGCCGCAGCCTATTGAGCACAGCACCGCTATGGCAACCTGACAAAAGATACCCTGTACAAAGGCGACAGCTCAATTTGTGCTAAGCAGACGCCCTAAAGTATGCCGCAAGCTAAGAGATTCGATCAATTTATGCAGCCTTTAAAGGTAGAGAAATCGAAACACTTTTAATATCTGCAGAAGGTATATACCCTGTATATTACATAGATTTCCATTGCTATATTTATTTGGGTTACCGCTGCGACCTCGGTCAGCAGCAGCAGGAGGAGCGAGTCCTGCCCCGATAAGCATCGGCTTCTATTTCATAGGCCACAATGCAAACAGTTTTCGCAAATTGTTCAAGCGATCGGATAGCTGATTTATCGTTAACGATCAATCCGGCATTTGACAATTGTGTCGCACGGAGCACGGAGCATTAAAACTCGCACACAGACGAGACCAACAATTGAGATGCGCATCACTGCTTGAGTGCCTTTAATCCTTGCGAATTTCAAACGGCAAACACGGATTACAAACACACATGCGCCCGGCCACATATGCAGATAGCCCGTCCGGGATGGAGAATGGATAGAGGATGGAGGTAAACAATGCAGCTGAAATGCTGCCATGAGATTTGCAGCAAATCGATAAGAGAAACTGCCAAAACCAAAAGCAGTTATGACAACGCATCGATTCGGCGATTGATATGCCAGATATAAGGCAGCATATGTGCTCTCATTGTGATGTCTACAGACCCTTCTCTATTCTTGGCAGACAAGATCTTTTTTTGCTCAACTTGTCTAATGTTTCACAAACTTCTGCTGGGATAAAAAAACAAAAAAATTCTTATTTCCTTATATACAGAATCATTCAGTCTTTTCAAACTCTCACACTCTGAATTGATGTCCAACTTGCAATAAATAATATTTAAATTTCGCACACTCTGAGGTTTCCAAGATTATCTAATATATGTGCATTTCCATTCATTCTCTCGGACAGGTTTCGGGACCAAATTCCCGTCAACGCCCTCGCCACAAATTTACCAAAGACGCATGATCCAATATGTGAGCAAAGAGAAAACCCTTCAACTGTCATTTAAAAAGAAGCAGACAAAGGGGAAAACTGAAAACTGAAAACTGTAAAGTAAAAGAAAAATCGGATAATGCCAAGAGATTCATCTATTTAACTAGAACGCCAGAAGAACGCATGTAATTGACTTTTGTGTGCGCATTTTTTTTCTTTTTTTTCATTCATTGATGACAGACAAAGGAGTGAAGAAGCAGCAGAGCTGAGTTGTTGCCGAAGCAGCCGGTGCGACAATTCATTGACTGCGCATACAGCCGGACGAGCGGACGAGCGGGCTCCGAGCTGGCCGTAAACCCAGACAAACTGGCGCGACCCGCCGGCCCTAACGAATCATCTCTCAATGGTCAAAGTCTCTCAATGGCGCAACGTGCTATGTGTGTGTGTCTCTCTCTCTCTCTCTCTCGCACACACACTCTCTCCTTCTCTCCATCTATCTCTGCTCGCTAAGGATACGCCGAAAAAGTGTCAAAATTCCTATAATCCGCTTAAAGGTGTTTTAATGCCCAGCTCTGCAGGCCGAGCTGGTCAAACATCTTCTCCTCCTCCACATTTTGGTTTAGTGCTGTGCTCTGCTCTGCTCTTGCCACCTTGCCAGCGCGTTTCACATGAATGAATTTTCAATTTGCTGCAGGGCATTGTCTTGGCAACGGGCTGCCGCCCGCGTCCTGCCATTCAATGTGGCACGTAGGTGTTTTTTGTACGCGTCATTGTCTCTGCCTTTGGCCAGAACAATGCCACAGCGGGCAACGGACAGCGGACGGACGACGGGCACTGAGCATCACAAATGGCCGCATGACCAGCCAGGATAATGCGCGCTTCTTGCCAGAGTTGGCTACCAATAAACAATAAAAATAACAAATACACAGACACACACATACGCACACAGACACACTCACACATAGACAGAAAAGTGCAGCCGACGCTTGCCACAGACAAGGTCAAGTGGCAGTCCGTACAGTCTAGTAGCTCTTCAAGTTTCACACAGTTTCCCATGGCCATCTCTCCGGCTTATGCTTTAGCTCTTTGGCTCTTTTGCTCTCTTTCTTGCCGCGTAATCATCTGCATTTAAATCGATCGATTCTCACATCCATTAAGCATTGCGCTCTGCGAGTTCTACTTACATATATCGATTCCCATGTCTGGGACACTGGCCAACTGTTTTATCTAGCAGCGACTTGAATATCTCGACATGATTAGGCAGTTTGGCGTGACGCGTCAACTGGTCAGGCATATGAAATGGGCATAAATCGATTTAATCGACACTTGGAAATGTGTTTCAAATATTATAATTTATCTTTACTGTAGATATATAGTTTTTGAGAACTATACATTCATTGTATATTATATATTATATTAGTATGATATTATATTTATTTATAAATTAGTTTATATATATTTTTTAAGTATTTACTTTAATCTGTTATTGAAATTTTATTTACTTATTTATTTATAAGAGTTCTTTCAATATCTTAAGTCAGCGTGTAAAATATGACAAAATAAATAATAAACGTTGATAGAACATTCTAGGAGAACTCTCAGAAGGTTCTACAATGTCTGTAAAAAATTGTGAGAAATCTGAAAGACAGAATATTTATTAATGACGCAGATAATAAATTGATGAAGTGCTTAATTTATTTATTTATTTTATTTTATTGGTATGTATTTATTTATTTTTTTTATTTATCTCTTTTATTTTATTTTTATTTATTTATTTAATTTCTATTTATTTATTTTTTTATTTTTATTTATGTATTTAATTTTTATTTATTTATTTATTTATTTTATTTTTTTATTTATTTATTATTATTATTATCTCTTTTTTTTTTTTTTTTGGCTGAATTTTAATATATATTATATTCAAGGCAGCTGTCGAAACTATATGATATATAATAAATTGCCTTTAGTTTATCCCATCTTTAGAGATATCTTACTATGAGTACGCTTATTCATAATCGGAATACATAATATTCTGATGCGTTTTTTATTTAAATTTGTTTTTGCATTTGTATATCTGTCCATTAAATTAAAAAAAAAGTAAATAATTAATAATTAAATAAAAAATAAGCAAATAAGCCTTTGGTTAAATGTTAACCATATAAACTAAACTATATGATATATAATAAATTGCCTTTAGTTTATCCCATCTTTCGAGATATCTTACTATGAGTACGCTTGTTCATAATCGGAATACATAATATTCTGATGCGTTTTTTATTTAAATTTGTTTTTGCATTTGTATATCTGTCCATTAAATTTAAAAAAAAAAAAAATAATTAATAATTAAATAAAAAATAAGCCTTTGGTGGAAGGTTAACCATATATGTACATATGTATATGATTTTAATTAGAGTTGCCGTAAAGACTGGATACCTTCCAAACGTCTATAGACATATAAGAAGTGCTCTATTAACTTTAGTAACAATTACTGTATTACTTAAATATCAGATTCATATTCTATTACTTTTTAATACGCTAGACGGCATAAAATTTGCATTGAGATGAAAGACAAATGAGATGGCTTGATAAAGTTGATCCAACTCTAGATTATTATGCCAATTACCATGCAAATCGACTTTATGCTGTGGCATATGCCATTCAATTAAAAGGTTTGCTCTTTTTCCAACCGGAACCCCTTTTTTGCAAATCTGTGCAAAAACCAAAAACCCAACAAAGGTCCATAGAAGCGACAGAGACTAGAAAACACATATGCATTGCATTCATTTGATTCAATCATTTCACAGTATATATTTGCGATGCCTATCATAAATTCGCATAAATTTGTTGAATGGGCAAAATCGATACGCAAATTTTCAAAAAGTATTCAAAATGAATTCGAATCCGAAGCATTGCGAAAAATTGAAAAGCAAAACGGCGCAACGCACGCTGACAAATGGAAAACATTTGTAACGACCATTAAATGATGTTGTTATTGTTGTCGTTGTTGTTGTTGTTTCAGAATTAATGCAAATCGTATTGGGCGAAGGGTTACAGAGAGAGACTGTGCACAGCATAGGGGTCAGCAGGGGATGAGGCGTTGGGGTTTGCCATTTTAATGAAGCCATTAAAAATTGCTGACATTTGTCAGTTTTGGATTTTTTTTCTTCTTTTTATTTTTGCGGGGCGTTGCCAATAAAATCGTCAAATTGTAAAATTGTAAAATTGGCAATTTGATGCGATTTGGCTAACCCGAAACACGCCCACTTTTTGCCATTATACCTTGGGAAGATCTATGGATTGTTGTGTTCCTTCATGGGGTGTTAAAGGGTTACATTTCATTCAGACCCAAGCCAATGCTGTTTTTTTTTTTTTTTATCGAACAAACTTTGGCCATTAAATTGGCCACGCCCGAAATTTATAATTGCAAAATGTTGTACGCCCCATTCGGGCCTCAGTCTTTAACTTACAACCGTTACAATTTGAATGGGCAGTGAAACGAAACCGTTAAGGCGCTCACTTGTTACAGCACAAAAGACGAAATGAAATGAAATGAAAAATGAAAACTGGAAATCATGAGACAAAGTTGTCACTGCAAAATGGCAGCAGAGAGGAGCCAGCGGCAAGCCTAAACGTATCAACTTTAATTTGAATTCAATCAAAAGGGTCTCTATTCCCATTCACAGTCACATTCACATTCACATTCACAATTCCGTTTATACGATTCACCGTTCACGGTCACTTTCGCTGGCAAACAATCGAGGCTCATCAGCGTCTGTTGCTCTTGATCTGTGGGCTGCAGCTCTGTTGTTTTGGTCCGGCGCAGCTTCAAAGGGCGGCCGTTTCATATCCTTTGATTTGCATACGAGGCGGACAACTACAACTACAACATCAACAAAAAAAACCCTCTGACCCTTGGCTCCCCCCCTCCCTCTCGACAAAACAAACAGTTGGGCAATGGCAAAGTTGCTACACTTATGTCGCGCCTTGCCAGTTCATCATCATCATCATCATCGTCTTCATCTGCGGATCATCCACATCAATTTAACGGCGCGATCTTTGCGCGCTCGCAGCTGCTGTGAGTCAGTCCTTCGATTAAGGTTCAGCTTCAGTTTCAGGTTGGTTCGCGCGCTGTCAGAACCAATCAAGTCGACACTCTTGACACAAAACGATGCGTAACTCTTCGAGAGGTTGTGCACAGCAATTCATCAAAGGACCGTGACCAGTGCCCATGCCCATGCCCATGCCAAGGCGAGCCTCTTCGCTAATTTGCTGACTGTGGCCGTGGCCCTTCTCGAGTCCTCGAGCACCACCAGCTGCCCAGTCATAATTGACAATAGTCTGCCCTAATTGCTGACTAGTCATTGCCCATGGAACTTGCCCAAGTCGAAAGCTTGATCAAGCTTGAAACGCGGTGAATAAGAGTTCCTAGAGTTTTGTCTTTCTCTTTGAATGAAATATTCGATGTCTTACGCTCTCATCTATATCCATATCGCTCTTATCATTGATCTTTTTATGAGCTGCGATCAGTTTTATCTCTTTTACCCCCGCTGCAAAACAAATGCCAGCTAATTGCAGTGCTTGCAGCATCCTTGCTTCATTATCCTTTTGCCTTTGAACTCGTTTAAGCCCATGAATTTAATTTAATTTAATTTAAACTTTAGCCCTAGGTGTTGCCCCTGCCCGGGCGACGTTTGACCCTTGTCTCTGGGATGCTAGGCCAGCCCTTTGTCTTTACCTGACCTCAGCAAGCTAACCGGGCCTAGCCAGAGCTGTAAGTTGCAACCCTTTTGTCACCTTTTAATTTGATGAACTCACTTCCGTCCAGCCCACCAAGAAACAGCATCCCAGAGAGCAGGAGAAGGAATAGGAATCGGAATAGGAATAGGAATCGGCATCAGGATGGTCTTGTCTTGATCTCAAGCCGGTCTGCTGCCTTGTCAGTTTTGATTAGTTGAACCACTTCAGGTCGTCTTGCTGCTGCCCTTTTATTATTATTTCCTTCTTTTTTCTTTTTTTTCTGCTGTCCCGTATGGGAATGCGTATGCTTACCTGATCGCGTAATACGAGCGAGATCTGGCGATCTGGCAATCTGCAGATAAGGCGATCTGGCGATCTGTTGTGCAATTCTAAAGACTTTGCCATAGTGCACCGTTCGTGGTAGCTGAAGTTGCTTTTTCATAATTTTCACATGACCAAAACAGCTTAAGATCAAGTTAGCCATCTAAGCTGACAGCTGGCAGCCCCTTATGACATTTCGCGAAACTCTAATCCCATCATAAGTAAGCTCCTCAGTTGCTTCCAGCTCTTGGCCTTGTCTTGCTGTCCCGCTCTCTGCCCCTCTTTCCCACTGTGTTTATACTCCATTTGAAATTAAATTTCAGTTTCATTTGTTGTTTGCCTAGAGAGTTTTCCAAACATTGGCAAGTTAATCCCGCTAACCTGTTTGCTGAGCCACAGACTAGACTAGCCCTATCGCTAGCAGCATTATGCAAATTGCAGCACAATTTAAAGTGTATTGGAGGGGCCCTCCTTTCAGTCTGGCCCTATCCGCCCAACTGCCTTCAGCCTGATGATGATCAATAATAATCATAATGACAGTTTTAAGTGGGTTAGCCCTGCCATTGTGCATTTGCATTTAAATGCGCCTTGATGGATAGCTGTCTGTTTCCCATTCTCGGTCTCAAATCATCTGCTGCCATCTTTAGTCTATTACATCATACTATGTATTATGTGCAACGCTCAATGCTTCTTTTATTTGCAGCGCTCGTCCTTCGGCTCTTACGGGGCAATCAATCAGCTTAGCGCGCAGCTTCATTATGATTATGGGCTTGTCCTTCAACTCCAACTCCAACTCCAGCTCGTATAGCAGAACCGCATTCATTCTGCATACTCGTATTTAAATGCATTCAAATGCCAATTTTTCTGCCAAGATTGTCAAAATGCTCAATGCCTAATCCCGACTGCCTGCGCCATTCTAATATGCTTTGAGGTTTTCCTTTTGAACTGGCCCCGCACAAAGCAGAAATCTGTCCATTGTTGGACCTTGCCTCTATTAATTCCTTTATAATTCTCGCCTGACTGACCAACTGTAAGAGCTAGTCCACCTTCGCTACTTCAACTCCCCCTCAACACACAAACACACACACACGCAGAAACAGCAGCCCAACAAGCGGACTAAGGAGCGGTCTCAATAGTCGACTCAGTGAATACCCTGTATTTTTGCAGTTAATTAAAGTTGAAATGATTTCAGTTTTATGGTACGGTTTCTTTCAGATTATAATTAAAGTTGCCAATGATTATTCGATTAGACATTCATACATATGTACTAAGATATTTTTGTATACAGTTATATACTTATTTGTCTGTTCAAACAATATACAATAAAATGAAGAGCTAATTTTTGGCGATCTTTGAAAGAGCTATTACAAACATTTTGATTTCATTTGTTGTATTTTATAAATTAAAGTAAAGATGTACCATGAAACTAAAAACTCCGAATCAGAAAAAAAATCTGTAAATACAATAAATATTTATGTTAAAATATTATGTTATTAAATTTATAAATATGTATTACGTACAGAATATATATCCTATCATATAAATTTTAATTTATTAATAATATAATTATATTATTGAATATATATTAATATATATATATATATATATATATATATATATATATATATATATATATATATATATATATATATATATATATATATATATATTATATATTATTATTATTAATAATATAATTATATTATTGAAAATATATTTTTTGGTATTAATATTTGTTAACTTGAATAGACAAATTATATTAATAATTAATTATAAATTATATTATTAATTTTAAATTATAAATTATAATTAATGTATAATATATAATATATAATTTATAAACAATTAATAATTGTATATAATTTAATTAATATAATTTATTATTCATTAATCATATAATTATATTAATGACTATATATGCATTTCGTATTTCATATTTGTAACTTGAATAGATAAATCAGATTATTAATTAATTCTAAATTATATTAATAAACATATTTTCTGTATTTAATATTTATAATTCATAATTAATTAACAGTATTAATCTATAGAATTTATAAATATTAATTACAGAATATTTATATCTAATAATATATTTTATAATTAACTAATAATATAATTATATTATTGAATATATATATTTTGTATTTAATATTTGTAACTTGAATAGATATATCAGATTATTAATTATTAAATATATTATATATTAAATTTAATTTCTGTATTTAGTATTATTATTTAATATTGAAATTATAAATATTAAATACATAATATATATGTTTAATAATGAGCATACCCTATTTGACTTTTCCTACTGGGTGCAACAAAGAAAAATATGAAAGTTCCATAAAAAATAAATAAAAAGAGAATACAACAAAAGCCAAGGGCAAGCCAAATAAACATAAAAAATAGAAAAACTCAAGTACACTCCCACACACACAAACACAAGCACACACACATACATTATTGAGAATTCCTGTTTGTGCTTTTCCTAAGCAAAAAGCCAAGATTATGCGGGTGTCTACTTTTGGGGCACAAGGCTTTGGTATTAGAGGCCACTGATGCGTGTAACTGAATGGTCAGCCACAAATCGGATTAGCACTAAGCGATTTTGGCACTCGTCGCCAATTCAATTAGGTGACAGACGCAACGAGAAACCCAAAGCCCAAAGCCGAAAGGTGAAAATTGGCCTGCCGAACGGGAAAGCTTTTCAGTCCGGTGTATGCGAGGTATGCTCTGGTTCGGTTCCATGGTGTCAGGGCTGACATTTGCTGCCACTAATTGGCCACACTTTTGAGCCACTGTAGAGCCTTTTGTAGCGCTTCCCTTTCTCAAGGACATAAATTACAAGTTTTGCCAATGGGTTGCTTTTACCTTCGTTTTTAATAGGAAAATTCAAAGAAAATTAGCAGCGGGCAACGGTGCAACGGGGCAACGGGGCACCTCCATAAATTGTACCCTAATTTTCGGCACAGGCCTAATGATGCCACAGTCCAGGCCCATAAAATGCAACTTACAAGCAAAAATGCCGGCAGACAATAAGACAACACGACTGACCCAAGGGCCGACTGCCAGAAGTTGCCAGTTGAAAATTGTCAACCAACTGGCAAGGCAAGGCAAAGGATAATAAAAAGAATTTGTAACAATTACGAAACGGTGCAAAAGGTGGTTGAGCGATCCATGGCGAAATTTATGTGTTTATGCCGAATTTCCATAGATAATCCGAAAGTTTTCTTTTTAAACGTTTTTTAACTCTGCTCTCCCGCTCTCCCTCTCTCCCTCTCTCTCTCGTTCTTTATTCATACGAATACATTTTGGAAAGCGAACTGCGCTGTACAGCTGCACAGCGAGCGTTGGCGATGAGAAATTGCTTGCAGCCAGTAGAACAATGAGAACTTAATAACAAGAGCAACAAATAATAATAATAATAATAAACAAGTAAACAAAGGCAGACACAAAAGCCAACAAAAGCAGCATACGAAAAATCCAATGCATAACAACGCATTTTTTTTTTTTCGTGGCTTTTCTTTCTTTCTCTTCGACTGTATCTGTCGGCTTAAAGGCGTGAAATACAACAATAATAATAATAAATATTTGTTAGCTCTCGGTGTTCCTCGGGCTGTTGTGCTTCTCAGTTTTGGGCATATTTTCATATGCTGTTTAAGTAGTTGTGATTGATGCGCACAGCGCGCGTGTTGAAAGATACGTTTTGTATCTGTAAGATACGCGCGTGGTAACTGTAGCCAAGCCGAGCAGCGGAGGGGAGGGTGAAGGCTAACTGCTGTTATCGGTACTTAATATTCAGCGCCACATGCTGTGGCATATGCAAAGGTAAGGGAAATGTTTGAGCAACGGCTATCGATAAGTATCACTTCTATACTCGATATCGATCACAGGAAATAACTGAATATTATTTATCTATCGAGCAAACGTATAGTATTCATATAATTCAATTATATTATACATAATTAATAGCCATTTAATATTTAAATCAAATGTAAATATCCAACTTAGTCATTTATTTTATTTATATAGCATTCATTGATCATTCAAGGATAAACATAGCTCCCCTGTATTGGCTATCGATAAATGTTTTAACGCTGATCTATCAATCAATAAATTTTAGTTACTTATAGTTCCTATGTGAAGGCTATTTGGACTTATAGTTCTTTTGCTGAAGTGATTCATATATAATATTTATATACTATCGAGAAATAATATATCGGGACTTTTTCAAATAATAGTTTCTTACTATTTTAATATATTCATATATTATTTTATTTATATATTTTAATTATTTTATTATTGTTTAATTATTTATGTATTTATATATATTTATTTTTAAATGTATATAAACAGGCGTGTATACAGGAGGGGTTTCGGGGGTTCAAATAAAACTTGAAACTTGAGTTAAGACAGCTGCCTGACAAAAGCTGGCTGCTACAAGACTCGATGTAAGGAACATCTATGCCAAAGACATCTTTGAAACTGCTGGAAGTATTTATCTTATTTGCTCGCTAAATAGACGTCCTAGCCTTATAATTGACTATGAATGTGTGCTCAATTCTTCCAATGAATGTTGCAAAAATAAAACTTGAAACTTGAGTTAAGGCAGCTGCCTGACAAAAGCTGACTGCTACAAGACTCGATGTAAGGAACATCTATGCCAAAGACATCTTTGAAACTGCTGGAAGTATTTATCTTATTTGCTCGCTAAATAGACGTCCTAGCCTTATAATTGACTATGAATGCGTGCTCAATTCTTCCAATGAATGTTGCAAAAATAAAACTTGAAACTTGAGTTAAGGCAGCTGCCTGACAAAAGCTGACTGCTACAAGACTCGATGTTATTAACACCTATGCCAAAGACATCTTTGAAACTGCTGGAAGTATTTATCTTATTTGCTCGCTAAATAGACGTCCTAGCCTTATAATTGACTATGAATGTGTGCTCAATTCTTCCAATGAATGTTGCAAAAATAAAACTTGAAACTTGAGTTAAGGCAGCTGCCTGACAAAAGCTGACTGCTACAAGACTCGATGTAAGGAACATCTATGCCAAAGACATCTTTGAAACTGCTGGAAGTATTTATCTTATTTGCTCGCTAAATAGACGTCCTAGCCTTATAATTGACTACGAATGCGTGCTCAATTCTTCCAATGAATGTTGCAAAAATAAAACTTGAAACTTGAGTTAAGGCAGCTGCCTGACAAAAGCTGACTGCTACAAGACTCGATGTAAGGAACATCTATGCCAAAGACATCTTTGAAACTGCTGGAAGTATTTATCTTATTTGCTCGCTAAATAGACGTCCTAGCCTTATAATTGACTGTGAATGTGTGCTCAATTCTTCCAATGAATGTTGCAAAAATAAAACTTGAAACTTGAGTTAAGGCAGCTGCCTGACAAAAGCTGACTGCTACAAGACTCGATGTAAAGAACATCTATGCCAAAGACATCTTTGAAACTGCTGGAAGTACATATTTATCTTATTTGCTCGCTAAATAGACGTCCTAGCCTTATAATTGACTATGAATGTGTGCTCAATTCTTCCAATGAATGTTGCCAGGCGCGTATACAGGCGGGGGGGGGGGTTTCGGGGGTTCCAATTTACTGTAACTTGACTATTGCTTATCGATAGATATTAGAGACATGATTAAAATATCATTGAGAGGCTAAATTGACTCATCGATCTGCATCGATCTTTGTCAACTCTTTCTTTCGTCTTTTTATGGCAATCTGATTTGATGTCAACTCTGACTCTCAACGAATTTCCCCATTATATTCTGGACTATTGCTGTTGCCGTCATTGTTTTTCCACGCTTTTTCCACTCAGAACTGTCGCATTGATAAATGAGCTTTGGCCGACGGATGGTTACAGTGACAATTGGCTTTTGTGTAAGTTGCTTATAATTAAAATTCTGTGGCACAAACAAAGGGGCCAGCGCACAAACAACTGCAACAACTACTTACAGCCACCGAAAAAGAAACGGCCCGAAAAAGTAGCGAAACGAATGTCACAAAAGCGGCAACAGTCGAGAGAAAGGCAACAAGCAACAACACATACAAGCAACAACAACAACTAGAGAAACAACAGCAAACCAATCGAATCACAAAAGCCCACAAATCGGATTGCGGACTGGACCTATTCATTGCGCTCAGCAAACAAATATTTGTCATTTAAACGTGTATCTGTATCTGTACATCTGTATCCATAATTGTATCGCTTTTCTATTTCTAGAGAGAGAGAGAGAGAGAGAGAGAGAGACGTGCAACGGTTCCGGTAGCGGTTCTGCAACTTTTGATTTCAATTGCTTAGTATAGACTCATATGCTCGTACTCGTACTTCTATATATAGCGGTCTCTTCGAGCTTAGACTTATCAATATGTTGACCCTGCCCCTGCCCCTGCCCCTGGCACAAAACTGCTTGCGCAATTACCGCAAGTGTGAGTTAGTTGATTGCCAGGTAATTGTTAATGTTGTTGTTGTTGTTGCTGTGTTAGTATTATGCTCTATTCTTTATATGGGAACAATCAAATACGTATATAATAATAACTGACCAAGCCTTTAAAGCAGTTTCAGATAGTAATAAGAACTATAAATTTATTTACTAGAGATTAGAAATAATAGAAAATTAAGTTAGGAATTTAGATCTCTTAAATTTAAATATATTATTTATATATCTACAAAAACATTTGTAATTCCCGTTCTTCACATAATCTTTTATTTAACACTATTTATTATTCTAATTTCTTCTCTAATCTCAACTTAGAGTATTCACTAGTCGCATTTATACTCTCTTTTCTTATTACCGCTCTTTTATCTGATGCTGACAATTTATTATAACAATTTATGGCCATTGTTGACTTTATTGAATTGTTTAATTATTAAGCAATATTTGATTGATTGCGAATTCCATTTCATTTCGTTTCATTTTGCTGTTACACTTAGTTTTTTTAAGCTTTCTCGTGCGGCATTGTTGCTATGAATCGGTTGTTAGAAATTGTGTTGTTGTTGTTGTTGTTGTTTGTGTTTATTTTAGATTCGTGTGGCCCTTTGTAGCTTGTTGTCGCTCACTCTCATTATTGTTGTTTATTATTAAGTATATTTTGATCATTATGATTTCTTAGTTTTGCCGTTGTTATTACAAACGCTTATTGACCCAGTTTCGGGGGCAGCAGTTCGCAGTGGAGCTCGCATATCTCAGGCGATCTTACCCACACCCAGTGGACGCAGGCACAGGAGTCGGCCCGGGTGTAACTGCAGCCATAAACGCAACCTCACTTCTGCTCTTGTATTTACAACTGTGCCCATAAATTTTAATCCATGACAAAGTTGCCAACTGGCTCCCAGAGCCGCCCAAGTTGTCCGGCCGAGCCGGAGCGAGCCGAGTCGCGGAATTGACTGCATGCGCCCGGCCAGTCACGGATATGAATATGAACTACAAATGGACACTGAATGGAGCATTTAATGGCTGCCGCAGGAAGGCACGGACATGCCGATTGAAAAATGGCCAAAGCAAAACAATTTTTTTTATTTATTTATTTATTTTTTTTATCACATTCTTCTAGCATTTTTGCTCGCATTTGGCCATCTGAATGGAGCTGTCGCGCGGCACAGTGAAGCCAATTCTAATATATATTTGCATGCATTTATTGTGCATTTGTGGATTTTATTAAAAATTAATTAAAGAGTTTGTCAGCTACAAAACATTTTCGTTTACCTTAGAGGACTTTCAATTTACATATGAAATGAAATATTAACTTTTAAGCTAATTTGAAGTATGTATAAACTGTTTGTATTATTTTCAGAAAACTATAAACTGTAATAATTAAATATAAATTTAAATTGTAGTCTGTTTAGTTAATATGTAAATTAACTGCTAATTTAATTAATCATTTTATGAATTAATTTTTTAAAAATAATCGATAGTTTAATATATATTTTAAGCAATTTTAATAATTTCTACATAGCTATAAGTATTATTTAAATATATTAATTAATTTAATATATATTTTAAGCTATTTCAATATTTTCTACATAGCTATAAGTATTATTTAAATATATTAATTAATTTAATATATATTTTAAGCTGTTTCAATATTTTCTACATAGCTATAAGTATTATTTAAATATATTAATTAATATATATTTTAAGCAATTTTAATTTAGATAAAATTATTATTTAAATATATGAATTAATTTAATATATATGTATTTTAAGCCTTTTTTGGTATTTTCTACATAGCTATAAGTATTATTTAAATATATTAATTAATATAGTATATATTTTAAACTTTTTTAATATTTTATACATAATAATTAATATATATTTTAAGCTATTTCAATATTTTCTACATACATATAAATATTATTTAAATATATATTTCAATTATGCCTGAAGGCCTAAAGAAAATTGTTTTTTTTAGAATTAATTCTAGGTAACAATAAATAAATAAGTAAATATTTAAATTAAAATGTTTTCAGCTTGATTAATATTTTTTAAATACATATAAATATTATTTAATTGCAAAAATATAAAAACCCAGCTTCATCAACTGCAAACCTCATCAATCAGAGACTTTCTTTACTATATAAATCCCGTCCATTAGCATGATGAATATTTTCAGCGTTTTCAATAATTTCGGACGTGTTTTTATACAGGCTTGACCCAGTATGCCAGGAGTAGTCGTAATTCAGCTATTTCGCTTTCATTAGCTGCTGCTGCTCGCCCCCTCCCCTCGCCAACTGGATAGCAGACCGCCCCGGCTCTGTTGTTGATACTGAGGCGAGCATTATCCTTTTGGTCGCTGATAGGTGCAACGTATTTGGTTGTTTCTCCTGTTCATTTCGTTGCATTTGCCTTGGACGCATTGATAAAGTGTGCCATAGCTTGGGGTTAATGTCGCGCCAATGATTTAGCACCTTGTTACAGAGCCGCCCACTTCGCCCCGACCCCCAGGACCCAGGCCAACCCCAACTGGTGCGGATCGCGACGACTCGACCCAACAACGCTTAATTGCGCTGATCGCGTGGACAGCGCTCAAGTGTGACTCGCAGTCCGAGTCGGAGTCGGAGTCGGAGCCGGAGCCGATCAGAGCCCACCACGGGCGCGTGTCGAATTGGTTTTGTGTGGGTGCGTGCGCTGATTTGTTGTGATAAATAAGTGGCAGCCTATATAGGCTGTTACAGAGGCTGTGGATGCGAGAGCAGAGAGCGCTGGAATGGAATGAAGGGGTTCGTTCGCATAAATTCCCAGCTCTTGTGGATTTTCATTAAAATTTTTTAAACATTTTTTCTGTGTGCTTGCGAGTGTGTGTGGAGCCGTCCGAGGCTCTTAATAAGAACAAACAGGCCGTTGAGTCGGCACAATCGCTTGGCGCCCCATGGTGCCATATTTTTGTTAATCCCCCAAGCCAATGCTAAAGAACGCACATAAAATTTTATTATTTATGGATGGCAAGCAGTGCCATATCCTGTGGCATTTATGACACGACCGAAATTCCAATTGTTTCTGCTGCCACTGACACTGGCTTTAGTGTTGCTACCGCAGGGTCCCTAGTCCCTCTCTTTCTCTCTATCTCTCTCTCTCTCTCTCTCTCTCACTCTCTCTATCCAGCCGAGCCTTGCTGCATAGGTGTAAAGCATCGCACGACCGCGCTTTGATTAACCTTAAGCGCATAAATAGTGGATTCAATCAGACCTGCAAGAGCTGCCCGTCCGTACCCAATCGACAAACAAGCGGCAACCGGTTCAGCTGCACTGGAAAAAAAATATGTTACACAACTCCAGAATTATCTAAAATAAAGGTGAGACAGTAATTTTATATATATGAGTATGTTGCTTGTCTTGTTAGATATATATAGATATAGTATTTACATAATAAATATTGCTTAATGAGAGAAACATAATTTCTAGAGTATTTGTCGACTCTCATTTAAAAAATATATTGATAGATTATTGGAATTTTCTCTCAGCGTACTCTCCACGTGTCTGCTCTGAACAACTCATTAGGTTCGATTCTTCTTTCGGAGGCTTCGCCAGAAACTTTTGCGGCAGAGTCATTGTCATTGTTATTGTTGGGGCGAGTTGCGCTTTTGTTGTTGCTGTTGTTCGGTAAGAAGTTTGGATGCGCTTTTGTCAGGTCTTGGAATAGGGAATAGGGAAAAGGGAAATGAAAATGAAAATGTTGTTGCTCTATTGATTATTGCATATTGATTGCTGTGTGGCTCTTTCTTGTCGAGGCGAGCAGCGACAAATAAAGAAAAAATGAATGCATTTCCACTGCACAGCTAAATTATTGATACGAAAACATTCCGAGAGCTCCCCGGCCAGCACTTGAGGCTCACACGACCGATCACAGACCCAGCAAAGTGGAGTCGCCGACTGGTCTGGCCAGGGCCAGACAGAATGGAACCGTGTGGCAGCCACCAGCTGTGTGTGCCATTACGATCTTGGCTGGATCTTGGACCAGCTTCTCCGCTCTCCACTCTCCACACTCTACACTCCACTCCAAATGCATTTCATACAAAGTCATCGTCGTCGTCGCAGCCAAATGACAGTCGCCACTTTATAAGAGGCTGATCAATGGCTGGATCTTTAGACTTGTCTTGTCTTGTCTGGGGGCAATGCATTTTCGTATTGTTTTGATCTGAAATTCGTTGAATTTCGAACAGAATTTTGACAGTTGCCACTCAGTTGCATTTGAAAATTCCATGGAACACTCGTGGCCGGGGACCCAGTCGGGCAACAGTCCAGCTCGCCGGCGATAAAGTTAATTGAGTTATTTGGGCTGACAGCTGATTAGTTGAAGTTGGTCCCATTTGAGAGAGCGAGAGAGAGAGGGAGAGAGAATGGGAGAGGTGTGGGGCCGAGCAGTGGGCAATTTTATGGTGCGTGGCAATGGCAAAGTGGAAAATTATTATGCTGCCCCATTAAGTTGCCGCCATTGTCATTGTTGTCGGGCTGCGACGTCGACCCACGCGCTTGTGGCACTCAAATTTCATGCCGCATGCAAATTTCTGTGGCGCATTGCGCAGGCGTTGCAGACAACGCCAGGAAAATATATATTCATTTTTTCCCAGCGATCATCAGGCATGATAAAAGATTCAATTACAAGATGGTTAAGTGAGTTCAGCTCATGATTCGTGTGACTTTTCATACTGGCTAACCTGTTCAAAACGAGAATATTAGTTTTGGGAAAAGGAAAAAAAAATTGGAAAGGATTTACAATGGATTTAACCAAAGTATTCATATCCCAATATTTATATGGACTTATTTTTAGACGCTTGCCGATCACTGATAGATCCATGAGTAGTAAATTATATACCTAGTTAGATATTGAACTTTAATAACTATAACGTCAATAATTTCCAGTCAATTTTTGAATAAAACTTATTAATATTATATTTTGATATTATTCATTTACTAATTTTTTTTTTTTTAATTTATAATAAATTAACCATTCAGTACTGCCTATTTTATCTTTGTTCAGTTTTCTTTTATTTACGAATAAATAGAAATATAGTTTCAGTATGTAATTTTATATATTAGTAAGGATAGTGGAAAACTTCCTTAAAAATGTATATAAATTTATAATGAATATATCAAAATATACAATTTTGTTATCTAATATAATAAATACATTTTTTCTAATATTTTTAAAATTTTAATAATATTATAATAAGTTGAAGAGTTACTTCTAAAGAACTATATAGAGGTACGCTGGTTCCAATAAAGTCTTCGTACACCGTAATTTGGTAGCACTTTAGCTGCAGTCAAAGACAAACACGTAAAAAGGCTCTAGTCGAGGCTGGTCGACTAGGAGATACCCTGAACCCTCCAAGCTGATATTCAAATTCTGAGGGGATTTCCCCTGGGCAGCTGCCTGACAAAAGCTGAGTGCTACATCACTCAATAATATATATTATACAATTTCCTTTGTAGACGTACAATCTTAATGAAACTTTCAGAATGTAATAATAATGTGTAAATGTGTGTACACTCCAAAGCACAAGACTCTAGTAATTGATTTACCCGCCCAGGGGATTTCCCCTATTCAGCTGCCTGACAAAAGCTGAATGCTATATCACTCAATAATATATATTATACAATTTCGTTTGTAGACGTACAATCTTAATGAAACTTTCAGAATGTAATAATAATGTGTAAATGTGTGTACACTCCAAAGCACAAGACTCTAGTAATTGATTTACCCGCCCAGGGGATTTCCCCTATTCAGCTGCCTGACAAAAGCTGAATGCTATATCACTCAATAATATATATTATACAATTTCGTTTGTAGACGTACAATCTTAATGAAACTTTCAGAATGTAATAATAATGTGTAAATGTGTGTACACTCCAAAGCACAAGACTCTAGTAATTGATTTACCCGCCCAGGGGATTTCCCCTATTCAGCTGCCTGACAAAAGCTGAATGCTATATCACTCAATAATATATATTATACAATTTCGTTTGTAGACGTACAATCTTAAAGAAACTTTCCGAATGTAATAATAATGTGTAAATGTGTGTACACTCCAAAGCACAAGTCTCTAGTAATTGATTTACCCGCCCAGGGGATTTCCCCTATTCAGCTGCCTGACAAAAGCTGAATGCTATATTACTCAATAATATATATTATACAATTTCGTTTGTAGACGTACAATCTTAATGAAACTTTCAGAATGTAATAATAATGTGTAAATGTGTTTACACTCCAAAGCACAAGTCTCTAGTAATTGACTTACCCGCCCAGGGGATTTCCCCTATTCAGCTGCCTGACAAAAGCTGAATGCTATATCACTCATTATTTGAGAGATAAGAGATATATTCTTAGATGTCATACATTTTAAGCTGATCATCGATCTACATTCAAAAATTGTTTACGCAAATTTTAACTTCTAACTTCATCTTGGTAGAGTGTGAGGCAGTCGACAGTCCCGCTCTCTGGCTGCTTTTATTTTTTGTATTACTCGGCCGAGTAGGCCTGACATGCAAACAAAAACAACAACAATGCCACGTTGCACAAATGCAAAAAACCCATCAAAATGATGGATGACACTTTGATGGTGAAGTCGGTAAGTCGGAAAGTGCGCAATAGTTGCACTTCAGGAAACCGCAAAGCAATTGCCCAATCGCAAAAAAAAAAAAAACTGACAGCTGCCCGGAGCAGCGGAAAGGAAGAAAAAATAGCTCTCATAGGAGACAGAGATCTTGGGAGTGCGTAAAAAATCAAAAATAAATTAAAAATCAACAAACAGTAGTCGACACGTCAATGAATTTGAAATGCATGCAAATGCGAGCGGGCCAATTGTCCTCGATGGGGGGTTGGAGTCGAGGTAGCTCGCGCTCTGCCATTTCAAGTCAAAATTCGATCCTCGGGGTTTTTGGCAATTGCCAATATATATCGGCACACAGCTCAGCTCGATGCCTTCCCAAAAGGGGAGGGGGTGACTGAGATTCAGTTTCCCATTGATCGCTTTGAACTTTTCCTTTCGCCACGGTTGCAATTCTCCATTGTTGCGCAATGAAACTGTATCCTCAGGCATTCGATTTGCATATATAGATCGGCATCGGGGACAACGGCATCGGCGACACGTCGCACACACTTGATTGCCCTTGAATGGTAAATGAATGCATCTGGAATTGGCAAACCTCTGCCGGAGGTAAATCGATACACAGTGGGCACAATTTATGTTAGTTAGCTATGCTGCCGTTGCCAGATCTGCTGTCATCTCAAGTGATCGCGTTTGCCTTTTTCCAAATGGCTCTATGATTTCCCATAAAGATGTTCATTTCGTATTCCTGAAGTGATCTTTTGTGAATGTTTGCGAATCGCGATGATCGATGCATTGCTTGAAATTCGTAATTTGAAACGCTGGGTATGAAATTTAGAATATCTAGAATTGAGTATAGAGGCATAAATAGAAGTAGTCTACAAGTAGTTTGAAGGATATCTTAAACTGTGATAAAAGACTAAAATATTCTCTTAGTAATGCTACAGTTTGAGCTTGAAGTTAGTTAGTTACTGTTCAGGATATCTTAAACTGTGATAAAAGTCTAGACTATTATCTTAATAATGCTAAAGTAAGAGCAGCAGCTTAGCTCTCAGCTCATATACAGATCTAGAGTCTTCTTCCTTCCTTCTTCCTTTCACGTCTTACTCCCAATTTAATTGAATTACATTTCTAATAAATAATATTACATTTCATTATGAAGATTTTCCGTCAGAGAAAACATTCTGAAATTTGCATGCTTGTTAAATTTATTGTTTGCTGCTGCGGATCATCCATGGAAATGTAATTGTTTTGCTCCCATTTCGAATTCAGGTCGGATGTTCTCAGTTCTCAGTTTTGGCGCCAATTTTCGTTGATTTTCATTATTTTCGTTTGCATGTTATTGCAATCAGGAAAACATTGTTTGCCATTTAATGCAGGCATCAAACCCCTTTTACTCTTCATTTTTTTTTTTTTTTTGCGCCAGCCAAATGTTGATGCTCTGCTCGGCTCTGAGACCAATAAATAAACAACAAAAGAGTTAAATTCAATTGCAACTCTTCGGCGACCTTTGTCAATCCCATACAATTACATGCTTGCAAATTTTTTTGACTGAGCCTCAACCTTCATGTTCAATTATTTTGCACCTATGCGAAACGATCGAAGGACTGAGACTGCGACTGTGACTGCGACTGCGACTGTGATCGCAAAAACTCAATCAAGTCGAAAACCCAAGTCTCGACCCCGTTTCGAATCCCAGATATTGTTCTCGACCTCCGACCCACAGTTCCAAATGCAAAAAGTAAAAATGAAAGGAGTAAAAAACATTTTGTGCGTGACCCTTTTCGGCAAGCGAAAAGATCTTTTCTTTTTTTTTGTCAACTGCGCAGGTGAGAGATCGCAATTTGCGTTGATCTTTCACAGGGCTTGCCCTCCGGGGCGCATTGATTTCTTGACGACATCAACAATATTACGAGTAAAAGGGGTGCCTCGCGAGTCGCGACGCTCCCAATGACAATCGTTTGCCTAACGAATGCGTTGATTTTCTTTAATTTCGTTTGACATTTTGCGGACTATTTTTGCCATAGTTTTCCGATTTCAGATTCATAAATTATCCAATCGAACGGGAGCTTTGCATCGTGTGAACCGCGAGGGAAACGCCTCTGTAAGTACAAGGATCGACTGGATCGATCTTAGAAATTCCCACAATTTGCATGCGGCTAATTCTAATTATACAAATCGCTGCTGAGCTGCGGTCATTTAAATCTGCCCATGGCTAACTGGCTAAGTCCGCTGCTCGATGGCCCGAAGCCGGCCGGCTAAGTAAAAGCCGGCTTAGGCTCAAACTTACTTACTCCTTCCTGTGTTTACTTTTGCACCAGCTGTGGCCTGGCGAGCCTGGGAAACTCCGAGCTCCGAGCTCCGAGCTCCGCTCACAGGTGTTGTCATCGTTGTCATCCTCGTTGTCGTCATGATCGGACGGACCGACTGTACCTCTTTGGGCCTGCATACCTACCTGTTTGTTGGCATTGTCTGGCTTTAGCTATCTTTTATTTGGGAAATTCCCAAAACAAATGAAAATAAAGTGAAACGCACAACAAAAGTCAAATGCCCGGGGCACGGGTTCGGCTTTAGAATTATATGATTCTCTTCTTCTTCTTCTTCTTCTTTTTCTTCTCTGTCTTATTTGTGGCCCTAGGCCACTGATCACTTACCACTGTGTAGGAGGAGGCCATTGTTTTTGTTTCTCTGTGCTCTGTTCTCTCGCTCTCTCCCACTCTCTCTCTCTCTCTCTCCCTCTCTCTTTGTCGCATTGTGCACTGTAAGTGATCCTCTTCTGTCTTTTATTTGCTTTTCTTTCTTTCAGCCTTGTGTCTCTGCTTTTGTCTCGCTCTCTTTGTGCGTGTCCGTTCAGCTACTTGTCTGCATCTCTCTTGCTCCCTCTCTCTCTCTCGCTCTTGCTTCTGTTTACCAGGCTACGCTGGCGACAGACTGTCTGGCGCGTAGGCGTCAGGGTTCAAGAGAGTTGTGGATGGCTAGGAATACATGTATGCATTTACATATATAGAATAATATATCAAGTATATAGAATGTATATAATGCTTAAAGTAAACAATACTTGAAAAGATGTTGCTCTTGGGCTGCTGGGAGAGGCAGGGAGAGTTTGGAGTGTTTTCTTTCAGGGGAAATTCATTAATATTAGAAGATTATATGAATATGCTTGTGCATCATTCCTTTGAAGGCATCTTAATACTAATTGCATTAGGATGACTCTAATATATAAATCAATAAAACCAAACAAGTCTTTCATATTATATACATATATCTCAAAGGTATTTCATATCTTTTCCTATATATTGAATACATTTCAAATTTCGTTCTCAATTGAAAACAAGAGCGTTTTCTTATGCCGTAGTCTATTTGAAATGCGTTTCCTTTCATAGTTTTAATGACTTTTATTTCATTTCCACCCCAGCAATTCGGTAAGCATTTTCTTTATGAAAAACTGCCCCCGTCCGTCGCCGCGCATCCAGCTGGCCATCCGCCTAAATGACACTCCAATTTGGAGAGGCATTTCCACATTAATAAGCAAGCAACACATTGGGCACAAAAGCCAACTAAATAAATTCCATATACTGAAGAAATAGACAAGAAAAAAACAGAGTACAAAATATAATAAAAGTAAAACTGCATTTTGTCTTGGGGCGCAGTCAACAGAGAAGACAGAGCACATTCCTTTAGTCCTATTCAGCTCTCTGTGTTCCTCTGTTGCTCTCTCTTGTTCCCTTGTTCGGCTGTTTGTCACATACTCTTCTACGAAAAGCGTGGCCAACAATGGATATGGATCGTGGATCGTCTAGGCAGCAGCAGACGCATAAACTATGCCCTGGACAATGGCCACAGAGCACTTCCTTTCAGTCATCTAGCAAACTACCTGCCGTAGGGTCCACGGGCGAGCTGGGAACTGTGGGTCGTCTTCGTCGTCGTCGTCGTCGTCGTCGCCAGCATGTCTGGCAAGATCACTGGCAATACAATAGATAGAGAAACAGTCGCCCTGCTGTCTGTTAGATTAGTATAGAATTGCAGATCATTCTGAAATTTCATTTCGTTTCATTCATGCTATAATCTATTTTCTTTTAAATGCCCAACAACAGCACAAACACCATGCTAAATATGCTCAATGACCCTGTCTCTATCCCTATCTCTATCCCTATTTCTGTCTCTGTCTCTGACAACAACGGCGACGCACTGTCTGCCAGGATCGGTATTCTGCTGTTGGTTATTGTCCACGCCTAATCACCTTGCTTTATGGAATAGATAAACCATGACAATTCACTTTATATTCAGATCGACATCGGTTAGAGAGCAAGCAAGTGTATCCCTATTTGACAGTTACAATTGACTATTTCCACAGCCCACTGGCAGAGCGATCTATTCAATTGACCACCCTGTCTGTCCGTTGTTGTAGCCCGTAACCCCCTGCCCGAAACAATCAACCCCTCTTGAGCGAAACAATGGGAAATTTAAATCCAAGCTTAGCATAATAAAAATTCAAGCGAGCGTAAAACGCTAATCTCTGCCACAGAGTGTGTAGCTCTCTGTATCTATGTATGTATCTCTCTCTATGTAACTTTAGAGTCTAGAGGGTCCTTTATTCTCAGTCTGAGTGCAATAGTATATTTGGCTCGCACAAATTTGTTTATTGGAAAATCTGTGCAGCGATGCATCAATCTGTCTGTGTTCGCCAAATGTCAGATTAGATCAACGTTGACATCGGGCGAGCGAGCGAGAGAGTGAGCGAGAGAGAGAGAGAGCGATAGAGAGACATATAGATAGAGTCCATTGGTACAGTCATGCCTCGCCGTCCATTGGGAGCTCAATTAAAGCGGGGCAAATGCTGTCATAATGCGCATTTAGTTGTTAGCAATGCTCCATATAAATTAATGCCCTTTGTAGCCACGCCATTCAAACTTCCCGATTGCCAATCCAGATTCCCTCCTTGGAATATCAGACGTAATAATGTCGGGGCGAAAACAAAGCCAGAAACGATGCGCTGACGCTGACTCAAATAAAATATAAAACACAAAAAAATAATGAAAAGAAAAGTATACAGAAACACTCGGCAACAAAAGCGACAACAGAAACAACAACAAAAGCTACACACATATTGCGCAGGATACAGATACAAGGACACTGCTTGGCGTTGGGGTGGGGTAGCCAGGTTAGGTAGAGTCCGGAGTACGGGGTGCGGGGCACGGTGGATTTATGTTTCAACAATTTCAATTGTTTGCTAATGTTTTTGTACTGCGTTTGTTGCCATTGTGTTCGGGTTGTCTAATATGGCAGGCAGGAGGAGAGTTCAAAGATTATGACTACGGGGATTGGGTATCGAATTGCCGTTGTTATCGATAGCCAGCTGACGGCATCAATCGAATGGCAGCCGCTCTCCCTATCTCTCTGCTGTCTCAGTCCATATTAACATTAAAGTGTGAAATTTCAAGTGAATTTTGACAAGAAATCAGCGTCGAACGCTAATCGCTGTGCGTTGCCCGGTTCGCCTTCTCGGAAGTCTCGGCTTTTAAAATCGGGAATTTCCTGTACTCGAGCGCTGCGTCGCACATCCTTTGGGCTCTTTAATAAACCCACTAATAAGGCCAAACAGGCAAAAACAGGGTCAAGGCATTAGCATTAGGCCAAACAATGCCTGTGAAATGCATTTAGCTTTTATGCAGGACACGCGTCCTTGCCGCGGAAATACCCATTGCACAAAGCAATCTGTTTCTACTTAGCCCAACTGCTTTACGATCCCCCTTCAGCCAGACCCGGCCCGAGCCGCACTAAGGCAGCCGCCGCCCAAAAGGTCACTTTGCCTAATAACTTTAGGTCACAAATACGCCTCGCAATCACTCCTACGCGAAGCACTGACTGCTGATCCCTCCCTGCCCGAGGGCCTGCAATGGGTGTTGTGTGTAAGTTTGTCATAAGGAATGCAACACCCCAGAGCTCGAGTAGGTCGCACATGCTTAGGCATTCGCATTGACGCAGAGATCTGAATTCAAAGAAAAATACGCTCGCGAGAAGTGGATAATAAAACACAATAACTGCGGAAAGCGAGTAAAGTACTTCAAAAGGATCAGAGTTAATCAAATGTTTAAGTAGTATGTAATAATATATTTTATATATTTTATTTTTTTTCTTTGGCAGTTTCTGGAAAGTAAAAAAGTCTAAAAAATTGTTTACAACATATATAATATATTACTAATTTTGATATGCCCAACTGAGATCTTGAAAAATAATAAAAAGTAAGAATATTGCAATCGGGCGCTACCGACTGCACAATACTAATACATTCCCATTTGTTATGCACCAAATTGGTATATGTGTATATTACTTTTTGTGCAAACCAATAGAGCTTAGACTAACTCAAATAATATATCATCTAGCATCAATAGTGCTATAAAATATAGCAAAAATCACTATATATATTCTGATCCGATTTGCTACGCCCCTAGCGGGCGTGACCATATACATTTTCGATATTTATAGAATCGTAACATCTACTCTCGTGTAAAATTTCAGCGTTGTAGCTTTAAAGCTGTAAAAAGTACAGTTTTACCCGACCTGCCACGCCCCCAATGGGCGTAGATATATCCGCCATATTTGTTTAATCTTGGGTAGTAGTCAGCGATCAGCTGTTGCAGCCGCTGAGAGCAAAATTTGAGCTCTATTTTGGTAAAGTACCAGGCGAACAGAAATCAGAAGTAGGGAACCCTTGCAAAGTGAAATGAAGCTTTAGATTAGAGAGTGCTGTAGCGCTCTCCCATTTAAAAATATTCATTATGCTAAACAGCAGTGAATGAGCAGTGTAACACTAATACACTGTATACTAATATTTTTCACCCTACTACTGATTTCTGTTCGCCTGGTACTTCCAGAAGTTCTAACTCAAATACTATATGATCTAGCATCAACAGTGCCATAAAATATAGCAAAATTTGAAAAAAACACTATAAACATATATATTCCGCCCCTAGTGGGCGTGACGATATAATTTTTTCTTCGATAGAATCGAAACATCTACTCTCGTGTAAAATTTCAGCGTTCTAGCTTTAAAGCTGTAAAAGATACTGTTTCACCCGATTTGCCACGCCCCAATGGGCGTAGATATATCCGCCATATTTATTTCATCTTGGGTAGTAGTCGGCGATCAGCTGTTGCAGCCGCTGAGGGCAAAAATTGAGCTCTATTTTGGTAAAGTACCAGGCGAACAGAAATCAGAAGTAGGGAACCCTTGCAAAGTGAAATGAAGCTTTAGTTAAGAGAGTGCTGTAGCGCTCTCCCATTTAAAAGTATTCATTATACTAAACAGCAGTGAATGAGCAGTGTAACACTAATACACTGTATACTAACATTTTTCACCCTACTACTGATTTCTGTTCGCCTGGTACTTCCAGAAGTTGTACAGCTGTTTTGGTGAAATACCAGGCGCACAGAAATGAGAAGTAGGGTGCAAAATGTTCGTTAGCATTGCATTAACAGAGCACTGTTACTGTACTGTTATATAACAGCCGGTTAACAGGATACTGTTAATATACTGCTGTATACCGACTTGTTAACATGGCGCTGCTATTATGCTGCTAATTAACAGTTTGTTAACAGAATCATGTAAACTAAAAAGTGCACTAACAGTGTACTGCTAATGTGCTGTTAACCTACATTTTTCACCCTACTACTGATTTCTGTTCGCCTGGTACATCCAGAAGTTCTACAGCTGTTTTGGTGAAATACCAGGCGCACAGAAATCAGAAGTAGGGTGCAAAATCTTTGTTAACAGTCCATTAACAGTATACTGTTACTGTACTGTTATTTAACAGAACATTAACATGATTATGTTAAATAACATTTTCACCTTTTTCATTCTGCTACTCATTTATGTTCGCCTGGTATTTCTGACGGTTACCGTTCAAATTTTGGCCCCAACGGCCACAATAACAGCCTCCCTAAGGTATGCCACTATATTTAGCATAGAGCATATTTTTAGCCGTTAATTTTTGAATATTTTAATTCCCAGTAAATAAACCCTGTTAAACAACTCTCTCTCTCTTTCTCTGCATATATCTTTCTATTCCTTCCATTGCATATCGCACCCTGTTAGCCCTGTTAAATAAAAAACGGATTGTTTATTTATTTATCAAAATTATTTATTGCTTTTAAAATGTACACTGTTTTTGTTGTTTTAAATCTTCATTTATTTATACCTATATACATACATATCTCTTAAATTATCGATCAACTTAATAATATCCTGCGTTATTTCTGCTTTGCATGATATCCTCCCGCCGATGATGATGATGTCCTACACACTTTGCTGAAGAAGCGCTCTAACAAGAGAGCCGTTTGGACCTTTTTATGTTAATATATACCTCGGACGACTCAGGATGAAGACTGCGGCTTGCAATTATTTTGACTTTTAGCTCAAGCCAAGAGAATACTTTCCTAGAATGAAAAAAAAAAACAAAAAGGAAATATATATATTGTTAATAATTGTTGTATATTAATTTAATAAATGCTCATAATTTTGTCTCATTTACATTCCATTTGTTCTCTCTTTATCCGTCTATCTCTTTCTCTGTACCTATCTCTCTATTCTTTCCATTCTTCTCTGTCTGCATCCAATATCTGTTTATACCTATCGCTCTCTCTCTCTCTCTCTCTCTCTCTCTTTCCTTCCCACTCGCTGTTTATATTTATATTTCTCTTTCATTCCCGATATCACGCTCTATTATATACATATATATTTCTTACGGACTTTATATTGCTATATTTATCTATGTCTGTCTCTCTCTGTCTATTCCTCTCTCTCTCTCTCTCTAGCTCTTTTAACAAATTATACCAGAACTATAATAATACATAATATTGTAATAACAATAAAATATAATTATATTTTTTATGTACTTTATTCTTGCCAAAAATTCAACATTTTAATATTCTTTAAATGAATCCGTCTCTCGCCTTGTCTAATGATATATGAAAAGTGAATAACCGACTGGAAAAACACTTAAGTACGTATTCGACTAATCAGCCGTAAAACAGCTGCTTACTAATGGACCAAGATTTCATTAGCTGCCAGAAACAAGTCTAATCAGTGCTTCTGGCCATGATTGCAGTCGACTCGAAGTTGGTAGCCCGACGCCCACAAGTAATAAAGCGGCTTCTGGAGTTGGAGTGGCTCAACTGAGGTTTTCAGCACGCCTAAAGAGCCAAAACTGAAATTGAAAATATTTTAATGTGCCATATACCAGTTGAAAGTTCTCGCTGCATGCAACATGCTGCATGCAGCACGTGCAGATGACCTGAATGGCACAGCTCCAGCTCCAGCTCCAGCTGCAAACAAAAGCGCCAAGTGAGACTGAGACTATGGCTAAGGGCGTTGCATCATTGGCATTGACCACGATTACAGGAGAAGCGGGAGCAGGAGCAAGAGCAGGAGAAGGGTAACAAAGCCACAGCTGAAACGATGCTATGCTGGATGGCTGTTGTTGGTATGCTAACAATATGAGAATTTATATGACAAGTCTGTCATATTTTTACAAACGTTATAAATCACCCAACGCTCAATGCCTCAAGTGGCACCGAAATGAGGAAGGTGTGAGGTTCCGTACGGCTCCTTCCCGATCCAGAGCCAGAGCTAGAGGCTGAAGGCAATGCAAATATGTAAATATTGCTTCAAGGCACGCGATTCTACACGATTCCTGCTTGCGTTGCGTTTATTGCTCAGCTCGTCTCGACTGGGATATTTTTATGGTCTACTTCGGCTGCCTTGCGGTGGGTCTGAGCACTCGCTCAGCTCAGCTCAGCTCAGCTCTCTGCTCTTCACTCATTGCTGGAAGTGTTTCTCTTGAAAAACAAACCCAAACTTGTACGAAAAATGCAAATTTCGTTGTCTTGTCGGGACAATTGACAATGCCATTGCTGCTGCTGCTTCAAAAGGTAACCGCCATTCAGGACAACTAGCGGAAAAAAGGACAATTGCGTATTGAGGAACATCGTTTTGGCTGAAAGAATTGAAAATGCGGCCGCAACAATTGAGACAAATGGCGCATTGTCAACGTGCCGCAGCGAAGTCATATTGGGAGGTCCTTGCCAGAGACAAAGACGCATTTAGTGGTAAATGCTCATCAAAACACAGACTCAGCGCCCGGGCACCTGGTCCACTGACCAAGCTCAATTCTCATCCTTTTCGCATGAGGTTAAATGCAGCGTATGCAAATCTAATCCTAGCTCCGTCCACCTGGCAAAGATTCAATTAGCACAACGATTGGCGCGTAAAAAATGCCCGCCAAAGCCACTCGAACGAGCGGTGCTTCAGGGCACATTAAACCCGCCATCTGTGGCCATAACCACATCCATACATACATGGCTCACACCCAGGGCCCAATTCTAGCCGCAGCTTAGCTAGTTGCATAAGTGCTGGCAGGATAATCCCTTCTGCTCGGCGCGCATTGGCAAATGTTTCCACATGCTTTGGCATTTCCGCTTCCGTTTCGGCTTCCGGCAACGGCTTGGCCTCGCCATGCCCCATTGTTGCCCCAAAAGTCAAGTGGCGTAAATTAATTACAGAACCAGCCCCAACCCCACCTCCCACACACACATCTGACAGAGTCTCTCTGATATATCTGGTTGGTTTTGTTTCTCGCACCGCCGGTCCTCTAATTGCTCCAAATCCCACAGTGCCTCACAAGTGTGTGCGCACACGTATGTACATATGTATATCAGTTATAAACACAGCCATTGTTCGACTTTAAAGAGATGAATACATTCGTGTGGAAATTAAAATGTTTACAAATTGAAAATCATAGCGCAATATTTTAATTGGATATCGCGTTAATGCGTGGCTGTGCTTGCTGAAGGATCTGCAGCGCCTCGGAAAATTATGAAAATGAATGGAAGCTCTTCTTCTAACTGCAGCCATTCAGTCTGCACATAATTGAAATTTGTTTTGCGAGAATTATATATATTTGCTACAAATTGTAATTTTGTTTTACCTTAATCCAATTAACTAATTCAATGGAACTACACTGGCCCAAGTCTGGAACTGACTTTTCCATGTAAAAACCATTAACTGCTTCAGTGTTTGCCGCCCTGACATGTAGAGCCTGGACTTGGCAATGCCAGTTCCCTTTCATGTCGTGTTATCATTAGTATTAATTAGCTGACATCATTAGGCAAAGAACTGACCCGCTTTTGCAATAGCAGCTACCAGTTAATTCTTAGACCTAGACGATCGCATTCACAGCAGATCACATATAATCGCATGCTGGTAGTCAGATGATCAATACACTGATTGAAGTCATGCTAATGATGGGCTTTCTTTTCATTTTTTGGCATTGATTTGGATATTTTTTCTGTTTTCTGTTTTCTGTTTTATTTTTTTCTGGTGACAAAAGGCGAGCAACATTGATGCGGGATCAGCAGCGGCTGATGCTGCAGATCGGGGATCGTCAATGGCTGGCCACCAGTCGCTGACCGTTACGCGTCACACGCTCCAAAATGGAAGCGGAGACACGTTTTGCTGTTTCGATTCGATAACCGTTTCGAGTCTTTATGACATGGCGCGCCCCCTTTTGACAGTCGCTGCATAAATTTGAGTTGCACGAGAGCCCGAAAAGGTAGCCGAGAGACCCATAAAATTAACATCTTTGACGCTAAGCCGTGATTTACTTTTGTTTTAATGTCGCCGTCTTTGTGCCCTCCACTTGATACAATGCAAATCGACTTGATTTCGATATGACGATGATGACGCCTACCTGTCTTGCCTGTGGATAATTTAACTGAATCAAATTGGATTTGCATAACGTCCAAAAATCGTTAAATGGAACAACTTGGCCAGCGAGCGTCTCTTTCAGCCATGAAATACTCTATTTAACAGAATGAATATCTCATTAAAAACAATCGTTTCTCTCTTGGCCATGGGCTATATACGAGCATGGGCCAATCAGAGAATGGAATAGCATAGATTGAAACATAAGTTAGCTAGCTATGTGATACCCTGTAAAATACGCTGCTCATTCGATAGGGATGACTGACATAAAAGACTTTTTCTGCTCTGTATCGTATAGAAGATAAGAGAGTATTTCGTTAGACCATTCAAAATAGCATGGCATCTAATTTAATAACGGCTTGCTAGGCTAGGGAATACCCTTTAATGTTCTATGTTTATTCTAAAGGAATGACCATAGACCAGTAGAGCCTTTGTGTTAATACATTCAGATAAATTCATAGTTTAGAGATTATAGAATACGTTATTTAAAACAAAAATACCCTGTAATTTTTAATTTCTTTATCATATTGGAATGTCTATAAGGAAAGACTTTTAAGCAGTATTTCATTAGAGCAATGAGATTATCATAGACTATGAAATACCCTGTAATTTTATATTAAGCTATAGCGTACTTATATCAAAGTAGCCCATGTAGATTTAAAAAAGGCTTAGATAACTATTAAATACCCTCTAATGTAATAAGTCATTCCATAGTAATGGGCATATATAAACTATAAATTATAATTAAATTTAATAAAATAAAGATTGTCTACCAGTCAAATACCCTGTAATGTTTGTATTCTATACGAATAAATAAATAACTATGCCGAACAGGTCTTTTGAATTATGTTTGTAGTGGTATATGGAATACCTCCCATAAACATGATACACTTTACAGGGTATCAGGTAAGGCCAATCAGAGTGTTTGGCAAACTTGTTTCAAAGCTGTTGTTGCCTTAGCTGGCTCTTTTGCACGTCTAGAAAAACATGCCAAATCCTTGTTTAACCTTTGCACCCAAACGGCAGCTATTTAACTTTGGCAAACACGTAACATGTCCAAATTTTCGCGCCGCCTCGGGGCTCAGGGAGACGCAAAGACAAACTTTTCGCACACACACACACACACACACACGGGTCTATGGTCGAGAAGAAGAAGGGTTTAGTTGGCAAACGGGTTCGACTGGAATTCGCATGGCAGTGGAGCGCTGGCAGGGGACGTGTCGCTTATAATCTTCACGCAGCGCTCGACTCGCCTGCCGTTGAAAGGATAATGGAACATTGATTATTATTTTGATACCACCACTCAAAGTCTGCAAATTAAGTACGCATTTATCTGAAGTAATTTGGGTTCAAATGTGCGGCAACTGCGGTCAAATTGTTGCCCATACTTGGCAGGGCGAGACAGCCTCCGCCGTTCCATGGACTGGCCCTGGACTGGTTGCTTGAGAATGACATTAAATATATCGTATTTAAGTAAGAAACTGGCTACAAAGGATGGTCACTTTTGTCCACTTCCGCGCATGTGTAGCAAATGGCCCGTCATAGTTTCAATGATAAATGGCCATTCAAACGGGGACAAACAAGATGGAAATAAAGAGAAACTTAATGTACACAGAAATGCCGGCAATGGCTAAGGGCTGGACGAACGGATGCTGAGATTTGTTATAATTTGTGATTTGTGTTAATTACTGTTCCATTATGTGAGCTGGGCAGGGCTAGACGGAGGACCTGCATCGTTGTTGCAAAGAAAGAAATGAAAAAGCACAAACCCCTTTTATGCATTGTGCAACTGTCCTTGTGTATGCGAATCGATTCTATTTGGGAGTAGGCCACACAACACTGAAATGCCCTCTATTCGAAAGCTTTTCTCAGCCATCATCTTAATCGTAATCGTAATATATGTGGCGACTCACAATCGGCCACAAAATGGCGTCGCACAATCAATCTGTGGCAGTCGCAGTCATTGTCCAATCTTGTTATGCATAATACAGACAGAGAGATCTATCTCTATAAGCGGCAGTTCGAAATGCCACCTTTCTCTAAATGAGACAAATGCCAATGGCGGAGACAAATGCGAGCAACGGTTTCACCATCGCTACACACACGCACACATGAACACAAAAGCACGTGCCACTTGACAGAGAGCAGAGACCAAAGACAAGGCAATAGGAGCGACCCAACCCAAGTTCCACATCTCTGGACAGGGCACTTGGCTTTCTGGTTGAGTTTTTTAATTTGACGCAATTGTTTGGCATCGATTTGAGTAACCCCAAGAATTTACACAATTAATGTCAAAATGCGATTCGGGGCACTAAAGCGCTTTCAAATGTCACTGGCCATGTCAAAAGATTGGCCGCCATTGATGCCAAGCCGAAGTAAAAACAAAATCAAAAACTTTATATAAATCTTGTTTCATTTTTTACTTCTTTCAATTCTCTATGTATGCATGGGTGTGTATGTGTGTCACATATGTGTTTTGTGGCTTGTTGGCTACTGCAAAGTGCTACCAGTTAAGATTGTGGTAGCTGGGGTAATCCTAAAAGAGTTAAGTAACGCGCAATTCTTAACTTGTCAGAGAAAAGCATTAGCATATATATATGTTACATTTATTGGGCTTATGTATCCATATTCGCCCCTTAATATTGTGATTATATTAATAGAAATTAATTTTATTTATATATCATATGTTTAAGAAGAAAATATACCAAGAGCTGTACGCCATTTAAAAAACTAAGGATTCTGAAATAACTAAAATAAATTAAAAATACATTTTATAAATAGCAAGTGTAATACATCCATTTTACTTATTATATATTATTTATTAAGATACCTTTATTATTATTATACTTTTCAATCTGTCAAATCCACTTTAGGCCAGATATGAAATCTTATAACGTGTACAAACATTTCTGATCGAAAAGAGAAACTGAAGATCTATTGGAAATATTTGTCATCTTAAAAAGTATTTGAAGTTGTCTAAAGTATTACTATCTTTAGCAATCATAGAAATATTCGGATAAAAGACATAAGTTAGAGTGACCGAAGAAGTAGAGAAAATAGAAAAAGTTTCTCTATGTAATTGAGCAAGAGTATGGTTCTTGACTTATAGAAAACATTCGATCAAAATAAAAAACAAATATATTCAAATAATATCTCGCTTTGCTTCCCATATTAACTAAAGGCCTCAATACAATATAATATATAAATATAAATACATATATGCGTACTTTACGGACAATTTACAATATCCAAATAAGTATTTTAAAGCTGATGGATTTATTGCAGTTTAATAATCTTGAATAAATTTTAAAGTGATATATTTAGATTGAAAACCTGTATTCAATTTAAAATAAGCCAGTTAGAGCATTGAGATTTCGACGTGTTCTCGCCGCATTTGAGCTCCCCCAACTTAAGTTCGAATTAAGTTTATAATTGGCTTTTGTTGTGCTCTGTCTGGGTCTTGGTTTGGTTTGTTATTCGATTTGGTCGGGTCCGGAGGCTCTTTGCGTATCGCTACAGCCAATTCATCATAATTCATTATATATTTTTGACATTTTCCAGCGTTGAGCCCACTGTTGTGGAAACTAATAAAGATGTCATTGGCAGACAATCGCCTGAGTCACCAGGTCCCTTTAAGAACTATGTAACTCTCTCTCTCTATCTGCTTTATAGGTAACTCAACCAAGGCAATTCATAATTTTCATAATTTACGCTTTGTTTGGCAAACATTTTGGCGCCTGCGAAGATTTTCCTTTGCAATACATATGCAATGGGGTGTGTTCCATGTTTTTTCCGAGGAACCGCATAACTCAATTTTACGATCCGAAGCTACCTACTTAATAAATCATAGAAGTCCTGAGCAGACAGCAACCGAGAAAAAGAAAGATAGAGAGAGAGAGAGAGAATGTCAGTAGAATTTCATAATTAATTTTTAATGCTTGACTGCGTTGCACTTTTTACACAATTATGATTTATGGCTGCAAAATAATGTATATATATTCTGTTATTTTTTCTGTTTTTTATTTTTTTTAATTTCTGTACAACATTCACTTGAAATATTTGGAGTGCATTCGTCGCAAGTTGAAGCCGTTTAATGCCCGCGCAATTTTTATTGTACTTGCAAAGTGAAATGTCATTATGTATTGCATTTTGTAGCCATTGAAGCAGCGTCAAGTGGCTCGGCCTGTTCCGGTATCGTATATCGTATCGTAGCCGATACTCGGGCTCAACGGTACGGGTTGAACTCGCAACGCAACAACAGCTGGCCGCACGCCAACTCAAGTGGCCCAACTTCAGAGTTGACTCTGACTCCAAATCCAGACTCCGTTTCGATTGCCGTCGGCAACCACAGCTCTGACTCATATGTGTAATGCCTGTGTGTGTGTGTGTGTATGGCAAGCCTCCAGCTGCTGCTTGCTTACCTTGTTGCTGTTGCTCCTTTCTTTGGCTAACTGTCAGCTGTGGCTAATTAAATGAAAGCCCCTCAAGTGCTGGAACTCTCGCTAGTTGGTTGACTGAGTCCCAGATTCAAAGACCCAAAGACTCCAACGGGTAGCTCTGCACGCTCACAGAAGCGCGTAATTGTCAAAGGTTACAATTGAAGCACAGTGTGTGTGTGTGCCATGTGTGTGGTCGCTTTTGCTAGCATTCCAGCCAGGCAACACCTGACCATAATGTCCAAATGTGTTGAGCTATGCTCATAGGCCTCATATGATTGCTGTTAAAGCCGTAAATGCATTTCAGCTGTGCAACAAAAATATAATTAAAATTAAAATGTAAATTATAGTAATATATAATTATTTAACTTAACTCGGCTTTGAAATGCAGCAAGTGAGAACAAGAATGTATATAAAAATATATATATATAATATAGATATTATTATTATTTTCTACAGAACTGCATTCTTCAAAGTTTCCTTGTTCGTAATTCAGTCAATAATTACTTTTAATTATTATATATATAATATAGATATTATTATTATTTTCTACAGAACTGCATTCTTCAAAGTTTCCTTGTTTTAGGATTATAATTCATAATTCAGTCATTAATTACTTTTTAATGCCAGCCCAGAAATTATTTAATACATTTTTAATGCTAATTATTGCTTTGAATACACATAGCATTTTAAATTGTAGTTCCCTTATTATTATTATGATAACTGATGCTACAAAATATGATATAATAATTGTGTTTTTTTAAGCTCATCTCTACGGCTGAGTGATAGGGCAATTTCGCAGCTCGCTTGGGCTGAAGAATGGCATCTATTCAATTGATTGTTTGGCCATAGAAAAGCACTAAGCACAGCTGCCCCAGCTCCCGTGAGCGTGCCCAAACTAGCCGCGCAGACATCCCGCACATCCCACAACAGCTGCACTGAATCGCGAGATCCTTGCCGAAAATATGCTCGTCCTTTGTACAAAATAGCTGAGTACGTATATGAGTACACTCGTATTTTCATAGCGTCGACGCTGCCACTCAATTATCGTTTTTTTTTTTTCTCTACTTCATTCTTTCCTTTGGGAAATCTGACCCCGTGCACAAAAAAGTACGGATTTTTTTGTCGGTTTTCGTTTTGTAATTGTTATTTTTCGCGCACACTTTAACCTAATGAATAAATAACATTAAACGCGCTCTAATGGGCGCGATTTTTGGCCGGGACGGAGGCGGGCTGGGTGGTGGGAAAAGCGCCGTAAACCATTTCCATTGTGCGATCCCGTTAAGTGGGCGCACTTGAGCCATGAGCTCTAAGTCCATGCCCGGAATCGTGGGCCCTGTGAGAGCATATTTTCGAATTGAACTCAAACGGAAACTCCCAGCCAGAGCGAACGAGAGTAGACCCGTGCTATCTGATACCCTGCATCTCTGTTGCGTCAAAGGAAACTCAAGTCAATTCCAACTCAAACTAACATTGATACAAAAGCTGGCCAACAATTACCCACACAATGCCAATCAGCCTTGCCAAAGCTGTGCTAATTGTCAACGCAAACGGAGGAGATATATAATGCGAGCCGTGATCGACACAATATGGAAAATTTTAAATTCAATAATCAAACATTAACAAATCGAACAACAGCGAAAAAAGCACATTTGAAAGTAAATAATAGTATATAGGCAATTGTTGTGTAACAAAGAAGACTTTCAGATACTCTTACATTGTATATTGTTTGTTTATTTTAATCAATTTAACTCTTTAAATGAAAGAGAAGAAGAAACAAGGGAAAATACTATTAGGAATTTAAATTAATTTAATCAAGAGAGATCTAAGTTCTTTGATCAAATTTATTTTAATTTTTAATATAATTTTTCAGCTTTCATTCAGAGTTAATATATTAAATATATAATTTTTTAAAATATATATATTTATTTTCTTATTATTTTTATATTTGTTTTATTCGTTAGTAAATAAATTAACATAAATTTATTAATTTATTAATAAATGATGTTAATATATTTATTATTAATATTAATATTATTATTAAAATAAAGTAAAAATTATTAATAATAATTAAAATTAAAATTAAAAATGGTAGAAGATTTATTATTTATGCTTAATTTTATTTAAAACTATTTTTATTTTCCATTTATTTATTTTATTTTAAAAAATAATTTATGTTCATTTTGTAATTTTTCTTTTTCTTTACAGCATATTTAAGAGTTAAAATATATTTATAATTTCTGAAAATCCTATTTAATAATTCAGAGTTCAACAATCAGATTATTTTTGTTGTAAGCTCAAATATCAACCAAAATGTCGCTGCAGACAGTAGAAACTAGAATATACAAATCAACCAATGATAATAGACATAAAACAGATTAGAGAGACCTTCAACCAAATTAGCGGTAAACGGTCGTCAACCGAGCTAATAGATTGGCCCATAAAACCTAGAGCTAAACGGTGAATGGAAGAGTCATGGAAGCCAGCGCAGGGCAGAGGCTGAGCATCACGCCCCTTTTGCCCAGTGGCTAATTTCGATGCCGCGATAAACATAAAATTAGCTGTGCCACGGATGGTGGCACTGACAGAAGGATGCACGGACGTCTGCTCGGTAACTGTTTGCCGATTAGCTCCGACTGATAGTGGAGTGGCTGTGCGGCGGATGAGAACGCGGCCAACTGATGGCTGACACAGATAAGCGCAGCTGAGCCGCGTTTCTCTCAAGTGGGCAGCAATTAGGGGTTGCAATTGCAGTCCGGAAATCGTCCTTGACAACAATCTACACACACGCTAACAACTTGGCTCAACTCAACTCAACTCGACTCGACTCGACTCACGCCCCAAATCAGAGCTGAGCATAAAAAAACCGAAACGCAACAAAGTGTAAATAAATTTATTAAACGCGGTCAACGAAAAAGGGAAAATAGAAAAACACAGTTTTTCACACCATTTAAGCGACAGACAAAAGAAATATCAGAAAACAAACCATTACAGAGGCAAAACTTAATTAGTCGGGCGTTCACGACTAGAAGATGCTGCGCTTCATATCTAAGTGAAGAAGTTGAAAATCGTTTGAGCTTAATCAGTTCATTTTCGGGAATATAAATGCATATAATCAATAGCTTTAAGTAATAAATAAATAAATACAAATAAATATAAACAGAAGAAGGTTAACCCATATTTTCATTCGCAGCAACATTTGTTTGGGATTTAATTGGAGATCTAAAAAAAGGGCTCGACTTGACAATACCCTGAAATTTGAGAATGTAAAAAACAATGTACGCAAGTAAATTCCGTAAACAAAATCTTTGCACAGGGAACTCTACAATAAATCTGCTCAAGATCGATAATAAAGAAATTGGATGAATTATAGAAAAAATATGAGAAACTCGTTCTTTGTATGATAGCAAAAATATATACTTAAAATTGCAAGTCTAGCTCATGCTCGTATATGAGTTTGTTTCTAATGAACAGACGCTGAGCAGCTCGTATTATCTGATCAAGAGAACATTTACACTGCGAGGTGTGCTAGGCCTATTTATGCACATTCTTTAAGTTTTCAAAAAATCCATTGTACTCTACATTCCCATTTTCAATGGGCTTAGAGAGTAAAATCTTCAGTTGTATTGATGCGGAAAAAGAACCAGCTTAAATATTAATATATGTATATATCATACAAGAAAGTTTAAAATATATATCAAAATATAAATTCTCTAGTTTTCATAGTTTGCGATAGATAAACAGACAGACGAAATCACATATAGATCTCTAAATCGATTCAGCTTTTACTTTTACTCTTTCTCCAACTAATCCAAGTTCCTGTTTTATAAAATAATTTAGTAGGTCGCAAACCAATGAGCACGATTTTATATTGTCTTGATAAACAGCGTGTTTTATACAATATTATTTATGTAGTTTTTGTGTGGCTTATCTTACAAAGCTATTAATTCCAGTGCATATAAAAAATATTTAAGCACGCCCGAACAATGCGAATAAAATACAAAGATCATTAATAAACAATGCCTGACGTAATTTGTTAAGCCACGTCCATTGTGTCAATTGTTATGGATTTAATTGTTGTGTTGCTTCACGAATTGTTTAATATCTAGCCAAACTCTGTGACGTCGACATCCGCCAGACACACCTGTGCAATTGGAAATCGGAGCTGCAGGTGACGCAGTATGGAGTAACTGCCTTAAACTGGCTCACTATCCGGAATAAGTAAATGTTTTAATTGAGACATATTAATGTTAAAAAAAATAGTCAATAAAAGGTCAACAAGCTCATGCAGTTGCCACTTTTCGTTGCACTTTTTTTATGGCATTCAAAGTCAACGAAAAATGTCTCCTGTCGTCAGTTTATTCCGTGGCACTTAGGCGAAAAAAAAATGGAATTCGATATATGTATGGCCCATTCAAATAGCTCTGAGCACTCTCATACCCACTTCGTTGGAATGCAGCTCGCATGGCTGTCAGCAACGAAATGGGCCAGCGCGGCATCCCGATGCTGTTGCTCCTTTTCGTGACAGTTTCGAGTCCTTTTGCCGCCAGCTTACATTGTGCTTGGGTTCTCCATTTGTTGTTGTGCTGGTCGCATTTCCATGCGGAATGCTGCAAGAGTTGCCAATCGCTGCTCACTTACGGCGCCGAGGATCGCTATTCGATTTCAGGAATGCTGTAGCTGCAGCGTAACATGAGAGCCGGGGCCAAGATTCGGACAATGGGCAATGTTTTGTCTAATAAATTCCGAAACACTAAACTTCCGTCACATCATAAATCACCCAAAGGAGAGAAATCACGGGCTGCCGCATGATTTGATGAGGGCTGCGGCGGGGGGTATATGAATAGCTAACTGAGCGAGAGAGAGGGAGAGCGAGAGGGAGAGGGAGAGCGAGAGGTCGGACTACCCTCATAACACAAAGAATTAACGTAATTATGTTCGCATGTGTATAAATGACGAGGTTTTTGTATCAAAATTTGCAATGGTGTCGAACGTAAACAGAAACAACAAAACGAATCGAAACGAAACGAAACGAAATCAAACAATAAAGCGAAAATGAAACGAAGCACAATAACAGAAAACACCTTTTCTGGACATGGACATTGATGCGCAAATAAAACATAATGAACATTAATGATATAGCACCCAGCACCCAGCACCCAGATTTTGGGGTGGGGCATATTGGTATATCGATCGATGATCGTTAATATACGAGCTTCTATTCGTATCATTGTGCTAAACAACAAAACCAATCGAGTGTTAAGCGGGCCAGTAACAGCAGCAACAACAACAACAACAACAACTGAATCTGAGCAACTGAGTGGAAAACTCGTCGAGCCCTATGAATTAAATGGGCAAACAAAAGCCACATCTACAAATGGCTAAGACAAACAGTGCTTCTGCTCTTGTTGTTACTCCTCATTTGCATGCTGCAGTTGCATGCTGCAGTTGTTGCATCAGTTAACCCCGTTGCCTCAGTTGCATTAAGCAGTTGCCATTCGTTGACGCCGCCACAGCTGATTAGAGGCCAATCGAGCCCGAAAGGCGCAACTCGCGCTCTGTTTGCCATCGTTTAGTGGCAGCCAGTCAAATCAAACAAAGCCTCAAGAAACACTGAACAAATCGAAGGGCCGCACGTTTAGGTGACCCCCAAATACTCTCACTCGACAGCCAACTGGATGAGAGCTCATGCTCTCTGAGATCTACAAGAATAAGAAGAGAAAGAATCTTTGGAAATGAATTTAATTTGATTTAAAAATATATATATATTTTTTACATTTTTTCACTTTTATAAAAAGTTCTTATTATTTTAATTTTGTTGAGTATTTATATATATTTATATTATATTTGTCATTATTAATTTAATTTGTTTAATTTTAATATTTACTATTCTCTTTAATATAATTTAAAATGTCAATTTTAATTTGTTTTTAATTTTAAATTTTTTTTTTTTTTTTTATTACTTTATTATAAAATCGACAGATTGTAATTAAATAAATAAGCGAAAAAAGATAAAAATATAAAAAATATATTTTTTTACATATGTGTATATAATTTATTTATTTTTTTTTTTTTTTTTAGATATAATATAGTTTTATTGCAGCTTTTGTCGTAAATTCTGTGGCGCATATATATATTATTTATTATTATTTGAATTTTCTTTTTATTATATATGTATATTATATATATTTATTATATATTTTATATGTATATTATATATATTTATTTTGTTGACGCAATGAATAGCAATAGGAAATGATCTAGCTATTTATTTATTTATTTATCTATTTATATATTTATTTATTTATTTATTTATTTATTTATTCATTTATTCATTTATTTATTTATTTACTTATTTATTTATTTATTTTTTATTTATTTATTTATTTATTAATTTATTTATATATTTATTTTTTTTTTATTATTATTTATTTATTCATTTATTTATTTATTTATATAAAATTATTATTTTTTTTATTAAAATTGATTTAAGCTACTCTAGCCTCTGATTTATATTAAACAAATTTAATTTTTATTTCCTATATTTATACCAAAAACTCATTGATTTAATGATAATTTTTAATAATTTTATACGTCATTTAATAGCCGTTATATATATGTATGTGTATTAATACATATTTCTATTATTTTTTTTTTGTACTTTATTAATAAATTTATTCAAATATTCTGTTTATTAAAATTGATTTAAGCAACTCTAAAACTTTGCCATAGATTTAAATCTATAATTTTCATACTCACACCAGAAACTCATTAAATTCCTTGTGGGGTTACAAACGCCACTCCTTAGTCTATATACCTCCCATTAGGATGCTGGCAGGCTGCACAGGCTTTTGGTCTACAATAGTGTAGTTGGCCAAACAGTAGTGGGCCATTGTCAGCTGGCGTTGACTGGGCTGGCAGCGTTTAGTTTGCTGTTAATTGATTGTTCACATTTTCTTGATGGTTTTAGGTCTTTGATTTTGAGTCGCATTCACAGGAATTTGTCGTGTCGCAACGTGTTTGAGGCATTCGTGTAATTAACAGTCGCGGGCGCAAGGATAATGTCAATTGACTTTGTCGCGACAGATCAATGTTTGAACAGTGGCAGCCAGGAGACAACAGACACAGGCACACACAACATGGAATTCCTGATAAAAATGCACGGGTGTCAGAAGATCTTAACAAGTGTTGTTGAGGAAAATAAATACATATATATCAGTCACAAGTCAGGAAATCAATTGGAAAATGCCAAATAACAAAACTCTTGATGGTACGCTTCATTCGGCTTTCAATTAGCCTGAGTAAAGGCTTGTCTGATGATGATGCCACACCCACTTCTGGCACTTGTTACCCACGCTCAATAGTTGCCCCACATAATTGGGTTGGCTTTTGTGTGTCCGTTGGCCAACCCTTCGTTCCGTACTTTTGGCCATTTACGTATCTTTACATAGTTAATAGAACGTAACGCTTGTCACACATGTAACCCAGCGAAAGTAGAGCCCAGCCCAGTCCAGTCCAGTCCAGTTCTCTAGTTCTGTAACTCTCGCTTTTGGATCCACGCCCAGCTGCCGCAAATTGTTGCAGCTTGTGGCGTGTCAGCGAATTTGAAAATTTTATTTTGTTTTACAATTTGTTGTGACAAAATGCAATTAATAGCAACGCGATTGGCATCGAGATTGATGATTGCTCTACTCTATATAGCGGCGTTTGTACAGTTACTAACTTGGCCAAAAGTGCGACGCTAATGAATGAAGCTTGTGGCATGCCTTGGGGGCATCGTCATACTCAACTTCCAGCACTACCTCCAGCACTACCTTCAGCTCTACCTTATCGACACCGGCATCGGCATCGTCATCGCTGTTGTTATTACTTCATTAAAAGCGCATTAATAGCGATGCCGACTGCTCTTCACTTGTTCGCTCCTCGATTTGTTTAAATCAATAATGAAAACAAGCAACAACAGCCAGAAACATTGAATATATCTCATCTGAAAAAGTCGAAAACCGATCCCAGAGACCGCCTCAACCTCAACCTCGCACTCGCACAATGCCGATAAATTAGAAAATAATGCGCGCCCATTGTCCGATTGCTTTGTTTCATTTAAGCGCTTTTGTTGTTTCCCTGAAGAGCTTGGAGCACCGACTGAGCTCCGCCCCCACCAGCCCCCCGCGCATTCTACAGAAACTGTGCCTCATTCACCTCTGCGACTGGCGGCCGGTGGGAAGCAAAAGTAAATAAATACTAAAAAGCCAAAAAGCCAAAAATATCGAATCGTTTTTAATGCCCTTTCCGTCAGTTGAGCCTTAAATTCATTCACAAATTTTGACACACATCGGCGAATTCTTCCAGTTTTTATTGAATATATACATTTTACTTAGTTTACATATGCAAACAAATGAATTCGAATTGGAATTCGTCTTTTTTCTGAAATTAGAAAATCATATTGTTGGTCCAAACTAGATTCTCCAGCGATAAGAATGTTAAGTATCATTTTATGATTATCCCTGAATCGAATTCCATTTGCATAACAAAATCTTTGCGAGAACATGAACCTCAATAGTTTTTTTTTTCTTTTATCAGTTTTATTATTCGAAAGCGTTTTGTATACCACTTGGAAAACAGAAAAAAAATAAATTAATTGTGATCGACAAATTAAGTTGATGTTGAATAAACAGTATTTAGTTTTTTAAAAGGCAATTTAGTTAGTTTATATAAGATGTGTGGACAATGTGAGACGCCAAAGCGAATAGAAAGCCCACTTCAGAGCTAACATATTTATATAGTTTATACATCGATCTCTTTTGATTTGTCTGGAGAGTATCTCAGATCGCATCGGTTCGGCTTGTATATTTTATTTAACTAGTCCCGCGGCCTTTGTGCTCCACGGTTTTCTGAATGAAGCTGATTACTCAAATTTGTGCTTTGTCTACGATTCGTCAAGGCATTGATGGGGCCTGCGGGACTGTGAGCTCGGTTCGCCAACTTAACTTGACGCCAAAATGTTATTAAATATTATTAGTGGCCAACAATGGGCAGCAATAATGTGGGCTCTGTCTTAAGAGCGAACCCATGCGATCCGCTCTATTGTTGCTCTGGTCTTGGGCAGGGATTTGTTCGAATGCTCCAATGGTTCGTTCGTTCGTTCAGTCGTTTCATTCGTTTACAGTTATAATCCCTAAGCTATTGGCAGTTACAACAGTTACAACAGCTGTGGCGTTTAACCCATTGAGGCGATCAAGCCAGGCAGACAAACAGCCAACCCAGTTATCAATAAAAACTATTTTTGCTTCCATTTCTATTGCTATTTGTGTTTCCATTTTCCATTTGCTTTCTATCTGCTTTCTTTTCGTTAGAGCAACGGCGCATAGGCAGCTGGCGCTCCATATCCGAACGGTTTCTGCCCATTGTCAGACGATGTGTTCCCAGTATCATCAGTCCCATTCGCCTTCCCTCTTGTCCTCCCTCGTCTACGTACGTTGGCCGTCGCCGTTGTACGGGTTATTTGTTTGGCCAGTTCTGTAAGCAGTTTAGAGCCTGCATTTCCGTTTTGTTGCCAAAAATGTAAACAGTTTGCATTGTGCGTAATCCCCGCCTGCACGACTGCGTTATGTAATCCAGTCAGCCAGTCAGTCAGTCAGTCGAGTAAACGAGGAGTTAATTATGTCATAATAGCTCAGATCTGGCGGGGATTCCACAACAGCAACAACAACAACAACAACAACAATCAACAATTGCCAGTTGTTAAGCTCTGTTTGCCGTCTCTGTGCCCGAGTACTCGCATTGTGCCAGTTGTTTTGATTGTCAGCACACGCCGTGCCGTTGGAGCCGCATCTGTGGATCAACTCTTGGACAGCTGTCTCTTTAGACCTCTCTCTTACTCTTGCTCTCTCTATATATGTTTTTCCCTCTCCATCAGATATAGTGACAATACCCGGAGCTCTTTAAAGTGTGCCTTAATCACAGCACCAGCAAATCGCCTATCAAATCCATTTCCTGCATTTGTGTACGTTTAACCCAAAATAATATCACCTTTGTTTGCTCAACATTTTCTGAGTTTCAATAATACCACATAATCTTTAGCAAAGGGTATAAATACGTATGGAAAAATAATTATATAAATAAATGATATAAATATGAAAATATCACATACATATACATATATCTAATATATCTAATTATATATATTTATTTAATTAATTTAATTATTTATTTATTTATCTATTTTATTTAATTCATTTAATTTATTGTATTGATTTGATAATCAAATTAATTTTGATTTTTATAGATTTTTTAATTTAATTTTAATTTATTATTATTTGTTTTATTCTACGTAATTCCAATATATGCATATAAATACATTGATATATAAATATTTATTTAATATATTTTTTATAAATTACTTGATTTTACAATTTGTCCAGATTTTTTGAGTTTTTTTATTTATTATTTAATTTTTATTATTTATTATTTATTATTTATTATTTAATATATAATATATATTATTTATTATTTATTTTTTTTTATTTATTTTATATTTGTTTTATTTTATAATAAATAAAATAATAAACATGCATTTATGCGTCTCTATTCTTTCAAAAATGAAAATAAAAGAGAAGCATAAAATTAAAATTAAATTAAATTAAAATTAACATAAAGTTGAGCTCTATAAAAAGTTTTTAACGTAGACAATTAAATTCTTGCTATTTTCAAGAAGTAAAGAATTAGTTTATTTTTATTTTATGTAATTTTTAACAATTATTGTCATTATCATTGACATTCTACTCTATATAGTAAACTGTCTATAAAATTCAACTACTCTTTCCCTAATTCGCACTAGAAGAAAACACCAAGTTTTAGCTTTACTTGGGTCTGTCCTCAATCATTTAAACGATTAAATGTTCATATTTATTTATGAAGAAAAAACACACTCATCTTCGTCAGCATGAAAGGCCCCTTTGAGACCTCGCCAAACAATGGAGAAGTGACAAATTTTTAACAAATTAATAATAAAAAATTAAATTATCGGCACGAAACACCCGCAGCCACCTCAACCACCGCAGACGGGTCGGTGGTTGGCAGCTGAGCACCACAAATCAAAGGCAGACAAAAAGATGAGAGCTACTTAGACAATGGTTGAGCGGTTGGGCGATTGAGTGGTGAGTGGTGAGCGGTGCGTGGAGGTGGTGCGTCTAGTTGAGTGGCTCGCAACACGCTAATAAAATACAAATTGACGATAAAATTATTACAAATTTATGCAAATATTTGCAGCTAGCAGCGACGTAAAATCCGCCACCCCAACTCCAACCCAGCAAATTAATGGGCAAACACTTGAGGCAGGCAAGGGGGTTAGGGGTGACTATCTGATGCCCTGGTGGTGGTGGTTAGCTCATGATTTGGGCAATAATTTATACGCCAATGCGCACGCGGATGCGAAATGTCCTGCTGCGCGTAAACAGGAAACAAATTACGCTCGAGAGCAGTTATGAAATTCCATAAAGACCGACGCGCCTTGGCACAGCTACGCTCCTCATCCTACTGCTCATCGTCGTCGTCCACATCATCTGACTGGACAGGAACAATAATGCATTAGACAGGCACATTTATCGTCGCACAGGATGCGCTGCCAAGAAGCAGTGAGCCCACTGCCCACTGACAATGGCTGCAGGCTTAGCGGCGGGCGTTCCTTCTAATGCCGCCAGCACGTGGAGATCCATGAAAACAGGATGTGCCGCACCTCAAATCCATCCAGGCCATTGTCATGTGAACCGTGGACGCCTGCCAGCAGACTTAACCCCTTGATCAGCGAACCGCGCAGAGCTTTTCCCCTCGCCCCACGAAATGTCGTGCTATAAAGGTGAATTTTTTAAATTTAATCACTTTTGCTAGAGTTATTCATTCTCTTCTTTTTTTTTTTAAGCACTTGCATTATATTTTAGTCTATAAATATATTTCTGCTCAGCTCTTTTTCTCTGGCTCAAGTGCTTTGGCACTCGGCAAGCACCACCGCACCACACGGCAACGTCCAGTTGCTGCTCATCAATCGTTGTCAGCCACCGCAGAGGGTTGCGCCATAGAACCACAGCAAAGACCACAGCGGTGGCTACTCTGGCTGTTGTTGTTGCTGCTGTTGATGGTGTTGTTGACGTCGCTTCGGCTTTGGCTTGACAAATGAAATGTCTCGCACCTAATCAAATTTTGTTCAACTGAATGCGCCTCGCAGTTTCCGCTGCTTATTATGCAAATGCCAAAGACGAGGCTCCTGTTGCGGCTCCTGCTCCTGCAAATCACTCGCATCGTGTTGCAAATTTATCATCATTTAATTTCCATTTGGCGTCGTGCCATGTTAATGACGTTGTTGACATCACTCGAGAGCGCGTCTCGAGTCTCTCCACTGAGCAGAGCTGACGAATCGCTGTTATCCTTTTGGTTTTGCCTGCAGTTGCTCGCTGCATTTGCCATTTGCCGTTTGCCGTTTGCTTTGACGCGCCTTGACAAATTATGTCCCAGTTGGCATCGCGCATACGCCTCGTGGGCCGCCCTCAATGCTCAATGCTCAGTGCTCAATGCTCGGTTGCTCATTTGCCTAAGTGCGCTGTGTGTAGAGGCTTTTAATTAATTGTTAGCAGCGACTTATTGACGGTCTGGTTGGTTAGCTCGGTTGCCCATAACAACAACAGCAACAACAGCAACGACAAAAAATGTCAAACTAGCACTTAAAAGCCGCCACGCTTTGCTACTTGTCAACCACGCGACATCCCCAACAATATGCTTTACGTCCAGACCGAAACTCAAGCAAAGACCGCAGCAAATTACACTAGACAACAAAATTGCAGACGAAAGTATTATATAGCTATAGGTATATGAAAGTCAAATGGGAATTTGTATATATTTGTAATATTTCTTTTATTATACTCTCATTTTTTCATCACTTCAGCGTAAAGAATTATTTTGTTGGCCAGTGCTGTGCAAACCATCCCCTGTGCATTGGAAAATATGAAACAGTTTGACAAAAGCAACCACCCACAAATTAGGCTGTGCCACCAGACGCAGGGCGGACATCGTACTCCTGCTTCAACTCCTGCTCCTCCCACACAGTCGCCATATTGCCCAGAGGTCTGCGTCAGCCGTAGAACGAGAAGGCAGCAGTCCGCCAACGCCACTGGCAATCTGGCAATCCGCTTCTTGACCCCTTTGCAGAGCGCGACATTTATGGCATTTAGCCTTCCGCGTAAATGCGATATGTTGCATTCGACCTCGGGGCAATTGTTGTTGCGAATTGTATCACCTTTATGCTAATCCGTCTCGCTAATCCGCCGGATTAGCGATTCGCTTAAAAAAAGCAGACGGCAAACAAAACAAAAACAATTTGGAAAAACGACGAAAATCAGACATCAAGCAGCAAAGACGTCGCGTATGCGTGTGTGTGTGTGCCTCTGTGGTTAATCCGGGTCCTGAAGTGCCATCGGGACAGGTAAAACAAAAAGCAGAGAGAGAAAAAAAAAAAAATAAACTGAAGCAAAATAAAGAAATAAAGCACCTAACAATCCCGCCACATTGCACACTCCTTTTGCTTTCCGGCGCGGCAGACGCTAATCCGCCAATAAAGTCGTAAAAAAAAGAAAACATTGCCGCGATTTGTTTTTGTCGCATCGTCCTTTGTCCAGACCCTCGTCCTTTGTCTTGCAAAATTATTTTCGTACACAAATCGCAGAAACAGGGCTATATACTTAAAACACAAGTAGGTACGGCGTACACTATTTAATCCGCCGTCATAAAAGTAGCAATATTTTTAGCTTGTTTAGCTGCCCCCTGAGCAGAAGGTGTGATAAGAACACGAGACTTACGAATTATGTTTATAATATAAGAGGAGTCTGAATTGATTTATCGATTGATGAGAATGGTATACTTAAATATATTATCTTATCTTAAATATTTTATATACCAATAGAGTAGATTAGAATATCCAATGATTTTTGTACATTATTCACCTATTATTATTTCATTTTTTTCAAGTCTCAACTGATTGATTACCATTTTAAAAAGTCAAAGGACTTCTGACTCATGCAGCTCTTATCTCTAATCCCCTAATTAGGTTCTATGAAGATGTTTACAAATAAAGTTTCATTTTTTAATAGACGCATATAATCTCTGTGCAACCCCCTCTCTTACTATTTCCAGGCTGCAGCGTTTTTGGAACTCTTTACCTGAGAGTAATTTGAATTTTGAACTTGAGTCGGACCGTAACTTAACCTAAAATTCATTCTTTATATAATTATTCAATATCACGTCAATGCTAAGTAAATATTTATGGAATTTATATCGAGAGGAGAATGATATAAGAATGGAGAGAGACACGCTGTTGGAACAACACCAACAACGGCAATAACAATGCCTATAATAACAACAATAATCAATATTTGATATTTTAACACATTTACAAACACTCACACTCTCGCTCTCTCTCTGTATCCCTCTCTCTCTCTCCATCACACTCTCTCTATGTCAGATCGCAACACAGCTTGTATAAGCTGGAAAACAATGCCATTGGTTTTATTAATGACCGCAATTATTCTTATTATTATTACAAGTTAAGATAGGAAAGGGGGAAAAAAAAAGAAAACAACTGAAAACTCGTTGATTTCATCGATGGACGAGGTCTATGGAGATCTATGGATCTGCTTGCCGTCTAAAATTTCAATGGGCTCAGCCCCCCTGTTGCGGCCCCAAAAACAAAGGCCTCCTCATAGCAGTTGACTTCGACTCTGGCGACCTTTGTTGCTCATCTTCGTATACCCTAGATCATTGTTCGCCGAGCCGCAAAATAAACAGCACATTAATCAATAGAAATTAATACAAGTTGTATAATTCCTCAAATATTTCTATGTTTGCAAATCAAATTAAAGTTTTCAAGCAACAACAAAAAAGTCTGTCTATACTAGATATATGTGTATTTTGTATACAACATGAAAAACAAGTGGAGACAAGGTGAACATTGGAAGATCTCCGATATTTGTATGTAAATATATAATTAGGATTTTAATTTCCTATATCATTGGAGCTATAGTCCTATTGACTATTTTATTACTCTCTAAAACCAAAATTGTATTCTGCAACATTTCTGCAAATAGGTTTTAAAAACATAAAAATTCTATAGAAATTCTATTCCAGCTTATCCCTAGTCAGATTGTAAGACCAATAGAAATAAATGAAAGTAAAATTTTCCTATATATGAAGTTCATTCATTTCTATTGTATATATTATTCATTCTATCTCTTTGACTTCCATATTTATATATACATTTTTATGACAATAATCCGCATAGGATTAATAAATATTCTTTTAGCAATACTCTTTAGTAGTCACATATAAATATGGTAAACTTTTGGCTTATATACATACATATATCATATACATATGTATATCATATAGATGACAACATCCAGTAAAGGAGTCAAAAATATTCTCTTACTAAATGAGATTACATATATTCTATATTTTTGACCCATAGATATATGCATATATACATATATCATATTTCATAACACCCAGTAGTGGTTTTATAAATAGGCATTTACCAAAACTGCTTAGTAATTCGCTGTCTGGAATCAACCAGTTGTTCGACTTAAGAAAAAGACTTGAGTTTCTGTTGAGTGTTTTTTATCATTTTAATAAATGTTGTTTTTATTCGTTTTTAAATATTTTGCATTTCCTTAAACAATACGCTTTTGTTTTTTTTTTTTTTTTAATTTTAATTTTAATACAATTAATAATACATTTATGAATATGTTTTGTATGTTTTGTGTGTGTTTTTATTTTGTTTTATTTTTATGTTTTTCCATTCCATTTGCTGGATGGTGTCTTTAGTCTATAACGAATTCACGTGATATTTACAATTTGAGTTAGGGGCACAATACTCGTAACTAGGATATGAGGATGGTGCTGGCAAAAACAACAAGGAGCACACTCTTAGAACTAAATAAAATTAATTTACAATTAGGTTTCGCTTTCGGTTTAGTGACAATAAATTATAGACAATATCATTACATAGATTTTAGGTAATACATATACAAACACACACACATATATGTATGTATGTGCATCTGTATACATTATTGGCTAGGAATGTTTCTTAAGTTATCTCCCCGATCTTGCGCAAAGATTGTACTAGACTTTTGCGAGCGTTGCTTCATAGAGCGCGAGAAATACAATGATAGAGAACTACTAGATTGTAATTGGCTTACATAGAGCTTTTAAAGATTTAAAACCAGTTGGATCACTTTGGGAACGCGTCAACAATGCAAATTGTACTTTACTCTGGGACAGTTCGGTCCGCCCAATCTGCCTAATATAGCACTGGCACCGGCCGCCTCAGGGCGCTGTCCATTGAGCCGTCCATGCCGTTGGGCGTGATGGTGCCGGGTGAGGAGCCCGGCGAGGATGTCGAGGATGAGGTGTAGAGTCCGGCGGCGGCGGCGTTCGCGGAGTGGGCGGCATACAGCGAAGGCGCCGAGATGCCCGAATAGATGCCGGAGTAGAAGCTGCTCAACGAGGTGGGCGGCAACTGTGACGCTTGCTGCGCCTCCAGGTGTTTGTGCGTCTGGTTGTTGGCCGCCGCGCTCTGGTGCAGCTTCGACAGCGCCAACGGATCAAAGCCGGTGAAGTAGGGCACTGGATACGGCTGATCGAGGTGGTGTGAGGGTGCGAAATACGGTGGCAGCTGGTGGAACGGATTGTAGCCACCGCCCGCCGGACCAGCGCCAGCTGCTCCCAACTTCTGTTGTGCCATATTCATGTTCATATTCATGTTCATGTTCATGTTCATGTTCATGTTGCTCTGCATCTGCAGTGCGCCCTGGGGCCCAGAGGCCAGTGGATTCTTGGGCTTGCGACGTGGGCGATACTTGTAGTCCGGATGCTCCTTCATGTGCAGTGCACGCAGGCGCTTGGCCTCGTCAATGAACGGACGCTTCTCCGACTCCGCGAGCAGCTTCCATTCGGCGCCCAGACGTTTCGAGATTTCGGAATTGTGCATCTTGGGGTTATCCTTGGCGATTTGACGACGCTGCAGACGCGACCAAACCATGAATGCGTTCATCGGACGCTTGATATGTCCCTCCTGGCCAGGCGATGTGGCCAAGCTGTGCATGGAGCTGTTGCCAGCGCCAGAGCCCACGCCCGATCCATGTGAACCCATGCCCAGGCCGCCGCCCATTCCGCTGCTGCCCAAGCTGCTCTGGCTACCCAAGCTGCCGGCGGAGCCAATGGAACTGTTGGGCGAAAGGGTCTGCTGAGCAGCCACGGCGTTGTGCATGTGGTGCGCCATGTGGTGGCTCATGTTGTTGGCGGCTTGGCTGCTGACGCCGCCTGGGCCGCCGCCCGGTGATCCGCCCATGGCTGCTAGGCTAGCGGCCAATCCACCGTTCTGGGAGTAGTGCAATACGCGCTTAATATCCATGTCCATGCTGGGGCTGAGCTGGGCATTGCCGAGGCCCTGGGACGCATAGTCGCCAGGGGAGGGTAGCTCCAAGCCCTGGCCGGCGCCCAAATGGAAACCGTAGTTGGGATGTGATGATAATGTGGCCATTATGTGTTCGTTTATCACTTGATATTGTATCGAATAAATGTTCACTCTGTTTGCGTTCTTGTTGTTCTCTTGTTTGTCACTTCACTGTATTCACAATGTATCTGTTTTTATTATATTCTTTTTTTTTTTTTTTTTTGTATGGTGTTCAGTTAACTGTGATGTCGATAGTGCGTCTCTCTGTGTTTCGCAGTTGCTGTTGCTGTTGCTATTGCTCTTGCTGCTGCTTCTGTTCGGCTCAACAGCTACACACTGACTGATTTGTCTGCGCAATAATTGAGACTGACACGACTACAGTCAAATCCAGTTTTCTGCTATGCCCGCAGAGGCCGTTCTCTCTCACACGCTCTTTCTCTCTCTCGCCAGCAACACCAGCGACGGCGAACGACGAACCGAACGGCGAACTGCGAACGACAACCAACCCCCTGCGCAGGTAGCATTGTGTGTGTGAGCGAGATGGCAACTAGGTTGCCTTCTGCACGTACGATACCTGGGCTAGCTAGCGCAGTGCTGCTTGCTCTCGCTCTTTCTCCCTTTCACTCTTTTGCTCTCTGTTGGTGCTGCATTGTTACGCTGCTTGTTGGCTTTGTTCCATTGGCTCCTTTATTTCGGCTGCCTTGTTAGTTGTAGTTGTTGCCCATTGAGGGGTGTGTTCAATAGAAAGACTGAATAGCAGCAACAACAACGACGACAATAACAGCTCGCTCACTGTTCGGCTCGGTTCGTGTCTGGTCGCCTGCCTTGTTAGTAGTTTTTGGCTGCGCTGCTCCCATTTTTTGCCGCAGCGACCTCATTTGGAGCACCCGCACTCCTGCATTGCGCTCCTACGCTACACTCACTCTCTTTATCTTTATCTCTCTTTCTCTCTCTGTCCCTCTCTCGCTCTAAAATTGCATTGATTTTTCGCATACAGTGGGCACACAATTTCCGTTATTGTTTCGCCTGGCGCTGCACTTCCGCGGCATGTATTGTTGTTTGTCCGAAGAGAGCTTCGGCAGTGTGAGAGCCAAACATACATAGACGCTCAGAGAGTGCGCTTATGATTCTGTGTGTGTATGCCTGTGTGTGTGCGTGGCCCGTTGGCTTTACCTTTTCAGCCAATCATAATGGCGACTTGGTGTGAATTTTTGTATACTCTGGCCATTGTGGGTGTCTGTGTTGCTCTCTGTTCTATATACAAGCCGCATGTGTATTGTGAGTGGGCAAATCTGTATATATGAGTGGGTGAGTGTGTGTGTGTGTGTTTGTGTTTCATGTATATGTGTGAAAAGCACATTTTAGTTTGTGAAAAGGACATGGAAACACGCTTTCCATTCTATGGCGTTGTTCGTTTCTTTCTATTTCGCGCTCGAAAGGATATTACTGCAATTATTTACTTATTTGGTAAAGAAAAGTGGAAAAGCAAAAGCGACACAATGCACCACACAACACAATTACAAAACGAGAGAGGAGAGACGAGAGCCGAGAGAAAGACGAACTGAATGGCTAGCCAAATTTATATAAGTGTGCATGTACATAAAGTGTACCTATATGCATGACCATGTTTGTATGGATGCCTGCGCGTGGGTGTAAGTGAGAGGAAAATACATTCCTCTCTCTCTCTCTTCGTTTGGCTACACAATGCGCAAAGTTAAAAGGAATAAAAATACACAACAAAATGAAGTGTTTTTCTTGCCTGCAACTGGAAGGAGTACAATATGCTCTTGCTGATAATCAATTATAATAAGTAGCGTAGTATTAAATATCTAAGTATCTATATTTTATAGAATAGTCATGTCTTGTTCATATCTCTATTAACGAATCAATAAAGCTGTTAGTGTTATATTTAATAAAGTTAAAGTAAAAGTTGGAGTCCTCCTATATGCATTCTACGTATGACAGCTATTGTGTGAATATGTTAACAATGACAGAATATATATTTGATATAATATCAGACCTTAAGCAGCAGGAAAGTATTTATGTATTAATAAACACTTATGTATAAACGAGACTACCGAAACAGATACTTTTCTACCCCGTTTATACTGAATTATTTTAAAGCCAACATACCCAATGCAGCCTTTATCCAACAGGGTATAAAAAGCTTTCAGCGTTTCCTTTGTGTTGTTCACCGAAAAAAGCAGAAAAAAGAATTTATATAAAAATGGAAAGAAAAAAACTTGATGTGTTGTGTAATGGAAAAAGTTTTGTTCAGCTAGCGTTTTGCTTTCTATCCATTCTACTTTTCACTTAGCAATGGAATACACACACAGAGTGAGTGGATAAAGAAGGCACAGAGCGAGGCAGAGAGAGAAGGAGCTCCAACTAGAATAGTGGTAGAAAGGAAGACAGACTTTTGCTTTTTGCCATACGCATCTCGCATTTAGTATTCAAATGTTGCCATGGGCTTTTGTTGTGCTTGCAAGGAAGGAAGGAAGGAAGGACGAGGTGCCGGAGAATAGTTTTGATATTTTTTCTGTATGTGTGTGCGAGCGTGTGTGTGTGTGTAGGGATAGTGACAAAGCCAGTCAGGTGTTATATGTACTTTTGAGCACTCAATTCGAAATGAGAACAAGTAGAATCAACAGTTCTGTAATTATGAAATCCATTATGGAGAGTCTAACCCTAACCCGTTGAAAGGACTCGTCTGCCTTTCTCTGCCTGCATTCAATCCGCTCTCTATTATTCATTCTCCTTTTTACATTAAATCCCGAGAGTCGCGCATTTCATTGTTTGCCATCTGTTGTTGTTGTTGTTGACATTGTTGTTGTCATTGTGAATTCTTCAATTGTGAATTGGGGCTCTGGCTCTGACTCTGGCTCTGGTTCTGGGTTGGCTATATATTTATATACGTTTGTATAGCATAGCCAGCCAAACAATTCACTTTTTCATTTTTAAATTAAATTCTCGAACAATGCGGCCAAATGTGATAAATACAATGATTATAATGAGATCATAAAGATAAATACAATCGAAACAAAGCGCACAGCTTTGCCAGACTTTAATGTCAATTAAATGAGGTTAAATTGTGTTTGCTTTTTATTGTGAATTGATTGAATTGTCTCCAATAATCGAATTGCAATCAAAGTGTTTTTTAATTGCTATTTACTTAACTCACATTCGGGTCCACCACATGACCATAGAGCATACCCAGCACCTGGCTAATAGAACATTTGGGTAAATTTGTTATTTTTCCTTTCCGCTTCCAGTTCCAACTGCAGTAAACTTACATTTTCTCACGTACTTCGTAGCCGACGCATCCTTTGTTCAGTTCGCATATTCCACTTCCCACTGTCCATTTCCCAGCACCCCCAACACACACACGCACACACATACACATTTGATTACAATTTCCTAGACGTACGTGTCCATTTGATTACTTCACAGATTTTGCGCTTTTCACATGTCATTCTAGTTAAGAGCATTTTGCATGCACACGAAATCCAAAGATTTTTCTTTTACATTTTCATTTTTTGCGTGAAAAAAAAAAAAGAAGAATTATGTGTCTTTATGGGACTGTGATAAATGTTGTATTACAGGGCAAATATAGATTTTAGTTTGGAATAAAAAGCATGTAAAAAATAAATATAGAATAATAGTGATAAGAATATTATATAAAATAATTATCCCTAGATACTCACATTTGCCATTCCTTTAAAGGGATTCCTTAATTGTCATCTTGTCAGGGTACAAAAAGTGAACATATAGTCGAGCCGTAACTAACTCTACGGCTCATCCCATTAGAACTAAATAGTCGGGAGATAAACAATAGAGACACAATGGAACCCACAGTTGGAACGCTTACATGTGCCAGGACGACTTCCGTTCGGGTTCACCTGATTTGACCAGGTCGAATCGCTGCTGCCGCTGAGCAATTGTCATTGGCATTGTCCTGGCTGCAGCATCTCCTGGCTGCAGCGCTCCTTTGTCATCCTCCATTGTTTGGGAATTCAACGGAACTCGAATTGTGTGTGTGTGTGTTGTCCAACGCTGCAAATTGTTTCAGCAATGCCAAAGACAACAACAAAATACAAAAAATAAAAATAATGATAAATAAAATAGAATAATAAATGGGCGAGTGTGTTGCAGTTGCAGCATTTCCGGCCAGCAAGGAAATGGAAATGCATTACCCAGAACTTGCCAAACAATTCAACTCTTCGACAATAAACAAACGGCATTTCACAATTTACAAATGGGCAAGGGATAAGCAGAATAAACGTTGGCCAAAACATGTGTAAGCCCACATGTAACGCCTCGGAAGTCAGCCCTTGGCATATTTGCCAAGTGTGAGAATCTGTGAGAAGTTCTCGCCCTGAATGGCTGGGAAAAATGGCAGTGGTAATGCAATTGAGGAGCTGTCAGAGCGTAGGATATCGATGGCTCTCATAATGCATGCTCGATTTGTGCTCATTAGGTGCCCGCTGGCCCCACCAACCCCGCCACGACTAGATGTCATAACAGATTAACCAAGGAACGCTCCTGATATGCGCGAACCGATTCCCGATTCCCGATTGTTCACCTGGCAGACCGACAGAAAAAGCCCAAAGCCCACTTGGCTAAACGACGTTAATTTCTCAATCATCAAAAGAGAGAAAAAGAAAAAAAAAAACTAAAGGGTTGCAGTCAAATGACGAGCCTCGGCGCAACGAAACCAAGGCCCACTTCATAATGCGGAATTCATCTTAAGTTTGCCATGTAATCGAAACGGGCCACTTAAGAGCTGACTGACTACTTGAGCAAATTTCTATATTTCTTCATTTCATTATTTCTTTATAAATTTTGCATACAGCACGTTAGAGGTATTTGTGTTCTCGGGGGTTGGCCGTCCTGCCTTCTGGAGTGCTTTGGTACGTCTAATTATTGTTGTCGCTCGACCCGAAAACGTCGCCAGCCGAAGAGCCCACTCAATGCGACTTTTGAAGTGCAGTTCAGTCGCGCGATTTCCTCAGAACGTCATATCGACGCAGCCGAATCCCACGGTGTGTGTTTACGACCAACAAGCACAGTTGGAACGAATCGGAGCCGGTCGAAAATCCACAGAATTAGCTGCCCGATGCAAAAATCAAAGTGTCAAAATTCTGTGGTCCTGCGGTCGCCTCGGGCCAACATCATCGCCGTTCACGTTGTTTTGGGTAGGCGTGCGAGGGCGTTGCCCAACAGCCAAATGAGGCTCAGGCACGGCACGGCACGCGGTGAAGCCTGTCACTGGCAGCTGCCAAACCCCAGATGCACAAAGTTTAAACCAAAGTGTTGACAGGCTGCTAAACGCTTTGATATGTCTATAATTATACCCTATATTGTGGTTGAGAGTAGCGGGCATAATGTGCTAAATATTGAGCATAACTTGGCAAAGTTCGAAATCATTTCAATTTGTTTCTTTTTGGTCTGGCAATATACCCTGTAGTGGGTAGAGTAGTGTAGTAAAGGCAGAGAACCGCTTGGTAAAGTCAGAGTAAATGATATGTAAGAAATAATACTAATAATATCTATAAATGAGAGTCTGGTAATATACCCTGTAGTGAGTTAGAGCAAGACAGTTGATAAGTTGACTAAATAAGAATAAATAATAATATCAAAATTATTTTTACTTTAAGAATTTAACAATGCAATAGAAGGGTGCTATGTGAATCACTTGGAAAACATAAGCAAAATACAAAATATTAAAAATAGTACTAAGAATTTATATATAACACTTTACTTATACCCTGTAGTGGACGACACTTGTGTAGCTGTAGCTTGACTGAATCCTAGGTTCTATATATTATTATTAAAAATATATACATACACATAATATACCCTTCGTATTCGCTCCATATCTCTATTCTCTCCACTACTCCATCAACTTCTGTAACCTTTCACATATTATACAATACTTTGTCACATACAACACCTGCAGTCGCGCACACCCGCTCACTGTTTGCCTGCCCGCTTTGCTGTGGCTTCTTGTAATTAATTTTCACTCATTTGGCAAATGGGTTTGGGGCGGGTATACGAAAGTCAAAGAGTTTTATTGCGCGTGTTTAATGCCATCAAAGATCAAAGTAACATTTTTAGCGATGGGAAAACGGTTCGACGCCTGTGCAATACGCCTTTTATTCTATGCCATACTAACCTAGCCTAGCCCCCCACTCGTCCATCCCATCCCCCGGCTACGTTTATTTATTTGTGTGTTTTTCCTTTTGAATGCTGGAATTTTTAATGCAACTTTTGATTGTGTTGCGTATTTTCACTCAAGTGATTTGATTTTGCGAATTGAATTTATTTCAGTTGGCTCTTAAGTATGTATGCATACCGCGTACCTTATATCGCCTTTCAATCTATCAGCTAGTCAGTCAGCCAGTCCGTCAGTCAGTCAGCCAGTCAGTCAGTCAGTCCGTCAGTCAGCCATTGCCTTCTTGTGGGCTATGTTTGTTTAGCGTCTCCCGCGAGACTCAAGTGGCAAAACATTATTTTGTTCAGGAAATTCAATTAAAACTTTGCGGTTTTTTGTTAACACCCCCGCAAATAAAACCTCAAGTGGTTCCCAATCAAAGCGAAGCGTATTCGGACTGTCAGACTGATGGAGGGAGACAGAGCGGGACGGAGAAAGAGAGAGGGCGGCACAGAAGAGATGGGGAACAAGATGGAAGGTGAATTTGGCAATGTATTTTATATTTGAAGTGGCCAGAGCACCTCCATGCCGTTGTCTGTCTTTGGCTTAATTTACAGCCTAGATAATAGATTCTAGTTCACTATTAATATATACAAGTTATTATGATATGATTATCTTATTTCATCTCACCCATATTTAAGTGTTCCTAACTACTTGTTATGGGATTTACTGCTGTCTCGGACTAAGGCAAACAAATAACAGACTAGGCTATAGGAATCAGCACATGGAGCCCTAAGTTCAGCTTGGCCTATATTATTTTCTTGATGGAACAAATTCTAATGAAATAAAATAAATATACTTCGAACATATGAAAAGAGTTTTTCATTCAACAATATTACAGCAAAAGATTATTGGGTGATTAATTTAGTATATAAATACATATATATATGCTCTATAAATAGTATCCACATTTCTTAATAATCATTCATGATGCAGTCTGCAAGGAATCTTTCCTATCAAGATTACTTTCTTACAGTCAGCAATCCAATGACCTATAATCTCTAAATAATTTGAGAGTTTATGGACAATTCCAATCACTATCAGGCCCCTAGCTGCTGTAGCTCTTCGTACTAAATGTTGGATGTGCCTTTTGTGATCCTTGTTTAGTCATATATCACAGTCCCAGCTTAACAGTTAGAGCCGAAACGCAAACAGAAGTTAACAAAGGTCAAGCGAATCGAACTCTGATTCATCATCGAGCAACCCTTGCAATTTTCACCCACTCACAAACACACAAACACACAAACACACACACACATATGCCCACACACCCACACCAACTGAGGGCTGTCAAAATAAATTGCAAGGTTTTTTTCTTTTCTGCTTTTTTCTTCGTTATTTGCATAAATAATTTACTTTAAATAATCTCGAAGAGCGCTTGAAACTTAGCAGAGCTCAAGGTGAGGCGAGGCGGGGCAGCTCACCTGGGACTGCTGGGCCATAATTCTTGTTTAAATGGACCCATTGATTTGAATACTTTTTGCATTTTCATTTCTTTCTTCTCGTTGGCTGCCAAGAAAGTCCCAAAGGACTTTCCTTTAGATTCGTCAAGTGTGCGACGGGAGCAAAAGAACAAACGCAAACAATTGCGATAGTTAGTTTAAGTAAAAGGGACAAGCCCACAAAAAGGTAAAAAGCACATAGGAAGAAGTAGAAAAAAGAAGAAAAAAATGAAATAGAAAACGGAAAATGGAAAAGCAATCATCGGCCCACGACTGCCGCATTTAAAAGTCATTTGCAACGCCCCTCGCAAGCCTCGCTAAACGGATCTCATAAACCTCGATTTTCCGGGAATGGTTTTTATTGTTTTACAATGTTTGTGTGCGTGAGTAATTAAACAGTTTCGCCAACTTTCTCGGCCAGTCCGCGCTGCAGTTTTTACCCGAGTCACAAATTTACGACTGGGAAATTAACAAGCACCAAGATCGAGAGATCTTAACAGCCAACTTTTATGGACATGGCAAAACTCGCACGGTTGCTCTTGGCCTGGCAAACGCCGCGCCAGGGAGGTCACACAAGAACCTTGCTAAAAAAAAACACAAATAAATAAGAATAATAATAAACGAAAGAAAGAGGAAAGAATGAGGCACACATAAAGAAATAAAATAATATCATAAATATTTTTAGCGCACACAAAAGGAAGTGGGCGTTGTTTGCACCCAGCTAAAGATGCGAGGCCCATTGCCAGCTGCCCCATTAGCGGGCACAATGGAGGCCCAACAAAGGTCCTGGCGACGTAGCTGGCAAAACATGTGATTAAATTGTCGCTTACAGCGAATTCGACACCTCGCCAACAGACTCTATAATTACGCCGACTCTACGAGAGCGGGAGAGAGGAGGAATCAAATGCCTAACAATAAGTGAAGGAGAGTCTAAAGCCAATCCAGATCTGGGAAACTTTTTGGTGTGACATATTCAAATCATGTACGACTAAACCTTTGTTGTGATCGGCAAGGGTTGCCACCATATCATTATCGCCGCTCGCCGCGCTGTGGTGCCCATTGTGCGACCGCAGCTCAAGGGTTGTAGCTGCCAACATTTCCCAGCCGAGCTGTGCTCAAGCTGACCAAAACAGCTACACTGCAACAAAATTGCCAAACTCCCTCAATCAATTACAAAAATTGCCAAAAAAAAAGGGTAGTTTTTACTATCAATAAATATAAACAGACGGGTGTTACCAACTGAAAAATACTTATTCACTGACTTAAAATTTAGATAGACTGTAAAAATGTATATAAAAAGTAGGTATAGTAGATATATTCAAAATTTTCATAAAATTTGAACAATATCTTAATAGAGTTTTAGCTTTAAAGCTGTATTAAATAAAATCTTTCCCAATTTAACGAGCCTAAAATAGGCATAAATATTCGCCAAATCTTTATGATTTTGGGTTGCCAGACCGAAAATGTGTGCCACCATCGATAGAACAGTTTTGCCACGCCCTCAAAGGGCATTTAAGTTATTTGTACTTAATTTATATAATTTCCTGAAACTTTTTAGGATCTTAACAACAGCCCAGGTGTAAGATTTATGGGCCCTATATATATGTATTCGCTATATCTTTTTGATTTTAGGTTATTCCAATTTTAAACTCTACCACTGCAAATATTAGCGTTTCTACCAAATAGAGTGTATTCTAATATTCTATCCATATATATTTATTTAAAATTTCAGTCCGTAGTCTCAATAGAACACAAATTTATTAGTTAATATGGACAGACAGTCAAGACGAACTGCTATTGTAGCTAGAGACTGAATTGTAGTAAACCAATATACCCACCTCAATAACGAGAATAAGTATAACATACATACCGATTTTTTGCCGTGTATAAAAAGTTTCGCGCTGGCACAGCATGTCCTAAATTGCTCTATTCAGACGCAATTAGAGTCAAGCTGGGTAGCTGAGCAGGCAAAGAAAGGCAAGGCTTGCAGACTCGAGAGCTGGATCGCTGTTTGGTTATTGTTTTTTAACACTTTCAATAGCTGCAACATTGCACAGTTTAAGGATAATGCCTACAGAGATCCTTTCTGTTGCACAACAATATGAAGTAAACGTTTCCGGTGCTTGCGATTTTTTTTATTCTTATTTTTTATTTCAGTTTATTATTTTTGTTTTTTCTTTGCAAAAGGATCCCACGCGGCAGACAGCATCGATCGCTGATCTTGATATCGATGCATGGCCTATCGCTAATGGCCATTGTTTGGCCGCACTTGCGCATGTCTAGGGCAGGTAGAGGAGGCACAATGAAATGAAAGGTGTCGAGGGCCCCCGTAAATCTGTTGCTACAATTTCAATTACGTAATCAAGATGCCGACGATATGCACATGACAAGGGCCTCTTTGTGCCGGGCGATAAGCGGATGTTCCCAAGGATGATGCATGGAGCATACGTTGAAGAACCAACACCCTGCCGCCTCTACCCATTGAAGCGGATTTATTGGCCAGACGTCCATAATAAAAATGGTTATTATCATTCAAATGTCGCATTATTGGCACCCTCTATGACGCGTCGCGCTAGTTTGTGTTTGCCATGTCGTAAAGCCGAGTTTTACGAGGCGCATTTAAATTAGCGTTAAGTTTAGCGATAAGTTGGGGGGTTGAAACGGCTCGTAGACTAAACATTTATTGCACAATGTGAACAAAATTCTAACAGCACAGCGAAGAGCGAAGCGTTCGATTCAATAAAACTTGAACTAGCTAAGAGTGGCATCGGCAGAGAGGCAGAGAGAGAGAGGCGATTCACAAATTGGATTGCTCTGCGCTGTCCGCCTTTGGGGCTGTGCCGAAGAACTTCTCGTACTCCTCCTGACGGCGGCGGGCGCGTGCCTCTCGCTCCATTTGACGCTTTTTGGAGAAACGTTGATGGATGCGCTTCATCTCCTGCACCTCCTTCATTTCCTCCTTCTCCTCGTCCTGCAAGCAAACCGAAAGACAAATACAGCTCTCACTCTCACTCTCACTCGCTCTCTCACACTCCCTCTCACTCGACTTACAGTCATATTGAGGCGCAGGACCAGCGCTCGCCTGCCATCCGACATCGACTGGCTGTAGTGCATAAAGTTCTTGAGGCGCTCGCCGGGCGGCACACTGCGCTCCACGACCAGGACAATGCGTGCCCACTGGCGCTGCCATTCGTTGCGTATCTCGGCTATCTTCTGGTAGGTGTTGCCCATCATGGCGATCAACATGTTGACCAGCAGAACGCTGACAATCACCATGAACAGAAAGAACAAGATCTTCGCCTCGTACTCGTGCTGTGTGGACACCATGGCACCATAGTAGTCCCCGAAGTTGGTCAGCGACATTAGGAACATGGCCACAATCGACTCCATGGGCGAGGGCATGGGATTCGTTTCGGCGTCCTGATCCTCGGGCGCAGATGGATTATCAAAGGTCAGGAAGATGATGTAGAAGGCCTGAGAGAAGCCCATCACAAACACCAAGTAGATGGAAACGAAACGCAGCAAGTCTCCCATGACCATGCGATATATCATCACAACGAAGGGTCCGACGGTTTTGAAACCCCTAGAAGACAGAGAGATGCTTAGTTATGTATGGGTGGATGGCATGTGGGCATCTTACGGACCGACAAAAGAAGAGGAAATACGGCGCAGTCGTCAGCATGATCACAACGGTTACGTGATCGTCGATCTCGGTCAGGCAGGAGACTCTCAGCCAGGGAATGGTCATCATCAGTGCGCAGGAGAACAGGAACATGACACGCGAAGGAGCAGTCATCTAAGAGCAGAAAAACCTAATTATCTATATAGCAGATAATACAGATTTTCAGTTGTTAACCCACCAGATTCTCAATGAACATTTTGTAGCCCAGGAAACGCGCCTCCCTCAGCGCCACGACCAGATAGAGAATGGCGCCCACAAAGTTGATGAGCTCGGCGATAATGCGCAGCTTGGCCAGATCCGATTCCAGATTCATGAGCGGACACTGTGCATAGGTCTGCCACCAGGCGGGCAGAGTCTCGACCTCGTTGGGATCATAGTATTCCGTAAAGTTAAGCCAGAAGGTTTCTGTGTGAGCAAGAAATTAGAATTCGAAGATCATTTATGCAGCAAAAAAGATATATAAAACTAACTGTATTCGGTGCTGGAGGTGGCACGCTTGGTCAGCTGAGTGATGGTGTGATTGCTGTACAGATCGTGAGTTGTGCTGGCGTTCGACGCAGACGCTGCGCTGCCCGCCTGATCCTCGTCTTCGTCCTCCTTGGCCTCCGGGCCCGGGCGCAGTATGAAGCTGAACAGCGAGATGAGAAAGTAGAAGGCAAACATGTAGAACTGCTTGTAGAAGCGCGACTTGCAGAAGGTGTCCCATTTGGTCTTCAGCAGATCGATGACCACGCCATCCAGCAACTCCAGATGCTCCAGCTTGTCGCCGAACACCACAAAGTTCAGCACCGAGTCCTTGTTGATGTTGCCCGTCTCCTCGTTGATGGTGTCGATCATGAGCAGCGGATAGGCGGCGCAGGTTATGCTGCCCAGCTGCCAGTAGATCTCGCGCTCAATGCTCATCACATGGAAGAACATCTCGACGCGCCCGAGCTTGGCCGCCAGCGTCAGGGGCGTTAGATTTTGAACGTTGCGCACGTGTATGTTGGAGCCCACCTCGTAGCCCACGTCGAACATTTCGATCTTCTCGTAGATGACCAGCATGTGCAAGACGGTGTTGCCGTTCGTGTCCTGGAAATCTGGATCTGCGCCGCGTGCCAAAACCAGACGGAAGCACTCCTCCTGCAAAAATTTATTGGATTAAGCACTCTGTGCAGATGTCTTTCTTTTTCCTTGACTCACCTGGGAGAGGCAGGCGGCAAAGCTCAACGGATACTCGCCCCAGTAGACGTAGCCATCGTAGTTGGTTATGGGCTGCAGCGCCACATACTCGTGGTCGGGTGAATCTGTGCGGGAGGCCTTTGTGTCCTCGGCAGACATGAAGGCGCCACAACAGCTATGTGGAGAATAGGTTAGGCCGGGAGTCAGACTAAGCTGGAGTACTTACCGTTCCTGCACATCCGCATTGGCATCCAGCAAGTACTTGACCATGGCCGGATCCTCATTCACAATGGCAATGTGCAGCACGCTCTCGCCGTAGTACTCATCGCTCATGTAGATGTCCAGGATGAGCTTGGGATAGAACTTCAGCAGACGCTTTGCCAGATCTGCGTGCAACGAGGAGGCGTTCAGCAGGCAGAGATGCAGAATCGTTTCACCCACAGCGCCGCGCATCTACGGATAAAAAGATAAATCAATGCAACTGCAACTAGATAAGTTTATCTTAACTGAACTCACATTAAGATCCCAGCAGACAAAGCGATAGGCCGAGGGATTGGATATGTACTCCGCCTCGGACACCTCGGGGCAATAGTCGTGTATGTTGAAATCTTCGTCGGGATTCTCCAGGGCGCGTATTTCGGGCAGCTGCCTCGTTCGGGGTCTGTCCCGATTCCGCAGCAGCACCAGCTTCGATATGGGAAAGTAACGGCCAGCGCCCTTGTTATATAAAAATGGTTCCACCTTCGTTTTGATTGCATGATCGATCTCGGCAAACTGCTTGGTTTGGCAGGCGCGCTTCATCATGTCCACCAGAAGGCCGCCGCCCTTGAGATTGACAAACTTATAGAGCGCCTGGGTGGAGACTCCCGCCTGTTTCTTTACGCCACTTGTCACATTGCTCTCGGTATTTCCCATGACGCAAGCTGAGTCCTGATCAAGCGCTGCTCAGGGGTATAGAAATCCGTTCGAGAGCGTCGAAACTCTTCCAGTTTATTTGTTTTTGTTTATTTTATTTTTATTTTTAATGAAACGCGACATTTTTATTATTCTTGAACCTAGTTTGGACTATGCAATGTTCTCGAATTTCTTGTCTGTTTTAATCCTTCGAGTGAGCATCGATTAAACATTTCCACGAAATGAGCGTTGCCAATGCAACAGCTGAACTTGAGCCTAATTTATTGTTTACAATCCGTTGCCAGGCATCGAACTTGTTGCATATTGCTGCATATCCAACAAGTGTTTCGTCCATATCCTCGGTAATTGCAAACTTGTGGATTCCAATAAGAAAACTTGAACTTTTCGTATTGCATGTGGCACGTTTCATGGCCTTCTTCCACCTTGACATACTGAACTAAAACATGATTACGTTATTATTGAATCGATGTAGATTGCAGTTGTTATTTATAATGAGCGTGTTTGCAATTAAAACTAGCCTGTCTTTTACTAATATCTTCTTTACTATTATCAATAAACTAGTTATTGTTTTCAAACAATTTAAACGAAATTAAATTTATTTCGCGCAACTAACAAAACTTTTCAAATATTTACGACGAATGGTCACCCTAAGCAATTTATATTTAGCGCCTATGTGACGCATAATTGCGCCATCTACATCATATAAACAGAAACTGCGTTAACAGAATTCTGTGCCGCTTGGCACTGTTAAAAGACTCGTTGCTATAACACTATTGAAAAGTACGGTCATTTAACAGTGATGAGCATTTGTCCTTAACAGCTCCCAAAAGCTGCTTGCTATGTTACGCAAAGTAGAATTTAAAAACTATTTAAATGGAAAATAATATATTAAAGTAGATATTGAGTCAGAATGCATTAAAAGACTATTTATTTCTAAGTCAAAGTGACGAAAAAAGCTGCGTGAAAATTCACAAAATTCGTAACTAAGAAATAACAATCAATCGTAAATATAGAGTCAAAAGATGTATTTATTAAAATGTTATTTTCTTATGAGGCAAACTCATTTAATTTTATTTGGACCAGATCGTTAGTTTTGATTATAAATATTAGCTACAATGTTTGATTTATCGCACCTCGTGTGCTCAACTTAGCAATTTTAAGTTTGCCGAATTTTCAAACATTCATTTGAGAGCATTAATTGTTAATTATAATAGATTATATATGTATGTATGTGTATATCTGTATATTCGCATATCGTTAATTGATTTCTTGATGTTTAATCGCTAATGTAGAAAGACTGGACTTATCAAAATATATATGTATGTATGTATGTATTTTGCATATAACATAAATATATTTTTTCTTGCATATTCATAACATTGCCCAACTGGGCGTATATATGTAACAATATAATTACTATTGTATTAGGTAAGCATTTCAAAACAATTTTAAATGTTAGATTTTGATCCCTTGGCTTGAACAATGTGTTTAAACAATTGCGATATTTATATTTAAATATTTATGTATATGTCGTAAAACGTGATAGCAATTTCTTTTCTTTTCTCTTTTTTGTAATGCTTATATATTCGAGTACCGCCGTTTCATATATATAAATTGCTGTTATCTATGTTTTTATATATCCTTTGTACTTTGGGTAATTATCAAATAAAATATATTTTAGTTAAAAGCAGTTCTTAAAATCCATCCCTTCACTTATTGCTAATTGTAATTGAATGCAATTGAGAGGAAACTAAAGGCTGGGAATGATGTGGCCCATTGGCCATCTTTTAGCTTGCCTTTCCTTATGCTTTGGAAATAACTGTATATGTATGTATATATATTAGCAGAGGTAATGGAGCTTAAAGCTATATTTCATATATATTCTAATGGTTATATTTTTATATAAATATTTGCTCTTTTCTGTTAATCACCAACAAACACTTTCCTCGATCCACAGTTGTTTCATAATTGCCTTTCAAATGGTTAAAGATATAAATATATATATGTATATGTATGTATGCTATATACCCCGAAATTTAGTTGTAAATTTGTGCTAAAATTAAGCCAATCAATTGGAAATAACTTTAAGGAAAGAATTTAAGCAAGCCTTGAAAGTGTTGAGGGGCTTAAAACAGCTGAAGACATATTTACTTAGGCTTGGTTTGATCTGTTATTTAAATAAATCTTCGTTCCTAGCATAATTTTAGTGTCAATATATTAGATCTGACCGCTTATAATTTAGAGAGATAATTGCATAATTGTACTACCCAATCCTTATATTATTTATGACCTTTGCCCCACATCTTTCGCCTCGCAGTCCGTCGGATCGATATCCTGTTCAATGAGCACCATATTTTTGGATATCTTGTCGGCGAGCTTTGTCACCGAGTCCGAGGGATGCTGCGATATAATGGATTTGGTTGTTGAACGCTTGCGCAGATACTCCTCCTGCTGTTCCTTTCTGTGCAAGTCGCTGAGCCTAAATGCCTCCAAGAACTCATTCAGATCCACCTTGCCGTCCCCATTGAGATCCATCATACGGCACTTCTCCAACATCTCGTTCTTGGAGTAAACGCCAGGCATATGAGCGACCAGCAAATCAATTGCCTTCTCGAATTCATCCAGCGTTATCTCACCTGAGCAGAAAAGAAGTGAAATTTCTAATTAAACAATCTCTGATTAGATGAGCGAGCTAAGCTTATTCAACCTGAATGATCAGCATCTATAATATTGAATATGGTTTCCAAGCTGGCTTTATTAGCATACAGAGCGTCCATGACTGATGTGCCATCAGCCTCGGCTTTCATCTGCAAGAAATTAACGATGCAGATCAAATAATAATTCTCATTTTCATCTCTTTGCTTACAATAACATCCGTGTCCAGCAAGTCCAAGGTTCGTATATAGTTTACGCTCTGACTGTCCGTGCCGGGCGCCAGTTTTTCGCGCAGCAGCCGCCAGGGCAGGCCCAACTTGGTGACACTCTCCATGACAAAGCACCACTTGGCAATGGTTATGCATCCGCTGTCATCTGGGTCGTACTTTTGGAATTCCTCCTCCAGCTCATCCCGGTGCTCGCGCATTCGCACAGCCAGCTCCTTCAAGGCCGCGCACTCCACGATACCCATGCGCTGCTTGAAGGACAGCTCCTTGGTCTGCGAGGCGGCCGAAATGTATTGGACAAAGTGCGGCACCAGCTGGTTATTCAGGCGCATATAAGCGCCCTTATTGGAGCCGATGGCATAGTAATTGGAGGCCGAGAATATGGTGATGACCTGCAAGCAATATATGTATACAGTTATAAATGGACTTTCAGTCAGGTATAATATTATCCTCGCCTTGTTGTCATGCATAAACTCGTGTCCATTTGGCTTGCATTCGTGCGAGCGTATCACGTAGCTGAGTCGATGGCGCTTCAAGAACGATTCTGTTGTATCTGGCCCGAACCAGACTCCGGCTCCACGCAGCTGATTTGGCTTACAGCCTTGCGAAGCCTGCGGATCGCTCCACATGACATCGAAAATCTGCAAACATATTTAGGCATTGAATGTATGGGAAAACGTAATAATTTCGTTTACTTACCTGTTGCCACTCAGCCTTGTCCAGAGCCTCGCCATCCATTAGAGGTGGACGCAGAATGGAAACATACTGAAAAGTATTATATAACTATAATATAAGTATCCCATATGCATATCGGTGCCTCTACCTTTCCCCTGTCGATGCTTTTGATGAGATCAAGGTTGGTGGTGTCCGAGAAGCCGCCGTGGACAATTAGCACGCGATTGTTCAAAATAGATCCCAGTGGAAGCCAGCGATAGACCTCATCAATCAGCGACAGCAAATACTTGTGATTACGCTTTAAAGAAAAAGAAAGAAGAAGCATATATACATAAGGGAATATATTTGGCATATTAGCTTTACTTACTGGATACTTTCCTTCTACTTCGCGTATAAAGCCGTATCGGGCATTCATAACACTGTCTTCGTGATTACCACGATTCAGGAAGACCGCATTGGGGAATGCCAGATACAGCGATAGCAGCAGCAGGAACACCTCCAGCCCCCTTTTGCCTCTATCGACAAAGTCGCCATTGAAGACATAAGGATTGCTAGCGGACGGCAGACCATTCTGGAAAGAGCATGAGAAGGATTAGAGGCGGAAGTTGCGAAAGTATTATTAGCTATTACCTTATAGAGCACAACCAGCAGATCGTCCAGTTTGCCATGCAGATCCCCACAAATGGTCACCTGCTGGGAGACAGCAGTGGACACCATCCAAAGGTTCGGCATCTGTTTGAGCGACTTGGCAGCCTCGCGCAATATCAGGCAGACATACTTTGGATGCAGACGATTGCCCTGCAATGATGAAGCGCTGGTTGAGATTGGGAGAGATTGGGTACTAGCCTGTGACTTACCCGTTTCTTGCGGAACACATCAATCAAGAGATCTATGTGGCTCTTCTGTATGGGCACTGTAAGTTCTATGCGGGCCATATCTCCGCTCTCCTCATACAGTGTACCACTCTTTTCCAAGCCAGAACCTGTTGGGAATTATTATCACTTATCGATGTAAATTGAAATAGACTCTGCTGTAGGACTTACATCGTTGTGAGTTAGATTTATTTCCTGCCTCGACGGCCTGAGGCATATGCTTGATAAGGTCATTGAAGAACTTGTATAGCTGAAAATAAAAAACAATTAAATATTTAATGTGACCTATATAACAATTTACCTCTACATATCTCTCTACATACATATATATGTATGTGCATTCTCTGTGTTTACGCTTTAGCTCATTTAAGTATTATCGACTTTCGAATCTTAACAAATGCACATTTCTATTTTGGCCAAGTTTCTCTGCTAATGCTCAGACTTGTTCTATTTACAAGGGTAAGCCGAACCGAAAGCATTTTATAGGCAATTGCATTAACTGAACCTTAAGTAAAATATATATTTAGGTGTAAAAAAAAAAGTGAAATTGTTGATTGAAATTGCATTAATAATTATACAATAATATTTTCGCTTTGCAATAATGTTTGAGGAGTTCCTCAAAGTTAGACTTGAATTATAATATATAGTTATTAGAGAATTTTTAATCTTTTTATCAAGTTTTCCATACTCTGAGCTCACATTCAATCCATCAAGCTTGCTTCACTTATACCTCAATAATTATAGGATAATGTTCAAGTCTTTAAATAAGTGGGATGTACTAGTACACCCGCACACATAAGCAGAAGCAACAATAGTAGCTATGCTTGTGTCTTCTCAAGTTCTACTTGATTAGATTTTGTATTTTATTTACATATATTTACAGAAACCCTTTTAGCCCTTTTCCTTCAATTCTAAATGAAAATTTAGTCAATCAGTAGAAAGTTAATTCGGAAAATACTTTTCGCTTAGCCAATAAATAAATAGATCAAAGAATTTCTATATGATCTATAATACTATATTTACATTGCATCAGTTACTCACCTCCGCCTGATCCTGTTCGCAGGCATATTCCACATTTTGGAATATTTGCCAATTGCAACGCTTTCGCATCTCCTGACGCGCCTGATGACGGCGAAACCATTTTTGAATAAATATTGCCGCACGGATAGCTGAAAAGAATTTTAGCATTTAAATTGAAAGGAATTCCAGCGTATTCCATTTGCATTTACACAACATTAATAATTTATGCAACGAGCTACAGTAAGTTGATATCGAATAGAGAAGACAAAAGTCCATTTGGGTTCAGTTTAGCTATTTAGCTGTGCCTCAGCTCACATCGGGCTACGTAATTCAATTCCAAAATGCACTTAACCTAATAGGACTACAAGGCACTTAATAGTCTAAAATGCAGTTCACATCGTATTTGTCTAGGTGTCCTTGAAACTCCGGTGGAATGAAGTCGAGGACGCGAAAGTTGACACGGACAAACTAATTGAATGATTGCTCTAACGTTTTTGGATGCAACGACTGCATAGCATACCTCTAAGCACAAATTGCATATATGTATATAGCTTATATACATATATATATATTTATATACGTGTGTAGTGTGTGCTTCCTACAAATTAAATTATTACTTGCCGTTCTCGTCCATTATTATGTAATAGAGGCGAAGAATGGAGTACTACAACAAGAGTGTCTCTATAATGTGTTTTGTCGTTGTTATGTTCTGTTCTGTTATGTTGTTGTTGTTGTTGTTGGCACTAAATTTAAACATTCATTAAACTATTTAATAATAGTACAACATTTATTGAATAGCAGTCAATGGTCAAGTGTTTTATGGTGTTTCAATTGCAGATTGCATTGCATACATTCTTCTAAATTTTGTTTACGTATTTTTCTACTTTCAATACAACCCATTGATCGCCCGATTTATCATGATAGCTTCGATTGCATTTATATATATATATTTATATATAATTTTAGCAGCGCCTCTGTCGCTATATATACATATATTTAAAACTTGTAAAAATCAATTATTATAGATTAGAAAACACTTTTTCACTGTTGTTCACGCGGAATCCCATACAAGACTGCGACTCGACTGAGCCGCAAATGGTATTTCAGTGGTTCTCTAGTGGAAACACCCCTCGGTCCTCACCCCGTGTCCACAGCCTGTGTCACTGGCACTACGTACCTATATTTGTCTGTGTTTCTGTGTGAGTGTCGACCCAGTCGATTTTAGCCCCCTCTTGGTCAATAGCAATGTGGTCAAGCAAAGTGTCCAGGGGAGGGGCTTGGTCTGGGGGCTTTGGCTGTCGTCGTCTGCTAAATTCGTTTGGGGAGCCACACAAATTGTAACACAATACAGACGGCTGAAAACGCGACAATGGGGCTGACCCCTGGAAATAAGGTTGAAATTGGATGGGGGCCAACATGGGGAGGGGGGAGGTCAGTGTAGTGTCAGATATGGTATTGGTATTGTTTTATATTATTTTTTTGTTTTTTGAGTGTTGAAATAAGTAGACCACTTAGTTGCTTTAAGGACTGCAATCGCTCTCCGCTCTCCAGATCAGGTTTAGTTCAATATTTTGGTTGAAGCGTCTTCCACACCCTCCACAAATCAATATCAGGGAATTACATTTACGAAATGAGGGTGTTAAGAGATGGGGCGTAGGTGTTACCATGACAGATAAAAATAGATTTGAAATAGATATTTCAGTCGTGATTGACTGATCGATTGCCTGATAGAAAGTTGTGCGGATAACTTGACTGGCTAATTGATGGACTGCAATGACTGTCAGATTTGCATTAAAGCTGATTGACTGATTTACAAACTGGCTGATTGATTGATTAACTGGTAACGCTGATTGAATGCTTTTGTATTAATTTGCTTATAATTGATAGTCATATTGATTGTTTTCCTTACTGACTGATGCAATATTAAAGGCAGAGTTGATGGACATACTGAGTGAATAATTGATTGACGAACTGATTGATGTATGTATTTTAGTAAATTACATATGGACTCTGCGATTTCCCAACTCACTAATCTGATTGTCCCTTAACTAACTGCTAACGGATTGACTGAGTCTTTGACTAATATTATACACAATAAATGAATGATTGACTAATCCTGCCTGTCTTTGACTGACTATTACTGTCCGAATTGAGTGATTACATTTGTGCTGGGCCAATCGAATAACTGCTTAATTTATCAACTGACTGCCAGTGTGAGCAATCGGCTAACTAAACGCTTGATTAATTGATGTACTAATTGACTGGTTTAACGATTGACAAGCTGATTGGCTGATTGAACAAATCGCCGACTTGTGGCTGACTAATTGCCAATAATTAACAACGCTCGCTGTCACAGCCGTCAGTTGAGTTTGAAATATTAATGAGTGCAAATAGACCTCAGAACGAGATTCAAAATTCTGCATAGGCTAAAGAGAAGGCAAAGGGTATTGCAAGAGCTATAATCTGATAAGGCAGAAACAACGCTTTTATTTATTTTGATTATAGTAGTAGAAGTAGTGCTCATAGTGGATGTTGATAGAATTGTATTAATTGAAATTGGTACTCACATTTCTCGACTCGCGTTGCGCTCATGCCTCGGAGCGGTTTGCGGAAGTGCTTGCACCAACCTTTCCTGTGGAACAGCTGCAGCAGACTGGATGCGCGCGTATTTGGCTGAGGCGCTAGCGTTTGCGGCTGGCCATTGGTGCCCAGTGTGGTTGTCTGCATGCTGGCACCGACACGCTCTATTTCCGACGAGCGGCACGAGGAGGCATCCTCCACGGAGGAGCTGCGTCGCTTGCCACCGCCGCCACCAGCTCGCTGCAGGCAGACACAACTGCGCAACATGTTGGCGCTTGGGATTTGGCTAAGTCCGGACAGGCGCTAACCTATGGCCGTGCCGTGGCGTAGCGTGTCGTGTCGTGGTGTGGGCGTGGCGTGGTGTGGCGTGGCGTGGATGTTGTATAACTAGTGAAGAGCACTAACAGGTCGACGATGACGTGGACGAGAACGAGGACGAGGACGAGGACGCGGACTATGGGGCGCACCTATTGTCTTCGGCCTCCGGCACGGTCTGTCTGTCTTAATTGCAGCTCCACACACAACTCGCTTCTAGTCGCAGTCGTAATCGTAGTCGTAGTCGTAGTCATGCCACATGCATGAGTGTTTGCGTTTGCCTTGGGCTTTGTTTTAGTGCCATGTGGTACGAGTGTGTTGCCCTATGATGCCCCGCACGGCGTAATTTGATGCGGCCATACTAGTCGCCGGAAAGTGCGTTCTCCGTCCCTCAACTACGGCCGGCCGGCCGTCTGCCCGTGTCTCCGTATCTCTCGGCACTTACTTTTTCCTGCTCTCGTTGTGTCCGTTTTGTCTATTGCCTACGGTGCAATTCGGTTTACTTATCATATTACTTAAATATATATTTATCTAAGTCTTGCGGTTAACTGAAAGTAAATAAAAAGGGAAATTCACTTTATAACAACAATTACGATCATGGCGAGTTGTTGATTGCATGTTGTAGGCCCAAATGGGCTAAGAGCACATCCGCCTTATTACAGAGTGTGTAATTGCTTCAGTTTTTATACCCTGAACCCATTGAAAATGGGAAATCAGGGTATAATGGTTTTGTTGAAATGTATGTAACCGGCAGAAGGAAGCGTGGCAGACCCCACACAATATACATATATATATTCTTGATCAGGGTGACGAGCTGAGTTCCCCTGTCAATTTCTTCTAAGTATTACCTATACGTATTTCCTCTACGTAATGCCTCTACGCCTTTACACACTCTACTTCACTGTATTGCGCTGACCTCCACCAGGCCTGGACGAAGACTGAAGACTGACTGAAGAAATGCTGCAGCTGCTGCCCTTTATATAGGGCCACTTTTACACACGTACTGTCTTTCTCAAATGTTGAGCCCTACGACAGGTAGAGCTCGTTGCAGTCGAGCTTCAAGTGAGCAATTGGAACGCTCTCTGCTGCTGTGAGCATTTTAGCTTCGTTTTGCCTAAATACAAATACCAAATGAGAACTTCTGCATACATATAGACAACTTTAATGATCTTCTGCAACTCTTCTCTTCCTGCTTTTACTTTTACTCAAGTACTGTATGCGTGCGTGCCTATGTCTGTCTATGTATGGGTGTGTGTGTGTGTGTTTGTGAGTGTGTGTGTGTGTGTGTGTGTGTGTGTGTGTGTGTGTGTGTGTGTGTGTGTGTGTGTGTGTGTGTTTTTGTGTGTGTGTGTGTGTGTGTGTGTGTGTGTGTGTGTGTGTGTGTCTATGTATGTGTGTGTGTGTGTGTGTGTGTGTGTGCGTGTCTATGTATGTGTGTTTGTGTGTGTCAGAAAGACGCGAAGAATTATTGATATATCAGTTCTCCGAAGGGTTCAGAGGATTTCCTAGTCGAGCAGTCTCGATTAGAAGTTTCTTACTTGTTTAGAGTTTGCTTTTAAGCGTTCAACAAAAAGTTTTTAGCCTTGATTATATGCCATTCAAGCTAACTAAATAAGCACATGTATTGGCCAATGTATACAACTGCAAATGTATGTACATACATATATACAAGCATATACCTATGTACATGAATGTATGCTACATATATTCATCTTCTTCATTTACTAGATATCTACATATGTAAATGGCAATGTATGCATATATTAATTGCAGTTACATAGTACTACATACATACGTACGTATTTGCATAAGTAAACGATTGCAAGAAATCATATATGAACACTTGAATACATGTAAGAACATATATACGTAAATATGTAAATAAATACATGCTAAAATTCATACATACATTCATACATAGTACATATAGTACATACATACATTTATGCATGCCCTGATATACACACACACATACACTGTATATTCATACATACATATGTACATACATACATACATGCGAACATCCATATGTGCGTATACTACATATTCTATACTTTCTTATGAACATATGTGCGTGCATGTGTATGAATTACATACTGCATGCTAAGCTAGTTTAAGCTAGCTAAATGTCTATCTAAATACTAACCTACATATGCGAAGTTTACATACATACATACATAGAGCATATAGTTACACATATATACATATACATATAGATACATATGTATATATGCATGTGTATGTACATGTATGCTAAAATATACATACATACATGCATACATATACACATCCTATATTCATCCTCTGCATTCAGTTTAAACTAAAATACCAACACTCATGCATGTATATAAACACACACACATACAAACATACACACACACACACACATACAAACAAAACACTCTACATCCGTTTTCTGGCGTTGGCTAACGGAAGTCTGCTTACTGTGCGGTTGAATGAATAATGATTAAAGCTAAAAAAAAAGAGAAAGAATTAAAAAAAAAAAAAACTATAGAGAATACATAATATGCTCAAAGTCCCTGAAGCGAATATCATTCGCCCATTTAACGTTTATTTGTTAAGTTGTGGGTGTCATCGGTGTTAATTAATGTCTGTCCATGACAAAGGCTTACGGGTGTGTTAGTCTGAGTCTGTGTGTGTTTGTGTGAGTAGTTGAGAATGTGTGAGCTGATGCTGCCCCTTGTGTGCTCCATTTCCCCATTCATCTAATAATTTGGCCATCAAGAGCTAGATAAAAGCCTTAAAAGCGAGAAATAATGTGGAAAAAAGTGAAAAATTTGCAGGACATTAGCTGCAGGTAACCTGTACACGTATTCCGTAAAGCAAAGGGGAGCAGAGCAGAGCCTTCCTTGCCTGCTACAGTCGGGCAAAGTCTTGCAGCAAAGTGCGCAAAATGAAGAAACCCGCAGCGTGGCTTATTGGCTCCTTTCCTTGGCGTTCGACTGGCCCCAATGGTAACGAGCACCACAACACGCATAAATCGTGTCGAAAATGGCGTCAAAAGTCGTGTGGTATGAGCCGTGGGGCATGTGGCACGGAGCATGGGGCAGCCAAGTGCTTGCGAAACTTTTATCAAAATTCAATTTGTAGAGAGTGAAAATGTTTCTAAATTAATTTCCAATTTGTAAATAAGATTATTTCCTTTAAAAAAAAAAAAAGTGCGCGCTGCAGACACATCAAACGCGAGGGTCGATCAATAAGTATTCCCCAACCGAGCAAAGTTGCTGTCACGCCGTCAACCTTCCAACTTACAGGATGATTTATAAGTGAACTGCTCTATTATGTTCTTTTCTTCTTTTCTTATTTTTATTTATTTATTTTTAATTGGCTTTCTGTACTTCGACACCTGGTTTGAAGTTAGCCCATCAAATTGGAAAAGTAAAACTCAATATCGATTACAAATTCACTTTTTACTATTGCCGGCGGCACACGCAAAGCAATAAAAGAGAAATTGGATGCTGTTTATGGGCGGCGCATTTTATTAACCGTGGTTTATAACTTTCAACAAATTCCAACGTGCTCGCCGTGCGCCTTCCGGTGCCTGAACATAACTTTGGCCCCGATGTCCAATTTGGAGCTCTTGGAAATAATTCGCATAATGCGCTAATCATCGTTGATGGAACACGGAAATATTCTTTTACTCGCAGACCTCCCTACGCAATCAGAGCAAAGTCAAACATAATCATATTATGCGGTAATTGTGCATGGCCGAGAAAATTAGGCTAATATGCAGCCATCTCTTCTAATTATAGGGAAAACTTTTGTTTTAGCCAGGATATGAAAGTTACGGCACAATTTATTTCAATTATTTCCATTATGATAAAGGTCACTTACGGACAACAACTCAACTCTGGACCGTGGTCAGATAAAAGGACAGGACAGATTGACTAATGACATCATCTAACGGATAATTACCAAATGTGTACAGTACAATAGAGATTGGCTAGAGTTAAGAGCTAAGATTTCTGGGCAATGCTTATTTACCGGATATTAACCGAGAAGCCAAAAGACAATTTTCGCTATTCACGAATTCCCCATAGAAATGTCTCTGTTCTACAAATTGAGAGGAATATGTATCGTACAACAATAAAATGGATTTTGAAATGACTTTTTCGACAGGCTTTCAGCAGTGCTGGCACATGTATACCCTGTACTCAGGGGGACAGTAATAGGTATATGTAAATAGTTTTGTCAAATATACTCTAATGCAATGCAGTTTATGATTAATGAAGATGCTAAGCATTTTATTAGATATTAGCCCAATATATATGTATCTAGGTATATCTATTAATATTAAGTGTGTAAAGCTTATCTGGCAGTCGTTCACACTCATCCCGAAATATTTTGGTGTTTTGTTTTGATTTATATTTATAAATATGTAGACAGTATAGATGCATATACACATACATACATACATACTTATATGTATGTACGTATACATATTTTCACTCATCATATTCAAATGTGTGACTAGCAAATATGTAAATGTATATAAGTAAAAAAAAATAATAATAACAATAAGAATATAAGGAGAAGCTGTTGTTGAATTAAGCCTCCAGCTAAGAAGATATACACACGTATGCATAATGGCATACACACACTTAAGCAAATACACACAGCGAAAGTAAAAACAAATGTCAGCGCCTGACATTTCATGGACATGTTGATGTGCTAAAGAAAATATGTAAATTATATGAGTGTGGGCATACCTTCGAGGAAGAGTTCGCGGCTTAATGAACCGCACAGATTCATCTTAATCTTCGGCAGTAGAATTAACGGCACACACATACACACATGCTACGTGTGTATGTGTGTCTGTCGACGTACGTTAACACGAACTTTGTTGCACCATCAAATGACAGATATGTTGTGTATAACAGCGGCCATAACAGAGAAGAAACACACACACACATACATGTGTATAAAGGCGGCAAATGATTAAAAGAAGCCAAACAGCAAACTGATGCGGCGCACACACTTACTCACTCACGCACACACACACACGCACACAGAGAGAGAGCAGAAATGTTACGGTTCTGAAATAGCACGACTTGCGTTGAGTGCAGCAGCAATGCGAATATTGCTTATATGCATGAAATGCTTTTGGTGGCTCGCGTTCCGTTCCGTTCCGTCTTGTATGGAATACCGATACGAACTGAAATGAGCTGAAAGCACGGAAATCCTTTTAGTCGATGTGGCTGTCGCTGTCGCTGTTGGTGCTGCTGCTGCTGGCGCTGTCGTTGTCGCTGTCGCCAGCGTTGGCGCTGACGCTAGCGATGGCGACGGCGCAGTTATTGCGAAAATGAAAGAAAACAAAAATCGTTACCGAAATCAGCTGATGGAGCACTTGCCGCGTTTTTGCTGCCCCTTTCTAGTGGCGCGGAGGCTGCGCGTTCCACACACGCTTTCACTCTCACTTCCTCACGTAACCAAGCATACACAAACACTAAACATATACATATGTATGCGTATGTATTATTATTTTTTTAATTCAATTTTTTTTTTAATTCAAAATCTGTCTGGAAGGACAATGTCAGGGGTAAAGAGCAGCCACACCCAGGTCGAAGCGATTATCTCCGCTAAAATATCAAAACCTTTCTCCGCGGTTTGAACTTTCACGTATTGAAAACGGCGCAGTTCGTGAATTCATTTTCGTTCTGCTAGCCTGGCGTTCAAAGGAGCACACGGCCCACGTCCCAAGGCAGGGCTTAGCGGCTTTTAGCGTATTGAAAGAACTGGCTAAGACGCGAGCGCTCCCTTTACCAAATCTGTAAACAAGGTTAAGCGGTTTATTTCCCTTTTTATAACTTCCCATTTTGATGTGGAAAACAACACGAATAGCAACTACTTTGCATTTCGCATGTCATGTATCCGGTTAATTTCATAGCAATTGGACAAAAAAAGGGAGAAAAGAAACAAACATAAACACAGGTTATTAAAAAAAAAAAAATAGGAACAATGTTTCATACATGTAGTTAAGTAATTAGTAAGTAAAAATATACTATAGCACTACGTATACCTAAGTATACGAATCAGTTAGACCAGAAGAACTCTTCAGTTTCATATAATTTTCCATTTAATATATAGCGTAAGTCAGATACTGGACAGTCGGAGAATAGAGTATAAGTTAGAGTTATTGCGGTAAATTCGAATAGGAGTTTACCTTTTGTAGCCATAGAGAAAAAGTAGAAAAGTTTCCTGGTTGACGTAAAATTCAGCAGCAAATTTGAATTGAGGGCGCGACCAAGCGATTTGTCAAGGCCACCACAGTCCGTCCGGCCGGTTATTGTGTGTGGCCATGCTATGCCTCCCATGCGAGCTGGACAAATGCGAAAAGAATAGAAATAGAAAATTCCTGCTACCCTGTTTCCAAGTCGAAATATTGACATATTATTTCGTAAGTAGAACTTTTACACATACAAGTTTTAAATTCTATTTATGTATGTATGTATATAAATTTCTTTTATTTACAAGCATTTATTTCAATTGTTGAATGAACTTGTGAGCGAAAGAAATGTACACTTAATATTTAAATATACATATACATATGTATTTATGTATAAGAACTACTTAAATACAATTACTTCGGTCATGGACATTAAAAATAAAAGGCCGCAAACAATAAATTCTGCGTCTGTGTCTTTGTCTATTGTTAAAATCCATTTATACTGAAGGTGCTAATAGTATTATGTAGTGTGCTTACATATACCGGTTCTACGTAAGTTTTGGATGTGTTTATAAACATAAAAAAAGTGTTTTCAACTAGTATTCTCATACGCCTGTGACACATACAAGGGGGCAACTTAAATAGCTATATATGTATGGTATGAATCTAATTATTTTGCATTGGACTTGCAGATATAAGCCTATAAGATAGTTACTAACATAATCGCTTTAGAGACTTGGAGATATACCCGAATTATAGTATTATATACATGTTTTTAGACGTGTAGCTACACAACCAGTCACAGCATAAACACTCTAACATAGTATGATCATGCCATGTGCATAACATTGGATCGCAGACTTGAGAAGAGCGCGATATGAATTTTGTAAGAGCTCTTAGCGTATAACCAAAACTTAAGATTATTGGTATGAATATAAACTAACAACTCATTGAGTTTATTGCAGCGTTCTTGTATACACTTAAATATTTTCGAGCAGCTCTAGCTCCTGGCTCCTGGCTCCAATCTGCAGTAAGTATACAATGCCTATCGTTGATTACTGCATTACTTCGCGAAAGCGTTTTTGCCGCTCCAGGCTCTCGACCTCCGCCCAGCAGTTGCGCATATTGCGAAATAGCTATCAAGATAGAAGATGAACCGTTTAGATGAATACCAAACATGGCATGACAAAACTAACCTCGTCTATCCAATTGTGCTCGGCCAGCAAATCATTTAGTATTTCCGTCGATGTCTTGCCGGGACACTGCTGCTGCTGCTCTGTTACGCGCTGCGAGCAATTGATAAACAGATTGAACTTCTCATGCGCAATCTTGTGGAAGAGATCCGCACGCGCGGCACAAATACGACACAGCACAATGTCCTGGTAGGATGATAAGGTACAGCCATTGAAGATTACAATTGATAAATTACATTATAAATTTTTTCACCTTCTCGTATACGATTCGTGCATCTGCAGCTATGGTCTGCATGGTGTTTGGATTGTAGGGCTCCCCAAATAGCAGGAAACGAACTGCAATGCCTGGTTGATGGCAGCCAGCGCAATTCTTCTGGGTCAAGTTGTTCTGCACCCACTCAGAGAACACATGACACTTGGGCCACGTCTCAATTGACGAGATAATGCTACGTGTCCATGGAGTGATAGCCAACAATTTTCGTTTGCAATTGTCCATAATATTGTCTATTACACGCACGCTCCCCAGGAAGTAGTCATCTGGAATTTCAAGATGCAATTAGAGTACGCTCTGGTTGTAAATGATTTGCAGAGATCTACCTTTCTCACGCGTTATCTCAGAGAAGAAGCTTGGATCGAGCGCTTGTGATATCATTGTTTGTATGTAGATTTCGAAATTATCCCGATAGGACAGAAAATCCTCCATTATCTTTTCGATAAACTGCTCGGTATCATCGGCCAGCAGCTCAGACCGCATGAACTCCACAATGGTCTCCGTGTGAGACTGCAGCTGTATGCGTACGGGTGCTTTGAGGTAGAGTTTCTTCGTTTCCAGATTCCACGATGCGTACTGTGGGCACAAAAATAACACTTAGGGCTTTCAGGACAGAAATATTGGTGCTTTCTATTTACTTTCGACATGTTGCGGTAAAAGGTTTTGCCGTTCTGACGAAACGGCTCATACTTTTGCAATATACACTTGGAGTCCACCTGCCAAATGGTCGGCCAGTCATTAACCAAATCCGAACGCAAAACGATGAAGTCTCCAGTCTGTGCAAGAGAGGAAGAGAGTATATTAAGTTCAAGAATACGGCACAGTTATATAAGGCAAGCTGTAGCCTACTTTAAAGTTCTCGGCGGTGGATGCAGATGCCGTCCCTGCACTGCCATAGCTAACGGCTGCCCCACTCTGCAGATCCTGCTGCGGATTATAGCCATCGTTGGAGCCATGCAGCTGTTGCTGCTGCTGCTGTTGCTGCTGCACCTGCAGTTGTTGCAACTGCTGATGCTGCTGCAAATGCGTTGTTGGCTGACAATATGTGTTCTTGCGCGGGGTTCCCTTGATGCGTCGCGCTGCCTTGCGCTTCCCATAGCCCTTGCCGTCGTCACTCTGCGTAATACACATTTATATTTATACATATTTGTACAGTTGGGTATGGATTAGAAACGCTAGCGACAGCGGACGAGCAAGCAAGATACACTTACATCTTCCTCCTGCGGCGTCCAAACGGGATCCGTGTCCGAGTCAGTGAACTCCTCCGGCTCACCAACCGCGCCGCCCTCCCCAATTGTTGATGTATTCAAGAGAAGTGCGTGCATGCTGCTCTCCTTGGCCTTGCGGGAGCATTGCTCCCGACGTGGCGGCAAGTTTAAAGGGTCTGTGGAGAGCACAAAAGTAGTTAGCAAGCATCAAAGTGGTGGTGGTGGTGGTGGTGGTAGTGGTAGTGGAGAGCGAAACGGCAACCAAAATGGCAATGCATGCCACGCGCGGAACAACAACTACGTCAACAACATAATCCCACAGCCGAGAAGCCATCGACGACACTGCCGCTGCAGCCATTCGTCGTTTATCTCACACAGGTAAATAATAAAAATACAAGTTTTTATTTTTTGATGATTTTTTTCTTTCTTTTTTTTTTTTTTTTAAATTAATAATATTTGTTCTCGGTATTCCATCTCAAAAATACTTATGCTTTCTTTTTTTTTTTGTTTTTTCTTTTGCTTTTTTTTTCTTTTTTGTTTTTACTCTTGCGATTCGGCATTATAACAATTTTAAAAGTTAAGTTTATGTATTCGGTTTTTACATATGCACAGTGTCCATGTCCATGGTTTAAGGTTCGTTGTCTCTGTCTCGTCTGTCGAGTCACATGGATGCGATGTGGTCATTATCGCGACTAATGCTGCCACGGCCAAATCAGATTAATAAGGTGATGATGATTGGGCGCGGCGGGAGCTGCTGCCACGCTAACTGCTGTGTTGATGGTGGCTGCCGCCGTTGACGCGTCGGCGGCGGCGGCGGCGGCGACAGCGGCGGGTGTGTGATGGTGGTTGTTGTTGTTGTTGTAATTGTTGTTGCATGGCGCAGTAGTTGTTGCGATAGTAGAGTGCTTATTGGAATTATGCTGTTGGTCAAGTAACATACCTTGACTGCCGCTCCCGCTACCTAACTGCGCGCAATGTTGCTGCACAAAATGCTGTGCGGCGCCCAGACCCGGCGAGTCCTGCTGCTGCTGCTGCTGGGCGTATGGCCGAAACGAGGATGTCGTCTGATCGGCTGCGGGATGCTGTATGACAGAGGTAGATGTTGATTCAGCGGCTGCTGCTGCGGCAGCTGCCGCCGCCACCATTTGTGCATGCGGCCTCTTTTTAGGCAGTATTTGAGTTTGTGAGAGTATTTTGATACGATGCCCATCGTCACCGACGAGACCAGCCAAGTTCTGTGACGCCTGACCGTCTGTCGCTGTTCCACACGATGCCGTTGCCTGCGACGTCGACGCCTCATCGCCGGCACCGGGTTTCCCTTTGCGTTTGTATGGAGCACGTGGATAATTTAGTTTGCGCGATGGCTTCACCACTGGCGGTGGATCATCATCCCGTTCACCTTGTAGAAACTTAAGGTAGCTATCCATAAATTGCGTTTTCTTCTCCCCAATGGACGTGCCCACGCTAACAGGCTTCGGTGCGGATGCACTATACGCAGACGACGTCGAACTGGATGGGCAGAGCGTTGTTGTGGCCGGCGTTATTCCATTATTGCTGCAGTCGTGCGTCGAAGATGAAGGCGGCTCCGGTGAAGGCGTTTTATTAGGATTACGTATGCCAAAGTTTGTGTTGTTTGTCGAGGAGTTCGTGTTGCGTCCATTTGTTGACAAAGAATTAGCATAGCCCTGTTTCGCCAAACTATTTGCATCGGCCAAGAAGTCCAGTTCCTCTTCTATGTTTGGCACAATGACTTTATTGCTGGCCTCGGTGGCGGCAGCAGCAGCTGCCGACTCCTCCTCCTGCTGCTGCACAGACTCAACTTTATCCTGCTGATGCTGTTGTTGCTGCTGTTGTTGTTGCTGCTGTTGCTGCTGATGCTGCAGTTGTTGCGTATACACCTGCTGTTGTTGTTGTTGCGTGTACACCTGCTGCTGCTGCTGTTGTTGCTGCTGCTGTTGCTGTTGTTGTTGCTGCTGTTGTTGCTGCTGTTGCTGCTGCTGTTGTTGTTGCTGTTGCATACATGCCGTGTACTGGGATGCAATGGGTTGCGGAAACGCTGGATAGTACTGGGCTAACTGCGTGAGATGTGATTGCGCCTGCGATGATTGTAGGTGTGCGGGCTGCGGGAGATGCTGCTGCTGTTGCTGCTGCTGCTGCTGAGAGGACTGCTGGTGTTGCTGGCTATGCTGCGGATATGTGGGGATGTTGATGGTTGTTGCTGGCGATACAGAAGCCGCATTGTTCTCCGTTTTCAGCGGTGTATTCCACTTGCTATTAAAATCGTAATACGTATTTTGCTGCTGCTGCTGTTGCTGTTGATTGTGCTGTTGTTGTTGCTGCAATTGGTGATGCTGTGACTCCTGCGGACTGCGCACCGTACTGTATTCGCTACTTGGAATAAGCGTCTTCTTCGGTTGTCGTTTGCGCGGCGTCTTTGCTGGCTTGGGCGGGGGCTTTACATCCTCCTGCAATTGGACCAATAAGAGACTTTTATTAACCCAGCAGTTTATGCGTTCTCTCAAATTCATTTATATATTAAGTTTGCATTTGGGATATTTTCTTCCTTTTTTTTTTTATATACGTATTACAAAGATGACATAAAACTTCCTCAACAACAACGTCACGTCACAGTTTCAAATTGACCACAAGATTTCGCCAATAAGATAATTAGCTGTATTTGCTATAATTTATTAGATTCGACAAAACGTACGTATGTATTTATATTTAATAACGAAAGAAAAGCAAAACAAAACAAAACAAGAGAAACGAACAGAGAACAACAATAAGCAATAACAAAAAGTACATAATCAAATGAGACAAAACACCGCCACCAAAATGTAAACAGTAACAATAACAGAAGTTCTTCGCGCCGCCACAAGAGAAGAAGGCATGTGAGTTAACATAAATACGCGATCAGACAAAACAAATGCTAATTGAAAAGTTACTTTCGATATATACAATATAATATATACAATATAATATATACATTATATATATATATATTTGTATATACATTCATTATTGAAATAAGTACGTTGTTATACAAATGGCTAGAAGCGGTTCGATTATGAACTAGTTCTGCTCTTTGAAATCGATTGCAGATTTGTATAACAGCCGTTAGGTGGTAAACTAAACGCGAAATCAAAACACCAAATAATAACAGAGCATAACAAAGCAAAGCACAACAAACTTAAAAACAAGAAAACAAACGGAAAATTAATCCAAAAATAAATACATACAAATGAAATACAAACCTTTGGCACTGTTTGAATCTGTGACGCTAAGCTGCTCGAAGTCCCTGGCGACAATATCATATTAGCCACAACGTGTTGTCGCCTGCCTTGCGGCGAGCTGGAACTCTGCTGCTGTTGTTGCAGCAGATGCTCCTGGGCTACAGCCTGCGCCTGTGCCTGTTGTAAGGACACGGACGCGGACGAATCTACTTCGACGACCGCTGGCTGATAAAACGTTTGCTTTATCTCAAGACCCGGTGGAAGATTAAACACGAGATTCTCGCCAGCACCTGTGCCACCAGCCGCATCATTGGCATAGTCCAGCTGCCGATGCTCTTGCTTGACATGTAATTGCAATACGCTCTTAATCTCTTCTTGCCCATCCTCTGACTTTGTCCAGCAATGTTGCTGCTGCTGTTGTTGCTGCTGCTGTTGTTGTTGCTGCTGTTGTTGCTGCTGTTGCAGGTGCTGTTGTTGTAGTGTGCTTTGTATCACAGATGAGTAGGCCACCGTTGTGGGCGCTGCAGACGAACCCGCGCCTGCCACGTTCATTACGGTGCGTCGCGACACTGGCGAACCAGCCGCTACCGACGCTGCCACCGGGGCCGTTGCCGTCTTATAGACAATCACCTGGGGTGATCCACCGACATCGACCGTGTGTAAATTCGTGATAGGTGATCCGTCCGCCGAGCTCAGTGCCGGACTCGCATACTGTGCTGCATACGCCGGACTCGCATTCTGCTGTTCAATGTGAATCGTCTGAGTATCCTTGCGTGCCAGTTTCAGCTTTTGCCCATCTATGGTATAATATGTTTCTGCCTCGGCAATCTCATGTTGCAATTGTTCTTGTTGTTGCTGCTGCTGCTGCTGTTGTTGTTGTTGCTGCTGTTGCTGCTGTTGTTGTTGTTGCAATTGGGTGAAGTAAATTAGATCGTTGTACGCTTTGAGATGCGCCTTGGTTTGTTGTGTGTTTTCTTGTTTGATTTGCTGCAGATTCGTTGCAGTTGTAGGCAGTTGGTTGATTTTTGTTTTTGTACATAAATTTGATGGAAACGGAAATTGTTTTTGTTCGAATTTCGTTACATATATATACAGTACATTACATACATAGACAGTTAAAGGCATAAGTAAGTAGTTGAGGCATAGTCTAAGCAGAGTTAGTATTTGGATGTGTAAGAGGAGCATCAAAAGGGACCCAGCATTAAAAGCTTTGAAAGACTCTAACTAGCTCTAAGAAAAACTTGGTCATATCAGTTATATTAAACAGGATTTTATGTGGAAATACAATGATATTGTGAATATAGTGTATAATTAATCAGCTAATCAATTGTTTTGGCCGTTTCTCAATTATTTGCGAATTAGAATTCCCTAAATATCTTAATCTAAAGTTAAGACCTGTCCAAATTCATCGATTAGTATGTGTATTGAGCATTGCTTACGGAATACCAAGATTACCAACACAGATACTGAGCCCCTTGAGCCCCTCCTCCACGGCCATGGCCTTCTGCAACTCTGTGTTAAATATCGTTGCAACAATTGGAAGTTTATACTCACCACTTTGTCGGCCACTAGATTCAGTTGCTGTTGAGCTTGTTGCTGCTGTTGTTGTTGCTGCTGCGCCTGCTGCTGTTGCTGCTGCATGGCAAGGAACGTGTTGGATATCATGTTGGGCGTGTTCCACGTCAGCGATGTTGATGTTAGGGCCACCGTCGTAGGTGACGGCGAGGCGCCACTGGACGATGAGTTCTCACCGTAGTAGTTCGAGGCAACATTATTAACGGCAGCGGCAGCTGCAGCTGCCGAGGAGACAGCCGCCACTGCAGCCTGGTTCTGAAAGGAGCTGAGCTGCTTGTCCAGCGTGGGCAGCTGCAGTTGCTGCAGCTGTCGGTGCGGCGTGTTGACCGTCGATGAGGCATAATGCGCAGGCTTTGGCTGCACGCTAGCCGCGGCTGCATGATGATAGATCTGCTGGAATACTGGATTGTAGCTTCCGATGGGCGATGGTGGCACAAAACTGCCGCCGCTCGCTGCAGCCGCATTGAAGCTAGCAAGACTGGCCGCTGTAATTGTTGCTAAATGTGGATGCTGAAATTCCTCCGCTGTGCTACCCGTGCTGCCTGTGGAACCGGGAACGATGCGATTGTAAGCGTAAGACCAGGGGCTGGAGTTGGGATCCATGTGGTGTGCTTGAGCTGGAAGCAGGTATTTTTGTTTGGGGTTAATTTTTGTATTCTCTGTATGGCATAAACATCAAATGCAGATTCCAGGGCTGCAACTACAGACACGGTCTGCTCAGCTCGATACCAAATCGAGACATGCATACATACATACACGCATATATACATGTGAAATTCGTATTCGTTTTTATACTTTCGTATTCAATTTGTATTTCACTTGCCGCAATCACTGGTATTATGATTTTTGAAATTAACTTTCATTTGACAATATGCTTAAATGAGTACATCAATACAGTTTCGTTTTATGCAGCCCTAGCGACAAGTGCATTTTTCGCAGATACTTTGATATTTATACATATACACACATACATACAATGATAAATTATGCCGCGCACAGTTTGGCGTGTTTAGGAAGGCACATTTTTTATTATTTTTATATGTTATTTCAAATTAGACAAAAGTTTTTTTTGGCCATTTACATACATATGTATGCGTGTAAGTTTGTACATCAGTTTATATTTCCTTTGACCACTTTTAACATATACATACTTATGTACGTATGTATGCTTAAAGTATATGTATGCAAGTACATACATACATGTGTGCGTGCGTTGAGAGATAGTCACTAGCAAAGCAACTTGGTCGTTTTACTGTTTCGTTGCGTTCACACTGCGATGGATCATCTTTATTTTTAGCTTTGATTATGCACTTGTCTATTTACGTTACAATTTTAAGTAAATTTATTTTGTAAACTACTACAATTGGGCTGCATAACTTTTTTGTGGGTGAAACAATCTCCAAAATGGCCGCTCAAGTACAAATGAACTATTGTTCATTTGAACGATGCACACGTGAATCAGTTCGATGAATGTCGTGTGCTTATGTTAGCCTGAGTGTTAGTTTTGCTTTGAATTTTGTTTAATATAGTTATATATATTTTGATTTTACTTGGTGAGTATAGCTTACGGTATAAGCACATAATTTCCATTCTTATATACAAACCTAGTACATGCATATGTAACAACGTGCCTAAATACAATACTTATATACATATGTAAACACGCACGTATATCCACCGTCAAGTGTTGTAAAATTTGATATCTTTGTACACCACTGATCAACTAAACCGTAAGAAACATTCCCACCGGTAAAAGTGCTTGATCAAATAACACCCACTTGATACAGACACATTATTTATAAAATAATTGATGTATATGTATTTTAATTGCCTTTTGTTTAACAAACGCATTTATATTATTTTTTATAATATCTTAGAATAAAATCCGTGCAAAAAGTTATTTTATTTTATTCTTTCTACTCTTATGAGGCTAGTTAATTAATTATAATTCCAAGCGCGTTATAAATTAAATTTAAAGTCACAATTGACGTATTATTTATATTAAAAATAATATAATAATTCGAATCGAAATACTGCCAATCGTTAATGGCTTTAATTTGTGTATTATCGATAACTTGTCATCTCTATTAGTGACTGTCAGTTTACTCACTACGAGTTTTTTTTACAAAAAGAAAAGAAAAAACCTGTAGATAATACGTATTTAAAACATTAATTGTCAATACGTTAAAATAATAACTAAATAAGTAAAACCAACACTTCTAAAATAACTTAAAAGGTAAGCAATGTTGTATGTAATCCATGATTGCACTTAGCTTGCTATTTACACATTCTACGTGTAAGTGAAAATACGCCCATTAACTGTAATCGTGCTCTTTTAGAGTACAATGGATTTGGATTTCGGTGACGACTTTGCAGCTAAAGAGGAAGTTGATCCAGCTGCAGAGTTTTTGGCACGCGAGCAATCGGTTCTTGGAGACCTCGAAGCTGAAATAACTGGTGGATCTGCCACAAGTGCAGTTGCCGCTCCTGCAACCGATGATGGACTGCTGGGCGGCTTAGTTAGCACTGGGGCCGAGCTAGGCAGTGAACTCTCTGCTAATGTGGGAGGTGGTCTCGAATCATCGACTGGCAGCTTCGAGGTCATCGGCAGCGAGACGAATGAACCAGTTGGTATCTCAGGCCCTCCGCCGTCGCGTGAAGAACCCGAGAAAATACGGAAGTGGCGCGAGGACCAAAAGAAGCGACTAGAGGAGAAGGATATTGAAGAGGAGCGTAAAAAAGAGGAGCTCCGCCAGCAGGCCAAGAAGGAGCTAGATGACTGGATGCGCCAAATCGAAGAGTCCATTTCGAAAACAAAATTATCGTCTCGCAACGCTGAAGTTCAAGCCGCTTCGCTAGAAAATGGAGCAGTCGAGCCCGGAACCGAGTGGGAGCGCATTGCCAAGCTGTGCGATTTTAACCCTAAGGTCAATAAATCTGGAAAGGACGTCTCACGTATGCGGTCAATTTACCTGCATCTGAAGCAGAATCCCATACAAGTACAGAAAATAGCCTAAAATATACAAATATATAATTATAAATAACCCTATTACGCACCTACTGAAACATTTCGATTTGACTATTTAGATTCTGATACAAAGTATTTTTTGTAAATTCCAATTATATTAATTATGTATTACATACGATAATTTTGCCTCTGAAGTGTTATATGATATTGAATACAAATAAAAAGGAAATCATATAGTTATATGCATACGATTTGTTTTATTTTGATCTATAATTAGCAAGTCTAAATATTCGAGCTGTATTTATTTATTCGTATTATTATTATTTTTAGTGTAATGTCTGAGGAACTGATCGAAAATAATGTGGATCGTGTGGAGAGTATTGAGAGCTCGACATCTTCCCACAGTCAAAAACGAAAAGATTATCTACCGTGGGACGATTACTTCATGGCCACTGCCATACTCTCATCGAAGCGAAGTAAGGATCCCTCTACGCAGGTCGGCGCCTGTGTCGTAGACAACAATAATCGGATTGTTGCTATTGGCTACAATGGCTTTCCAAGAAACTGCAGCGACGACGAGTTTCCGTGGGCGAAGGACGAAGATAAGAATTCGATGCAAAATAAATACATGTACGTGGTGCACGCTGAAGCCAACGCAATACTAAACAGCAATTGCATCGCACTAGACGGTACGCGTCTTTACACAACTCTCTTCCCATGCAATGAGTGCACAAAATTAATTATACAATCGGGCATCCGGGAAATATATTATTTATCTGACAAGTATAGGGATAAGCCCGCGTATCAAGCTGCCAGGCGGATGCTGGATGCAGTTGGCATTGTCTACAATCAGTTTATCCCAACTCAAAAACAGGTTACTATCGACTTTGACTCAATTAAGTAAAATGATGTGATTATCTTTAGTTAAATGATACGGCTGACCTACGTCAGCTAGAGTGAACTAATTTAATTGGCTTTATCCTGATTGTTGTGTAATTCCTTCTAATAAAATGCATACAAATCACAATTACATACATTATCTATATATATATATTTGACATAACTATATTTCTAAAATGGTCTTCGGTTGTTGCTCAACATTAAAAAAAAATTACAAAAATTACTGCACATCGGTTGCATCGGCAATGTTTGAGTTCTCCTCAGACTTTTTTGACACGGGCGAGTCGGATAGATGTGGGGAAAGGTCGCGCAGCTTTACCACATTGCCCACTGAAACCGAATTCGCAGCTTCTGTGACAGAGTAGCCAATGTCTGGCGGCGTACCTTCCGGATAGCCTAAATAGTAATCGGCAATGCGTCCAGCCTCACGCAATCCGCTTAAATACGCGCCGTGCACAGTGGCCGGGTAGTTGCGTATCGTGTGCTCGCCGGCAAAGAAGAGCCGCGGCAGTTCCTCGGAGTCTTTGCTGAAATGCGGCTCAAAACCGGTGGGCGGAATAACAGGTGCGGCGAGCAGATCGTAGTCGCTGCCAGAGGAGCCCACTGACACATAGCTATATGAGCCGCGGGCCCACTGATCACTGCGCCAGCGAGTGACGACCGTCTCTTTAGGCTGTGGCACCGATGTGTTGCCGAAGATGTTCTTCAGAACGGACATACAGCGCCCGATGATGATGTCATCTGTCACGCTCTCCACAATATTGGCCGCCATGCCAGCGACAAGAGCCAGCAAAACGGGTGACGAGCTGATGCTCCAGAAGAGAAACATTTCCCCTAATTAAGTTAATATTTCAATATTTTTTGTAAGTGTAATGAAGAGCAAGACAGCTGCTTACCACGACTAGCCGTCGTGCTGCCCACGTGTCCAAAGAGATTCGCATTGGGATCCCAGAATATACGATCAAAACAGAGCACCACCTTGTTCAGATTGCCAAATCCCAATCGACGTATTGCCTGTTGCTTCCAGTCTGGCAGTGGCGGATCAAACTTCACCGTATTGGCATGTTGTGCCTCCTCCTGTGTGACGGCTACCTTTAAAACGCCCAGCGTAAGCGTACAGACGGCCAAGTCAGCCTTGTAAGTCATAAGCGAGTTGGAAGTCTTTAGATTTTCGGCCACAATCTCGACGCCTTTGCTGGTGTACTTGATTTCCTTGACCGCACTGTTTAGTCGGATGTCTATATTCTCGGTGAGAGCAACTGGCACACAGGAGTACCCATTTCGCACTGTCGTATGGTGCCCAATGAACTCGAAGTCATCGTCCTGATCCCAGTGCTTCAGCGACAGGTTGTCCAGGCGGGTGGCATTGGCAAACTCCAGATTGGCAAAGTGCCAGTCGAGTATCAGACGATCACGCGAGGATAGATAAACCTGGCTGTATAAGTGAAAAGAGTAAAGATCAATAGTTTATGCCTATAGATATAATCTGACTAACCTCGGCGCGTTCTGTTCGATCTCCTGCAGTTTCATCTCCAATTTATGGCCCTCGATGCGTTGCTCCGCCTCGGCACTGACAGCGTCCTCCAGTTTAATTTGAGTGTTGCGAATTGCGTACTCCTGGGACGCATAACTATTTTCATTGTGTGCGCTCCTTGGCAGTCGCTGCTTAACTAGATTTTGAAGCTCTGACTTAAGCGAGGCAATCTTCTGTAAAGTGGCTTTCAGCCGTTTTCGATGCTCGATGATTCGTGTTTGGGCAGCAATTATCTCGTGCATATGGGCAGCTCGTTTCTCTTGCACAGCTTTGTCTTGCATATTGATGATCCACTCGAGGGCATCGCCCAATGAAACAGGATTGTTGCCGGCATAGTTGAAGTCCAGGCGATGTGACAAATAGCTTGCCGACTCCAGTAGGCGGTTAAATTCACGTTCGATGACGTCATCCTTTTCTTTCGGTACTGGTTTCCCGTCGGGTCCGTACAACGGACATGTCTGCTGGATTGGCACCAGATCCATACCAATCTGTTTGCTCAGAATGGTCATGGGATTGCCGTAGACACCAGTTACTACCATGGCGCCAAGGTCTGCAATGTAGCTATTCTTGCGAAAGGTGGCAATGCGGCCGCCAACCCGATCTCTTGCCTCCAGCACAATGACATCCATGCCAAATTGTTGCAGCTGTTGCCCAACGGCCAGTCCGGAAATTCCGGCTCCAATTACGATTACCTTGCCAAGCTTTTTACTGGGTATTGGCGACAGCCGCTTAAATATGCCGAAATTTATAAAGCCGTGCCGCTCCAGAAACGAGTGCACTCGCCTCACCAGATTCGGGTCGCTGTCGAAGGGCGGCGGCAGTCGCTTGAGCGCACTGTCAAAAGTTAATTGCGTCTTGGGATTATCCACCCACATGTGCAGCAGGCTGTTGCGTATATTAAGGAACACTCGATGGCCAAGTATGCCCGAGCAGCTTATGTCTGGGAAGCACGCCTCCTCGTTGGGTGTCATTTTGCTAAAGGGCAGGCGCGACTGAAAGACAGCACCTTCCTGCCCCGAGAGTACCGTGGGGGTGCTGTTGTCACGCGCTTCTCCATTGGTACCATTCGTATCCTTTGGCAAAGTACTGCGTGTTCCAGTGCCCGTACTCTGATTAACTCCAGCCTCCGACTTGCGGGTACGTTGTTCTGCCTGACCCTGACTGCGCTTATCTGACGGGCCCGAGCTGCTACCCGAAGAGCCGGAACTACATTTGTCGAAGGCCGTATTCTCCGCACTGGCAGTTGCCGGTTTATTTGTGTAATCGACCTTGGGCTTGTTACGCCGGCTGGTACGTCGCTCGTCACTGGTGGCGGGTGTGTCATTGGAATCATCGTCGAATTTTGCCTTTGTATGGCTAGCAGTCTGACTACCACTCCCAGAAGGATTTCGTTTGGGCGACGGCTCGCCATCGGAGTCATCGCTAATAAGGGTAACATACTCGATGGGTTCGCCCATTTTAGCGGCACTGGTACCACTGCCACCGGACTGAGTAGGCTTCATTCCCGAACTGTTGATAATATTAGAACCAAACTGCTCTTCAAATCGGAATGCGAGTCACTTCCTTATTTCAAAACTTACATTTATGGTAAAACAAATTCAAAACTCAAGCCGAACAAAAGTTGATATATAGTAGCTTAGAACGAATTCATTTTACACATCTTAAATTTATTTGCCGGCATTGAATGTCGGTTTGTCTACTTGCACGCTAACTGTTACTTTAATTTATAACTTTAAATGTTTATAAGCATTGCAAAAACAAATCCTCCGATGTGCGACGGCTTTTATCGTGTACTATTAATGTTATTCTGCGCTGTAAGTAACAGCGCAAAGCACGAACATAACAGTGACACGAAATTTAACATTCAACTGAGTAAAAGAGCTCGAAATAAGAGATTAATTTATAGCTGAAATTTAAATTGAATTTGAATTCATATGTGCATATCAACTGAATATCCTTTGAAAAAACTCTTTTGTTTCTTGCATTTTATTAATTGAAAACTCTGCTCATAAAATATAATTGTATCAGTGCTGTAAAATACTTATAACTTTGTCTATCGATACCAAGTATATTTTTCGATTAATTCTGCAATTTAAATATAACGGAATATACAATAAAGCAGTGCATCAATTCAAAACAGTTGAAATGCATAATTCATCTATAGCAAACAATCTAACTGGTTTATTGTAGGATAATAGACATTTTTTTTATAAAAGAAATTAAAATGCTGGAGAGTTAGGTACACGCTTTAGTCACGTCCGTCACAGCAGCCGTCGTAAATGATCGCACGGACGCAGGCTTGCACTCTCTCATCGAAGAAGTAATCCCAATGGCAGGTTTTCTCCGCAACTTCCACACCATCAACACATTCAATATAGTTGTGGCAATCGTTACTGCTGCTGGTCACAAGCATCGTACCGCGTCCTTCGCACCGGTTGTATGTGCAAACCACTGAGGTGGGGTCTGCGCACATTTGCCTAGTGTGGTCGTAGAAATAGCCCTCTGGACACTGGCCCCACCAAGGATCGACATCGTGAACAGCGCCATAGTCACCGCAGTAAAAGTACCCACGGCAAGTGGCACCGTCCGGCTGGAAACCTGTAAGGGGTCTAGATTTCGACAAGCATACATCCTTCTTGGAATGTGCATTGCAAGCGACTAGGTTCTTAGCCTTGCAGGTTCCGCTCTCTACGTCAAAGTACTGCGTTGAGCTGCAGGACTTGAGCGTGTGCTGTTTACTCTTGCACTCGTAGTACTCGTTGCAATCAGTCTCTTGCCGGAACTTTGTTTTATCCGGCAGCAGCTCGCATATATTGGCAACATCCACGCAAATTGAATCAGTCCCGTGCTGGCAGGACTGCGTTGTTTCATTGAAGTGTTGGCCGCCCTCGCAGTGGCCGGCCAGGGACTCTCCATTTCTGCAGTAGAGATAGTTGTGACAGTCAGTTGGATCGGCCACCCACTTGCCGTCCAGGCCCTCGCACAGGTTGCCACAGTGCACACTGTTACTGGCCGTCGCCTTCACGCACTTCTGGGAGCTGGCATCGAACACGAGGTCATCGGCGCATTTGTGCAGGATGCCGTTGCCATTTTTGCATTCAATGTACTCATCGCAGGAGGCGGGCTTCCGGATCTGGATGCCACTCTTGAACAGTCGACACATATCCTCAAAATTATACAGCGCTTGCAGGGGCTGAGGCAGGCACAGAGCAAGCAGGATCAACCCAATACCAAATCCCAATGACACTAAAAAGCAATGGGAAATTAATCAATTATATGTGTTAATATTCCTGGGAACTGTACTAATTGCCGATGGGACGCAGCTCGCGCAAAACACCTGCCAATTATAAATTTCATTCTTTTCTTTTTTGCTCACCTTGCATTGTCGATTGATTGGGAAATACCTTTCGTATTTCAGATTTCGATGTTGCTGTTCAAATGGTTTGTCTTTGACTAAATGGAGATTGGTGCTTGGAGAGAATTTATATATGGAACAGAATGTCGCTGATACCTTATACCTAATACCTGATACCTGCTACTTGATAACAGATTCTGCAACAAATTAGGGGTATATGTTCTCAGCGGCTCAAATCTTATCTTTGTTTTGCTAAAATGTGTGCAGCTATTGCCGAATGTAGCGCCAACAAAAATAGAGTTTTCCAAATATGTAGGTATTTTATTTATTAAAGCTAAATCTTTTATTATGTGATATATGCCCGATAGATAGGTAATAACCAGCTAGGTAATAACCAGCTGGTCTCAGCGCTTGCTACAAACATAGCAAATTATTCTCGGCTCATAAATCCTTCAAATTGATAAACTGATTGCCAAACGCCGCGGCGTTCATTAACTCTATTGAAATTATTTTTAATGTGCGTAAGACAGACATAGTACATATTTCAACTTTTATTTTTCGCTTGTAATGATATATGCATACAAAAAAAAAAAAAGAACAAAAATAAAGCTGATATGGGAATATATGTATGTCAAGAGTGCTCTACTCAAATATACCCTATACGTTGAAATCGAACAACATATATTTATAACTTATCCAAGCTATTGAATCAGACATTTCTAAAATCTATTTGCTGATTAAAAATAATAATAAAGATTTTTTGAAAGGAGTAACCCAAGAACGGAATTATAAATAAGGAAATCAATTCCGGATGGCCAATCTCCTTTTCCTTCAAGAATAAATTCTGTCAAGAGAGATGGGAGATGACACAACTTGCTCTACGGAGTAATACATATTTCAGTAGGTGATTTAATTCGATCTACCCATTCGATTATGAAGAAGATATTATGATTATTATAATTGTTTAGCTGCCATGTTCCAGAGTCCTTAATAATATTTTGAGATCAACAAAGTATACTGTAAATATTTGTTAGAGGGAAGAATAGATGACTAAAAATACCTCCCAGCATGATGCCTAAAAGTATATTATAGAAATAATCTATATACATAAATTACGAATTGCGAATTAGCCGATTAAGGAACGAGTAGTACGATTCATGTTGGGCCTTAAGTGCTTAATATAACTACTTACATTTGAATGGGAAAAAATTAGAAATAAAAGTTTAAATATGTTCCACAAATAAAGGGAATACTTATAAACTAACTTAATAAGAAATAATCTCCAACCAATATTTTTTATATATATAATATTCCTAAAATATCAAAAGAAATAAACTCGCTCAAAAGTATGCATTTCTATAGACATGAATATTAAAAAAAAAAAAAAATGAATTAAAAAAAAAAAAAATCCCTTTAAGATAGATTTCGTAGAACACAATTCAGCGGAAATGGTATTGTTCGTAAATGTTGTCAATGATATGGAACGACACAATGACAGGCTCGATACGATTAGTTGACGAGTAACGCAGTTAGCTAGAGACGACGATCAATAATTGGAATGTCAATGAATTAAAAAATAATTACACACCTAAACAGTTGTCCACAAGAAATTGATAATCCGGACGGCACTTGACGATTGACGATAACAAAGATGATAAATCGAACTGCGGGAAAAATAACTCAATTACGTTCGATCGGGCTAGGCTATATGATTGGAGAATGGAGAATGTCCGCATATAAAGCCAGTCAGTAGAAATCGCAGTCCCATTGCTACTTTCTGCTACACTGAATAGAGAAAAAGGAAAATTAAGAATATGTTAGGTGAGACAAAGCATTATCGCATTTTAATTATGGTATTTTTCAATGTGTTTCAGTTGCGGGTAAGCTTATCGGCAAAAGTGCGAACAGTTTTAATTAAACGCACCCAGATAGGCTATTAGATGGAGCTGGCAGGCTTGGCTCTCTATATAAAGCATATTGTGCGATTGGTAGGCTTAGTATTGAGTTGGTGTGCTCCTATAGCATACACGGCTATCTAATAAGTCAACTACAACCGAACCCAACCGAATCGAACCGAACCGAACCCAACGCGATGACTGGTAGGCGTGTGATACTAAAATACCAAAAATACCAAAATGGATACCAGCAAAAGGATTGGAAATTAATCAGAACGCTTTCCATTTTGCAGCTTTCCACTTGAAGGCAACTGTTCTGGCAACGGCCTGCCTAATGCTGGCCACTCAGTCCGCTGGCTATACGATGCAGGACATGTGTGCCCAATGGTCGGGCAGCGGATATATTGGCAATCCCGCCGATTGCAACAGCTGGGGCTACTGCAAGGGCCAGCAGCTTATAGGCTATGGCACCTGTAACAAAGATCAAGTTTACGATGCTCAATCGCAGACTTGCCAGCCAGCATCCACTATGAAGTGTTCGACCAGCGGCCAGAAGACATGCAGCGCACTGAAGACACCTGGATTCGTGGCCGATCCCAGCGATTGCACCAAGTATACGTATTGCTTTGGCGATGGCACCGGCAAGACAGTGTCATGCCCAGGTGGTATGACGTATGCCGCCAACAACAACACGTGCGTGTGGGGCCCAACATGCCCGCAGAACTCCATCTGCCGTTTCATGCCCAACAACATCTTTGTTGGTGATCCGAACAATTGTGGCCAGTATCTGCACTGCGTCAATGGGTACGGAGTGTGGGGCCAATGCACAAAGGGATATTATAATGCTGCCACCGGATACTGTCAAGGAACCAATCCATGCTCCGATGACGACACTATTAGCAACAACAACAATAATCCAAATCTTCCAGATCCTGTCACAAAGAACTGCAACGCAGAGAAGAAGTTTATTGCCGATAATGAGACTTGTTACGGCTACTACTTCTGCAATAAAACTACAAACGGTGTTTGGGGCTCGTGTCCGCTTGGATTGGAATTTGATCAAGAAAGCGAAAAATGCGTTTCTCCCGCGAGTTTATCTTGTGAGTTTAACCGTTGTGCAAATACGAATTTGACATACGCCGTTGTTGCTAATACAAATTGCACGGAGTACACATACTGTCCGACTGGTGGCAGAAGCTACTGTAATCCGGAGTTTCCCTACCTCGACGAGATAAGCGGGCAATGTGTGCCCACAAAGCCAAAGTACCCTGTTTGTGAACCCCAAGAAGAGTAAAGAGAGAAATATTTTACAAAAACGGACAAAATGGATGATAATATCTTAATGACTGTAGTGGCTTCATATTCAAACATTGCTAAAGTCAATTGCACATAAATAAATAAATCAGTTAATCTAGCACTCTGACCTAAGTATTTTCATATATTTTTTTTAAATTTGACAGGAATATCAATTTGGGGAACTTTGCTTCATTCCAAGTAGTGGATGGATACGATTAGATAAGATGCCTTTGTCAGAAACGAGTGATATGGAAAGGCCATAAAGGCCATGTCTCGAATATTCTTCTAATATTCTCGTCGAGGCCAGAAATCGCTCAATGATTCGATTTGACTATTGTATGGAATTTTTCATTCAATTCAACGAGGCATTCTCACTCAGCACCGATCAAGGGTTGATGGCATGGCCACCGTAACAACGAAACAGCGAAACAGAAAACACCGAAAAAGCGAATCACCGAAATAGCGAAACCCGAAAAAGCCGAACAATCGAACCGCCGAGTCACCAATGAGCCATGTTATTGCCGTGTAATTTACATGCTGTGCGCTATCAGATGCGAGTGCTATCGCGCACATTGATATCTGATATCAGAGACAGGCAAAGACATTGACATCGACATTGCCTTCCTTGGGCCTGTGCATTTTCAAAATTGATTTTTTCGCTAAACGGCAGCATGAAGAAGGCAGAATGAAGCTTTGCATATTTAAGCAGGTGCCGACCGATGCCAGCGCATCAGTCAAGTTGTTGAGCTGCAGGCGGAGCTAGCGATCGCAACAATTTAAGGATACCGATAACTATCGCCGATAACCAACGATAACCGAGAACAGCATGAAGCAAGGTAATCCCTCCTCTCTCTTTGATAGACATTGACTCACATCACTAATACTGTTAATTGCAGCTAGAGGAGTCCTGCCCCTGCTTGTGCTTGCCGTGGTCGCCCTGTCCAGTGGGAGCAAACTAGCCGACTTCGAGTCTCTCTCGATAAGCGAGATGTGCGAGTTGCTGCCCACGGATACAAGCTTCCTGCGGCCAAATACGTGCAACTATTGGGTGCACTGTCCGAGCTATACCACCGCATTGGAGGAGGGCACCTGCGCCACTGGGCTCAGCTATAACAAGGAGAGGGGCCGCTGCACCGTTGCTGAAAATGTCGATTGCCCCTACGAGACGAATGCAATGAACATCAATACCATTGTCAATGCCTGTGCTAACGAAACGGATGGCACCTTCCTGCCGGATTCCACGAGTCCCAACTGCCAAGGCTATCTGCTCTGCAAGGGGCACCGCGAGGTCAAGGCCAACTGTCCCAAAGAGCTGATCTTCAATCCAAAATCCCGCTCTTGCGTCTACCCCACCCAGTACAGTTGCCCGGGCAGCAGCCAAAAAACCAAATCCCCCGTCTGTCGCTCCCTCTCTAACAACACTCGTCTAGCCAATGAGCAGCATTGCCACAAGTACTACGTCTGCATCAACGACGTGCTCTATGAGCGCGAATGTGCCGCTCACAAGGCCTACGATGTCACTCTCGGCCAGTGTGTGCCCGCGGTGAATGCCACGTGCTATGCCGGCGCAGCACTGCCCCCGCCAGAGAATACCTTCTGTCTGGTTAACGGCACAGCGCGTCAGGGCTACTTTGCGGACGACGAGTCGTGCAGCCACTACTACATCTGCAAGCCTCCCACGAATGGCAAGCACGACACGAATCCCCAGCATCTGCGTTGCCCCCTGGGCTTGTACTTCGACTACGAGAAGCTCTCCTGCCGCGAACGTGTCAATGTTCGCTGCCTGCTGGACCGTTGCATCGATACCACCTTGACCTATGTCAATGTGCTGGGCAATTGTCAGTCCTATGCACGCTGCTCGAACGGAGTCACCGTCAGCACTGGCCATTGCCCCACCGATTACTTCTTTGACGAACGCAGCCAGGGATGCACGCCCGTTAACCCCAACTATGTCGCCTGCGCGGCCTAATCCTGAATACAGATTATAATTCTATTTGCAACTTATTAAATTAGACCTCAATTTGGTGGAAGTCAAAGAGCATTGCATATTCTTTTAGTTCTGTTTAATTATCATTATTATAAACAAATTAAAATTCGAAGGTCCGATTACAAGTACAAGTTTTCATCAAAACTAGAAAACTATTTTCAAGAGAAAATTCAGCATATAAATTGCGTTATCAGGCAGTCAGAAGAAATAAATGTGATATTTTCGACGAATTCAAGAACTCAAATACGAATACCTTGTACAACACATTCTTGATGCCTGCTAATTAATACTGACGAGCACTGATAGTATGCAGGTGCTTGTATCAACTAAGTACAGTAGTAAGAGTCACTGTACCTGTACAGATAAATGGCAAGGTGAGGTGAGAGCAGCGCTATCACGAAAACAAACTGCCGAAATATCTCAAATACAAGGTTGCGGATCTCCCCTTTGAGGCAACTCGAAAATATTATTGACACCGCTCATCTCACGGAGAATTCCATGAGCGGTTCGAAACAAAACAAATTGCAAGTCGAACAAGTAGAACAACTCTACCGCCTCTTTGAAATTATTCGCTACACATGTACTAGCAAGAGTGCGCTAGTTGCAACTGCTCGACTAGGAGATACCCTATCTCTGCACTTATCGTACATATGGGCTTTACTAACGGAAACTAATTGTTAAGCTAATCATCTCCTAAGAGCAGATGACATCCAAATATGTGTCTTTACCAAAGTCTCTATTTTTCTAAGTTCTCCAGCCTTAACACCTGATTTAATTTTGGATTTTTATGATAATAAGCAAAAAAGATGCTATTGAAAAAAATACATTTATATTTTTGTTAACAATCTGAATCCATTTCCAAGCTGAGTAAAGTGAAATACTTTCCTAGATCTATAAGGTAACATCTAAAAAAAAGGGTCAGGCGTACATTCAAATAGATTTAAGTAAGACAAGTGCTTATCAAGCTGACTTGCACTTTATATTTTCATATAAATATACATACATATACATATATCAAATTGTAATTCCCATAAATATATTAAATCATATCACATTTATATTGTTGGCATTGCCTTCAGAGCCCACACGATTTGTGAGCCAAAAATAAACTTATCAAAGTCCATGGTGAGTAAATAAATAAATGACGCTATGCTTATGAAATTGACGGATTTGTGATATGGTATTGGGATATACCATTGAGTGCGCGCTTTTCAAGTGGCTGTTGTTGAGTCGTCATCCATCATCGCCGTATTTGTGGTGGATTGGGTTGATATCGCGCAGGCTACATAAGATATGATCTGGTCGGTGCAGCGCTGGGTCTGTTCGTCGAAGTAGTCGCCGTTTGGACAGGTACCCTCGCCAATTTTGACGCCGTCTTGACAAATGGCATAGCCCGTGCATCCATCTTCCGATTCGTTGGCCAGCTCAATGCCCGTATAGCCCAGGCCGACGCATCGGTTGTACTCGCACTTGATGTTCGATCGGGGCACGCAGGCGCCGCCCCCGCGTGCCGTGAAGAAGCGACCGTCATCGCAAACGCCGTGCAGGAGCAGCATTTGACCATCGGCACCCTCCCTGCAATAGTAGTAGCCATTGCAGCTGCTGTCGTCGGAGATGAATACGCCTGCCTTGGGGCAAGTGTCCGGCCCGGCTGTCGGTGGAGGGGGCTCTGTGATAGCGCACTCCACATTCTGGGGGTAGTCACAGTCGCCCTTTGCGGCGTTGAAGTAGAAGGTGGCTGGGCAGGTGTCACGGATCACTTCGCCCTTCCAGCACATCTCATAGCCATTGCAATTGAGCTCGTCCTTGATGAAGACGCCGTCGGGCAGAATGTTGCAATAGCTGTCGGGATCCATTTTGGCAACGCACGGAAAATCACGTATGCAGGACTCAGTGCCCGGATTGTAGTTCAGTCCGGGGTTGCAGACGCCACGCTTACCCACACCGTCTGCACAGTAGTAATAACCATTGCAAGAGTACGGATCGGGAGCGAAACCATTCGGCTCTGCTGCGCATGGATCGCTGGAGATGCACTTGATATCAGTGGACGGCACGCAATCCTTACTCTCTCTATCATAGAAGAGCCCTTCGTCGCAGGTGCCGCTCACGGGTTTGCCATTGACGCACTGTATCCAGGCATTGCAGGTGCGCGGATCATTCATCTTTGTGCCATCGACGACCAAAGTGCAAAGGACTTCCGGATCAAAAGTTCCTGCCACACTTGACACAAGGCCAAAGCCAAAGACGAGTAGGTAGAATACACTTCTATCTGCAAAGAATATAAATAAGAATTAGATTAGAATTTTCGAAATGTCATTCAAGTAAATGGTTCTTATAGGAGAAATAGTAGGATTGGTCTAAGTATTCCTGAAAGAAGGGAATAAACAAGTCTTCCTTGATGAGCTCTACATTAGCATATCTAAAACTTATCAAAATTCACTTCTTTTGTAGATTATATGCACATAGTATTCCTCCCATTTTATGTATATTTATATATTCAATTATCGACTAGTTTACGCACTCATATTTTGTGGTATATAAAGAGAAACGGAGATGCGACTTGACCGGGCTAAGACAACGACTAACTGAGCAGCAGGCCATACACCTATTAAATATAACTTATCACGCCGTATGTCTGATACGGGGCACATAATTTTTGGAGCATTAGAATGTGTCGCAATATGTTAAAATTAAATACATATTTTTATCAACAGACTTAGTCAATTGATAAATTGGGAAAGACCGCACGCGTTCCTTAGCCAGAGCCATTCGGGAATTGTTTAAAAATACTTTTAAAACGACATCAGGCACTTAAATCATCATCCAAAACAAATCAATGATCGACTGTCTGCTATCTATATACAACATTGAGTAATTTGAGGGAGGCCTTTAAATCAATATTATATTTATTGCTTCGATAATTATTGATTGCTTTAGTTTCTGTAATTATTGTATTGAATTTATTTATATTTAAGCCAAGAATTATTTGAAAAAGAAAAGCAAATATTATTCATAACATTTATTTATTTATATAAATATATATAACAACAAACGTAATCAATAAAATATGTAGTTATATTTGTTGTAGATTTATTTATTTGATTTTTTATGTTTGATTAGAAATATTTATTAATAATAGTGTTTATTCTTATCGAACTTTAAATACAGTTCGAGAACATTGGCATAGAATATTGTATTGTGTGATTAGGTTTATATGTGAATATATTTTTTAAAGGTATACCTAGATTACAATAGTTGCCTCAGTGCTGCTTTTGGAGCTATACCATGCAAGCAAAAAAGTTCAATCGAAATGTCAGCAATAATGAGATCTTTGAGTTTATTTGACGAAGAGCTCTATACTCATTTGCCCCATATATAAGACATTTATAGCTCATATCGTATTATATTATCAACGATAATAAAGAACCGATGAATATAAGAGTTTTAACTTCAACATTTAAGTAGACATTCTGCTCTTTTATAAGACATCCGGCTGCTGCCTAAGAGTATACTACATGTTCGACTCTTGAGGATGATTCATTCCTGTGAAATTTGCGTCTCTTGTTATTCAGTGTTTCTTTTTTTATCGCATACTTAACCTCTGGCGCGACAAGTGCTCAAAAATAGGTTTTCATGTTCCAATTAGTGTACGCATAGTACTCTTTAATGGCTGCACCCAGCGGACGCTGGGTGTGGGAACCCGGCCTTATATAAGGTTCGAGCACGAGGTAATCATCAATTGCTTTTCTCAAAGTGTGTGAAATCAATAAGAACTCATCGCCTGGACCGTCGCATGGAAATACGCATGCATTTTGCATTGCTTGTGGGCATCTGTCTCGGGGTGTCCCAAGCCGCTGAGCAGCCGATTCACCAGGAAATCGCGGATCTGAGCCATGTAAGTGCCGGAGTTGTGTTCAAGGGAATGATGGCTGACTTATCGCTGGGGTTGCTTCCAGATTTGTGAGGGACGTGCTGATGGTCATTTGGTGGCCCATCCGCGAGATTGTAATGCGTACTTTGCCTGCCACACGGTAACCACGCTCTTCTACTGCGATCAGGGTCTGCACTTCGACCCGATTGAGTCCGTGTGCGATTTGCCAGAAAAGGTGAACTGCACTCCAGCGGATAGCCCTGCCAGCGTCACTACCTCCACACCCAGTGGAGTGGCGAATGTCGACTACAATTGGTGGCTGGGCCGGCCGCAGCCGGTCTTTGTGGCCGTCGACGTGGCAACCGGCCTGGCCGTGAACCCCATGGAGCGCTACGACCCGGAGCACGTCGAGTGCCGGCACTTTGGCGCCTACTTTTTGCCGCACCCCACCAATTGCCAGCTGTATTTCATTTGCGCCTACGGTCATCTGCACCGGCACCAGTGCGGTCGTGGCACGCACTGGAACTACAGGAGCTCCGAGTGCCAGCTGAGCAGCGTCGCTGAGTGCTATGCCAACAGCCGCAATCCAGCTCTGGCTTCTACTCAGGAACCAGCCTCCAAGCCTGGCCAAGTCACAGTGTGCTACATTGTCAACATCAGCAGCAGCAGCAGCACTTTGCCTAGCTTGCCCAGTTTGCCCAGTGAACGGGAGCCGACAACAATTGCCGTCGCACCAACCCCGCCAAGTGTGGCGCACAGCAGCTTGAAGTGCCCCTCGGAGCGCCAGAGCTACCTGCCGCATCCCGATGACTGTGGCAAGTACTACATTTGCATTGCGGGCAAGCCGGTGCTCACCGCCTGTCCGAAGGGCCTCTACTGGGACCAGAGGGCTGGCTATTGTGACCAGGCCAAGAATGTCAAGTGCTTTCAGAACTAGCAAATATAAACGTTCGACTTGAACTATTGCACGTAGTCTTTGCTTACAGTCCCGTACTTGATTCGATGCTTCCGACACCTAATAAAATGAATCATCCATTCGATTATACTTTATTTGAATTCCTCTAGATTTAAATTACGTTCTCCTATCTCAATAATTGGCTAATCCAGTGCATATCCTACAAAATCCTGGCCATAGTCAGCCGCTGCCATATCTCGCGTCGCTTTTGTATAGTCTCCGGAGTTTCCACCTCTGGCTGCGCCTGCTGCCACTGAAAATCCGAGAAACTGGCCTTGACACGCTGCCAAAATGTCACGGAACTACTGTTATCCGGATGCGATTCACTCACAAATCCCACTGCAATGCCGACTCCGCAAAGCCAGAGCAGCAGCGCACACGTAAGGCGAGGACTGAAGGATTTCGCTACACACATTCTGTGTCGCTGGATTTGTACTGACAGATGATTGCAGCGCGTCGTGGGTTTCTTGTTTATCAAGCCAGCTATCATATCAAATAAATACATAAATCGTATCCAAGTCAAGCTGCTTATCAAATGGCAATTGCTTTACAACGGATGATAAGCTATCTTAACTGCAATTCTTACAAACGAGACAACTATTTTTTTTTTCTTAACTATAATGAAATAGACTTGGATAAATATATATGTATATATAACTAAGGTTACCTTGTTTCCCTAAGAGGTTGGTTCAAGGTTCCGTACTTCAGATTTACAAATTTCTTAAGCAAACTCAAGTACTCAACTGCTTTGAGAATTGTCAAGCAGCTGGACAACGTTGCTTATTAAACCATTAAAAGATTCCACAACAGCTGCTCACCAGAGGAGTCGACTCTGGCTCTGGTTGCGGCCCCCAGCTTTGATAAATGATGTCCTCCGCGTGCTTTATCGCATGTCCTTCACTCGGCTAGCCAGTGCAATTATTTATATTCTTAAAGTCAACATTTCATTTCAATTTGAGGAAACAGTAAGAGTGCGCGAGTCGGCAGTGCCTGACTACGAGATGCCCTATTCTATATCACAAACCATATTTGGCAAGAGATTAGATCTGACTGGGGATGTTGATGCTGATAATGAAACACAAACACTTTGTGCTATCAGCCACGCCTCATCCTCTGCGAGGAACAGACACTGAACGCCAATTATCAATTAGGTCAGAGCACAAATTCAAGGCGGATCAACTTGCTAATTATATATGTATGTAAAACATTTCAATTAACATAACTAGCAATAGGTTTTTATCTGTGATAAGACAAGTAAGAAAACTCTGCACAGCAATGGCCGACTTGCAAATACCCTGCATATATCTGTCGCAGGAAAATATATATACTGTATACATTATCGTATTTACAAAGTAGGGCATAGATTAACAAGAATGAACTAATCATAAGTGCAAAGTGCAGTCATCTAGTGTTGCAAAATTCCTGAAAGGAACGAGAGAGAGTTACTTTGACCGTGGTATCAACAGAGAAGCAAGAATTCAATTAATTAGATAAGAGAACAAACTAGAGACTAACAGGGCAAGAATATATGTATATGTATACTCTATGGGTCAGACCAAGCCTTCTGGTGTCTTTAAAGTATTCAGGATTGATCTGAAATTATTCTGAGATAATTTATGACAAAATACTCCTCAATTGCTAGAAGAAGTAAACTTAAATTCAATAAAGTCTAAGCCAGAATATTCAGTTATCAATTTAAAATATTATTAAAAGACTCAAAAAAAATGAAAACTTTTGCTTTGTTGTTGTTTAATTCATAAATTCTTTAACATTTTATACATATGTATGTATGTAAATATAACTAATTTACTGGTGTAAATAAAGCTATTTTGTATTACGCTCTTTACTATGATTAGTTATTGTATTTTGTAATGAATACATACGTATGTGTGCCTTGTGTGTATGTGTGTTTGTTTATGTATAGGTAGGTAGATTGCGTCTTGGTTGCATCTTTTGCAAAAAAGCATTCAAGCTTGAGTTCTGCTTAATAATATTTAGAGAATCCAACCAAATAATTATTTATGGATTGATATACCCATTATATATATGTATATGTGTGTTAATCGCAATTTTAGAGTGCGAACTTGCCATGATATTTGACTATATAATATAATAGAGTGTACTATTTTAAAACACATTTTCAATTGCACACTAAATAATACTGTGGGAATAGCTTTCTGTGTTCCACATAAATATATATTTATACATATTTATATATCAAATTAAAATATGTATTTAAAATACAATTGAATTGTTTATTAAATAATATTCTAATATTTCAGGTGTATCCTTTTTGATTAGTAACTATATGTATATATATGTGTATATAAACTAATATATTTATGGATATATATGTAGTTGTGTGTGTGTGTATACATTTGTCGTAATATTTATACAAGTAAAAGTTGTTCCTTGTTCTATTTTGTGTACAATTGTTAAGTACTGAAATTTTGATTTAGGCATAAACTATTGTTTGTTGATATCTTAAGTATTATATATAGTAGTCTAAATCTGTAATACCACATATAAATATATAGATTTATGCATGTATGTATATACTACATACAATAGATGCCCGATTTACATAGTTCAAATTTTGTGGAATCATTTTGAATGGCAGGAAGAACGTTTATCATTCCTTAGGCACTACATATTCTATTCCAAGCAATTCTCTAGTACAAATACAAACAAAGAAACAAATAGACCATTATTATTTACATTATCAAAACTAGAGTGTGTGTTAAAACCTTCATGAAGTTCGTTTTTGTACATTTTCTTCTTCTTTTTGTTTTTGATGTTAAATTGTATATAAGTTATCACATATTTTTGTGTCCAAAATATATTGAAACTTATTTCAAATCGTTGTTTAAAATCGCTGTACTAAATTGCAGGCAAATGATTACGAATACATATGTATGTATGTAATTGAAAAAGCATAAGGAATAATCCACTCGATGTCAAGTAGTTGGGAAGGGGAATAATTTAATAGGATCTGCCATACGTAATTCTAATTAATATTTGATATTTCAACAATAGTAAATTGGTATTTTCTTTGAGCGCGCTCTGCTTTAAGTACGTTCTACATTGCCTATAACGAGCCAACTCCACAGAAAATCTATTATAAAAGATATGCCAAAACTCACTTCTCATCAGGACAAACTAACGGGATTACATTTAAGAAAAAAAGAAACAAAATGGGAAACTGGTTAGAGTCATGTTTTTAGCTGAAAATTTATATAACATAGCTACATATTTACTATTGATAGATTATGAAATCAGAAAACGAATAGAAAAGCTCATTCACATGTAAATTTTTTTTAGCAATAACAAAGTATAGGAATTGATAGAACTGAATGGGCCAAACGAATATCTACTTTAAATCATGGTTACTATCTTTAACTAGATGTTTCTACAATTTCTTAAATGTTTTTTTGTAAAGATTTATAAACATGCTTACATACATATTTGTGTATTTATTTTTGTTGATTAAAAATAGTTGTTACTAGCATTTCATAATTATTTCTTTTCCATGGAAGAATGTAATCGTATAACTGTTTAATATGATTATAGTATATGCATATGCCGACTTAAATATGGATAGACAATGGGAATGGGTAGTATAGCACTTAGATGGAATGTTGATTATATTTGTATCGTATTTGGACCCAAAGGTGCAGTATTAGCGATTATGTACATTGACCGACTCTATTCAAGGAATCGCCGATGAGTACGAATTTCCACGATCTAAAATCTAAGCTAATCTCTCAATCAGAGTTGGCTGTTGGCCAGTTGTCTGTCTGCATTAGACGTCGGTTTCATTGCTTAAGTTCCGCTGGAGGTCCAAGGTGCTCTGATTGGTCGTCTGCAGGGGCAGCTGGTGCGATATCTGTTTCTGCAGGAGCCTGGGATCCACATTGCAGGCGCTGGTAGTGCTGGGCGAATTGTGCTGTGATCGCGGACTGGGCGGCGTAGGCGTGGCTGGTATCTGATGCCAATTAATACTGTTCTGCGATGTGATGTTGCGGGTCTTCAGCAGTGGTGGGTTCTTCGTGGACGTGGAGAATGCCATGCCCCGTTTCAGCGGCACTCTAGAGACACGAACGAACAGGTACGCATTTAGGTGGTGGAATGCATTAGGATTCAAGTTGATGGACCGTTCGTTACGTAACACATGTTGATGATGCGATAGACATGCCATGTCATGTGACATCATGAGAATATGCAATGCAACATATATGCGAATATAGAGAATTGACACAGAGATATTAAACGACAATGATGCTATGTACATATGTATATTTATATTCATTTCAGTTGCTCCCATCTTCTGTTCGGACTCACCTAGTTGGACTCGGCGGTGGATAGGAAATGCCCCGATGACTGGGCGACAACAATAAGTTACCCGAGTGACTAGTCGTTGTGCCCGGCACAAGCAATGTATTGTTACTATAAGTATGTTAAATTTCACTTTAGAACCGATCAGACCATACATTCGCTGGACTACATTGAACTGAAGCATTGAACGAACCAAAACGCAAAACATTTGCAGCTACAATTTCAGTGGATCAACAAAGATCTAGAGATATCAAAGCGCGTGCATTTACAGAGAGCTCGCATTTAGAACTAAACTTGCGAATAAAATAAAAAATTTACAAAAGTACATAAATCATAAGAGAATGTTTCAAATGTACCGTTTCTACAGTGGTACATACATATATGAGAGTCTCAATAAAAATATAAGCTATTATTTGTATTTATTTATTTTTTTATTTTTAATTATTTATTTTTCTATATAAATGTCTCAATGTAAATAGATCAATAACGAAATGCTAATATATAAAACAAAATAAAAAAACAGGAGGTACCAATTCGGTACCTACTTTGGTACATTTTGTGGCAACCACTCTAAATACTAAACTTATTTAAGCTAAGCTCTCTATTTTTTAGCAATTTTCAATTGTTCTCCGTATGCCTAGGAAATTATAATGCAAATCACAAATGCGAAACATAAGAGAAATGTTGATTATGATGAGATCGCAGGCAAATTAGAACTTGAGTAGTGAGTATTTGAGGAAAAAAGCGTTGTTGATGTTGTTGTTGGCTTCGATGAAAGACACGAGTTAAACTTGACTTTACATTATATGTATAATAGAATATAATAATATATTTATTTTAAAATTGTATGCATTACAAATAAAAAAATATATATTCTAAATTAGACAAACTATGTGTATATATATATAAATATGTTTTTTTTTTTGTTGATTTTTTGATTTTGTTTTTGTTGTTGTATGTGTATAATAACATTAACGACGTATACGGACGGTCTTAAGGACTTAAACAAATGACTGGAAAATGCTAATCAGATTAAGATGAGTAGTGAATACTTGTGTGTATGCGATTGCTTGCTCGTGTGCTTCTATTAAGCAGGAAGCTGATCATTGTCTGTGGCGACTTACGTTTGGTTATGTTGCAAGTTTAGGTTGGGCAAACTCTGGCCCAAGTGGTTTAACGGCTGTACGGACAGGGTATTCGCCGATGTCGATGCAATAGTGCCAATCTTTGGCTTTGGCGCGCCCCTCAGCAAGTGCTGCTTGCCCTTCGATACGAGGCCCTGGTTACCTGCAATTGAGTGAAAATTGAGTATCGTAATGCTCGCTAGCATGTACTACCTGGCTTTACCCAACAGGCCGGATCCCTCGTCGCTGGAGAGCGAGTTAGTCTTTTCAAAGTCAACGGATATATTCCGCGAATCGTTCCACTCAACGCTGCCGCTGTGGCTGTTGTTCGCACTCGACACGTGGCTGCCTATGGAGGAGTTCATGGGCGACTTGCGCACACCCAGGGAATCGCCAGTGGCACCGCCAGCCCCGCTGCCGCCGTAGCGTATGCTGTCGCCCCCATTGCCCTTCTTCAGTCTTTGGTAAATGGTCTTGGCGCGCCACAGCGCGTCGTACCAGTTCTTGGCCTCAATGCACTGCAGCGTGAAGCCCGTGGTGGCCACCTGGAACTCGTTGAGATAGACGCAGTTGAGCGTGTTGTTCTGCCCCAGATGCACGATCAGATGATCGGTCAGATATGGCTGGCGAATGACCTTGAGCGCACCCAAGCCCTTCTTGGCGATGCCCTTACACACGAGCAGTATGTCAGTCAGCAGAAAGCAATGCACGTCGCTTTTGCCGACATTGTCCTTGAACTTGTGGTCGCCCTCCATGAACAGGTGGCGCACCTGGTTGGCGGGGCAGCCGCGCATGGGAGCGCACAGATCGAACATCTGGCTGTGCTGCTTGATGAGCTTGTCCAGCACCTCGTTGTTGGTGTCCTGCAATATGAAAGAGCTTTATATGATATGCACCCATGTATATATATGGTTGAGGATATCTACCACCACGTCATAGGATTCGATGCGTGCCATAACACCCTTGAGCCGCTCGCTCTCCTGGCGCATTGTCAAGTGGTTGTTGACGCTGCCAACGAAGTTCTCCACGCTGTGTATCATCATGTCCATCACCTCGATGTCCTCCACATCAGTCATGTGCTTCTTGATGGCCGCCAACAGGAGGCTGTACTTGGTCAGGCGCTGCATGGGACGGACAACGATGTCGGCCAACCGCAAGCGGTTGCACATCTTCTGCGACTCACACCAGGCCAAGTAGACAGTGAACAGCGCGTTGTTTTGATTCAGCTCCTTGCAGTAAAACTGGCATGTGCTCTGCTCCGCACAGTAAACCTAGAGATCAACGCAAGATTAGATAATCGACAGTAAATAATAGCCGTAATTGTAGCTCCCACCTTGTAGGGCGCGAATATCGATGCGAATGCTATGAAGCCCTCTTGGAAAAAGGCATATCTCAGGGGCTCGCGTGTCCTTATGCTGTGTGCGACCATCGGATATAGATATTGAGTCCAAAACTTAATATTTGCCTCGCACACGGATCGTACGTTTGAGAACAGTCTGTGCTGATCGACATCAGTCAGCAGGCGTTCCTCCTGCACGGCCTCCAGACAGGCAAGAAAGAGCTACAAAACAATCAGAGTATAGATCAAGGATGTCCTACCACAAGGATTCAATGGAATGCTTACGTGCGTAACCGTTTGCAGTGCGTGAATGTAGTAGACCTCTGTGGTGACCAGCTCCCATATGGCTGTTTGTATCTTAATCTCGCTGTCACTCATCGCATTGCTGTCGACAAAGTCGCGCCACGATTTGTCCATGTTTTGCAGATAGTTCAGGGCTTCAGAGATCGCGGGATTTTCGGAGTTGAAGGCGTCTGGGCGCTGGGGCACACCGTTCTTGGCATAGTTGTTGAGCAGATCGTAGAGCTGACTCTGCTGCGGATTTTTTAGACCGAATATGGAGGACCAACGACCGAGTATCTGCTTGCCAGGGGCATTGCCTGATTCACTAGTCTCCTCGGTTGAGGCGGAGGACAGGAGGCGCGGAGGTCGCTGTCGAGAGCCCTGAAAGAAAAGAAAACTCTTATAATAACTGTATATTTGATAAAAATCTGCATTAACTTACAAACGATGCAGCCTTCTGCAGAGACTTTCGACTGCTGTCGCGTTCCGTAATAACCAGATGATGTCCAGCCAAGTTCTCAACATCGGTATGCTCGTCTAGGAGGGTTGTCATGTTCGATGGACCTATGAAGAATTAAATGCCATTTATATCAAGTATTCATATAGGCTAAGAGTACTCACCTGTATCCGGGTAGCTAAAAGTGGGAATATTGTCTGTAATCTTAATCTGCGAAAAGCTAAGATTTCGCCTGTGCAGCATGTGCCTCAGCGCATTTCTGTAAATAAGGAATAGAAACACTTTAACGAATTCTTATTCAATTGACTAAGTATAGCCAGGACTCACTGTAATGTTGTGCCTTTGGTTGCCGGTATGAACTCCTCGTCAGGACACGGCGATGCGTCCAGGCAAAAGGATACCGAAAAATATTCCGAGCTTGAAACCTAAAGAAAGAATTTATAATTATCAAAAAGAACTCGACAGATATCAGCCTATTCCCTGCATGGAACTGAATGTTCTAATACCCTAGCTAGATATCCCTATCTTATTTTACAGATTATATGCCAAATATATCCCCTTTATGGACAATGACTGATGAGAGAGGATGAAAGAATAGATGTCCAAACAAAGCAGAAGGAGACTCGAATTGTTTCCCATTTCAGTCTCCAGTCTAGGCTCCTCCACAGACTCCTCGTCTTGCCTGGCTGGATGACTCACCTCGCTGCGTGTTAGTAACGGTTTCTTGCGATGCATTAACGACGAAGTCATGATCGTTGGGGCAACGCTCTTGGAGCCACCATAGTGACTATATGGTATCGAAGCACCTGAACCAATTGCCGATGTTTGCAAGCCATCGCTGGCATGGCTCTGCAAGGTCTTAGACGTGGGTGTTAAATAGGTTGTTCCGGTTGCGCCGCTGCACGCCGGCTGCTGGGCGGAGCTGGCGCTGCAGCGGACACCTGATCCGATGCCGGCCTGACTCGGGCTGCTCGGGGAGAGCATCAGGGACGGCGATCGGCGCACAAATTGCGGTGTCTGCGTATAGATCGTGGGCGGTGGAACGGTTGTGGGCGTGGTGTGTGGTTGTTGCGGCTTGGAGACCTTGGGGGCTTGTCGTAGCTCCCCCTATATGAGGTACGTGTACGTATTTATGTTTGTATGTACGGTACGTGAGTAAAAAGTAGCATTTCGATTGGAATGGATAGTTAGAAAATAGAGAAAGAAAATCAGAGTAAAACGTAGAGAGAAAGACAAAGAGAGAGAGAGTGAGTGAGAGAAAGAGAGAGCATAAGCATAAGATTTTTGGCATGTCTATAAGGAAGGAAACCAATCAGAATCAAAATAAACTAAAATTCTAATAGAAAATCAAAAAATACTCTATAAAAACTATTAATTACAACTGAAGCAGCGAACATATTGTATGATGAGTGAAAGAGAGACAGAAAGTCTAGTTTCTCTTGATAAGGGGAAATCAATGAATGTCGCAGATGCGAGAAGTGTATGGAACAAAAAAACATAAATCGAAAATAATACGAATTGCTTTTTCACATTTTCACAATTTGGATGTGTGCCACTAGGGGAAGGGCCAGGTGGGACGGGGAGTCGGTTGGCATACATACACACACACAGACGTACGCTATATGTATGTGTGTGTATTTGGGGGCATGCAGTGTTTGAACTAAATGCCATTTGTTTTTTTTTTTCTGTTTGCTGTTTGCTATCGTGAACTGTTTAGCCATATCTTCACTTACCGATTGCGTCTGCCGGCCAGGCGTGTCCGCTGGCGCTGACATGGCCGGGGTCGTGGAGGTCTCGCCGGTAGCTGTGGGTGCGGCAGCACCGTGCTGGCAGCCTGGCACCGGCGTGTCGAGGCCATCTAAGTGGGTGAGACTTTTTGATTTCAGCTGAAATGGAATAAATGAAAGAAGTGTGTGTGTGTGTATGTGTGTGTGTGTGTGTGTGTGAGGGTGTGTGTGTGTGTGTGTGTGTGAGGGTGTGTGTGTGTGTGTGTGTGTGAGTAAGTGAGTGACAGAAAGACGAAATCCGCAAAGCGTCGACCCAATATCCGACATATTTATAATCAAATTGAATACGCAACTTTGCCAACCAAATCTTGGCATAGTTGAGTGCGCACACACACACATACATGTGTGTATATGTAAATATATGTCAGTCAATGGATAACATAAAAATTAATAACAATTAGCTGCTGCGTTGAAGTTCTTCAACTCTTTAATTTGCAAAGATTGCCTTGCTGGCCGACAATCCGGTAAAAACCAAACCCAGATCCGTTGCCATAAATCAATGAAATGGAATGCAGGCCCGTCCAAATAAAAATATGAAAAGCGAAGGGAAAAAAAAAACAACAACAATGATATACTATGCAAATTCCTGCATTTGCATGTTTCCATTTCAAGCTGATTGCACCTGAAACGAGCCTGGCCAATCAATAAAATAATATTTTATTGCGCTCGACTAGTTACACACACACACACACACACACGCAAAATAAATGAATAAAAATGATTCGGTCAGGAAGAAAAGCTCTCGAAACAAGATAATTAAAGCACTTAAAGGGGAAAAGTACGCGAGCCGTTCGATTGGCAAATAAATTGATTCGAGATATGTTTGCAACAATAAATGGCCAAGTTGGGACAATTATGATGACAGCAACGAATCTCCAACTTTTCTAACAAGCGAACATAAAAGAAATCCCTATGTGACATTGTTAGTTTACTTCATACACAGAAATACACTTACACAGAGTTCAGCAATACATATATATGTGTGTGTGCGTGTGGGTAAAGCATAAGCTCAAGAGCGAGCAGGAAATGAATCGAATATATATATATATATATATATATATATATATATATATATATATATATATATATATATTTATATATATATGTATATAATCGAACTTATAGTTCAAGAGTTCCTTAAGAAATAATAAACAATTTATTATAGAAATTTGCGCAAAATATTAAAAAATAATTATTATTTATTGATAAATTAAAAAAAATATATATTTTTAATTATTAAAATTGATTTTTTTTTCGATAGAAATCAAAAATAATTATTACAGAACAATTTTTACTTGTTTACTAATACTAATAATAAAATAATATCATCAATTTTTATTCACTGACTCCATTGAAAATGGCAAATCAGGGTATAATGGGTTTATTAATGTATGTAACAGGCAGAAGAAGGCGTGGCAGACCCCACAAAGTATGTGTATATGTATATTCTTGATCAGAGTGACTACGAGTTGAGTCTATTTCTTCTAAGTATTTCCTTTACGTAATTCCACTACGTATTTGCTTAGCGTATTTCCTCTACGTCTTTAATGCTTATAATTCACACACTCTACTTCACTGTATTGCGCTGACCTCCACCAGGCCTGGACGAAGACTGAAGACTGACTGAAGAAATGCTGCAGCTGCTGCCCTTTATATAGGGCCACTTTTACACACGTACTGTCTCTCTCAAATGTTGAGCCCGACAGCAGATAGAGCTCGATGCAGTCGAGCTTCAAGTGAGCAATGGGAACGCTCTCTGCTGCTGTGAGCATTCTAGCTTTGTTTTACCTAAATGCAAATACCAAATGGGAACTGCTGCACACATACATACATATATAGACAACTTTAATGATCTTCTGAACTTATTCTCTCCTTGCTTTTACTTTACGGCACGTAGAGCTCTTTGCAGTTGATCTTCAAGTGAGCAATTGGAACGCTCTCTGCTGCTGTGAGCATTCTAGCTGCGTTTTACCTAAATACAAATACCAAATGACAACTGCTGCATACACATAGATAACTTTAATGATCTTCTGCAACTCTTCTCTTCCTGCTTTTACTTTTACTCAAGTACTGTATGCATGCGTGCCTATGTGAGCAAGTTTCTAAGCAGATAATTATATATGTATACGTATGTACATAAACATGTACATATTTACTTGCATATTATATATCATCTGAAAAGTAAGAATGCGTAGAACATATATATAAGCTGATATAGTTCCTTTACTTCCAGAGATATATCAATTCAATTTTTATTTTCAATTTTTATATAAAAATCAAATCATAACTCTTATTTTTGATTTTTATAATACAAATCAAAAATAAGAGGTATGATTAGATTTTTATATAAAAATTGTTCTGTAATAATTATATTTGATTTCTATCATAAAAATCAATTTTAATAATTAAAAATAATTTTTTAATAAAAAATTACAAACTATAAGATATAGGAAAATTTATTTAGATAGAGCAAATTTTGCTACGTAGACAGACAAACGGAGCAGAGACTTTAGCTACAGCATTCCGTATTCTCAGCCAAAATGATAATACACAGCTCTCTGTGAGGGCAAAATAACAATAAATGAGAAAGTGATGACAGCTGGCATCTCACAAACTCTTAGGAAAACAAGAAGAGGAAGAAGCAGAAGCACAAGTAAATAAAACAAAGAAAGAAATTGAAAAGTCTTTATTCGCATGTTACAAATTGTTTTCCGGCAAAGGAAAGTGCTGTGCCATGCCCTGCATTGCCTTGCCTAGTTGTGGCCCAGTGTCGCCAGTCGCCAGTTGCTGGAGCTAAACATTGACTCACCTGCAGTTTGCTTGTCGGCGGCGACACGACCAGACAGATTTTCATTGTTGCACGTAAGAACTCCTCGCGCTTGCTCCTCAGGTCTGGCGGCACTGCGATGGGCGCTGATGTGGCGGGCAGAAAGGGATTCAGGTTGCGCACCAAAGCGCTCTCGGTTGGCGAGGCGGACATTTCGATTTTCTGACTCGGATTATGTTGTTGTTGCTGCTGTTGTTGTTGTTGTTGTTGTTGTTGTGGCTGTTGCTGCTGCTGCTGCTGTGTTGGGCTGCTCTGCTGATGGTGCAAGAGGCGCGTGGGCGAGTTCAGGCTAAAGAGCTTGCGTCTATGCCGACCCGGCGTCGAGGAGGAGCTAGACGCTGGGCTGGGCGTTGGTCCCTGTGGGCAGCTAACACCGCTTTCACTGAACGTCGACTCCTGGGAGCCGGCGCGACTGTAAGCGGGCGTCGGCAGCTGCGCGGATCGCGTGCCAGTGCCCCAGCCCGTATATTTCACAGATGTCACATTGCAATCTAGCTGCAGCTCCTCGGGCTGCAGCTGGCCCTCCTGCAAGTCGTCGTCCTCGTAGGTGCTGTGGTACGTCCGTGCTGTAATTTCCGGCAAAAAGGGATTGTTGGGCGAGGTCAACGTGTACTGATAGTAGGCGCCAGCATCGCCGCTCTCGATGGGCAGTGTGGGATCCACATCGGCCTCATCTGGCGTGTCCTCCTCGGGAAAGGAGCCCGTGTTTAGGTCGTGCAGGCCACCAACGCCGCTGCTGCTGGATATCACATGGGCGCCCAGCTGCTCCCACTCGCCGGACGACGAATTGAACGAGGAAGCGGTGAAGCCATCATTCGAGTGGCCCTGACAGCTGCGTGAGCTCTCATTGCTGCTCCTGAAGAGAAAGTTCTGCAGGCGCGTCATCCGGACGGAGCTGCTCTCACTGGTGATGCTGCAGCTGCGGCTGGCATTGGCCGGAACAGCCGACGGCTGATCGCCCATCCGATTGCTGCTGCTGCTGCTGCCAGTCGCCAGCTGTTCCACTCTGCGCTTACCCTCTCTCTGCTCCGGCGCCTCATTCTTGATGGCGCTGCTCATCTCGCTGCCCATTTCAATGTTCAGCTGGCTGCTGGCCCAGTGGAGTCCCTCGGCCTGTGAGCCGCGCAGCTCGCTCAGCTCAAAGTTGCTCTCCAGCGAGCTGCTGGAGTTCGTATTGGTGGTAGCTACGCTGCTCAGGTGCTGGTAGGCGTACTCCGGCGGCGTGCACTCGTCGGGACTGTCCAGCAGGAGGGCCGCGTTGATGTGTCCGCCTAGTGCCAGACCGGGCAGGTGCAGTTGACTGGCGACCGAAAAGGGTATACGTCCCGCTAGATTGTTGTTGTCTAGCCTGGGCAGCGGCGCCGAGCCGGCGCTCTTCGTTTGGCAATCGTCCGACGTCGATTTGACCTCCAGAGAGCTGTGCACACTGCGTCGAAATGAGCGACGCAATCGTTCCGCTAGTCTTGACTGCTGCTTGGGTGGCTTCTCCTTAGCGTTGCCAAGAAGATGTACCTTCTCAGTCTTTTCTTTACGTGTCTCCTCCGCTATTTTCTCGTGCATTGGTGCGGCCTTCGAGTGCGTGCTCCACTCCGCCAATAGCTCTGACTGCGTTCTTTTGGCGCGTTTCTCTGGATTGGCGTATACAATAGATAGCGCCGCAAGGCCACCACCCATTACGTTGAGACTGCTCCGTCGTGCTGCTCATAGACAGTTCGACAATTGGACAGTTCCACTTGACATGGATAGTAATGCGCACAAATATACATACAAATAAATATATGTATGTATGTATATTCAGCCCTGATTGGCTTCAGTATGACTCAATAGACTTAATTCGCTCTTAATTTGTAATTAACTTTACACTCATTAAATTAAGAAGCGTTTGGTTTTCCCCAACAGAAACACAATGAATTATTCGAATTCGCTTGTGCCCTATTTAAACAGTTAAAATTAGATATTATTTATATGCATTCTATTGCTTAATTAGTTCATTTAAGTTGATTCATTAATGGTTGATTAGCTGAAAGTAGACAGATCACAATCAGAATTCAAATCAACGTAACCCGGAGGGAGCTAAACGTGTTATTATTGATAAAAACTAAAGAAATAAATCAAAATAACATCATATCAAACAATAAACAGAAGTAAGTAATTCTTGACAACTCAAAATCATTTATAACTGAGACAAATCGAGTTGTCAGCTCTTGGCCCGCTGGAGCGTATCCCCGCGCCCATTACTCACCTTAGTTAGTTTAAAAGCATTTTGATATCGGCTTATTTATGCTTTTTGCGCGCTTTCTTCCTTATACAGAGTGCCCGCCTCTTACCGTACATTTATTTTTGAAAAATTATTTGTTGCTCGCTTCGTTGCGTTACGTCTTCACACACACACACACACGCGCACATAAATATGTTGGATGGAGTATGGCCATATGGTTTTCAATTACCTGTAAGAGACAGATAGGAATAGTTCTTGAATATCAAATCAATCGAAATTGTCTCAGCTTAACCCGGCCACAGAGCATAGTTAATAAGCTAGCTATAAATAAATGTGCCACCTATTCAGGGCCCCATTCCACGACCAGTTCCTTCCGGGCATTTACCACTTGCCTCTGATGTCATTTCTATTAGCTATTTTGCACTTTTTGTCAATCATTTGATTTATATCGCTCACTCTGCCACAAAACTTTTGCTCAACCGAGCTGCAGCGGGCAGGTGAAGTAGCTCAGTGGCTTAGTGGCTCAGTGGTGCAGCCTGGCCACCGCCCACCCAGGTAAAAGGCAAAACGCAAAGCTAATAAAAGTAGCCAGGCCAACCAAACCCTTGGCAAGCCAACTCAACTCAAGTCAAGCCAAGCCAAGACGAGCCGAGCCGAGCCGTGCAATATAAAAACAAAATGCATTCTTGCAAAAACAAATTGTGGTCAAGAGGCCACGACTGAGTCATACTCTATTCAGACTTTGACAAGCTGGGAGCATAAATTGAATCACAGTCTGCTGAATATAAATATAATGAATGTCTTAGCAGAGTACCTGAGTATGGTATTACTATTACTTATATAAGAGAATTATATGAGACGAAATAAAAAATAAATAAATAATACAATAAATAACAAAATTAAAATAAGTAAATAATAAATTATTAATAAATTGAATAAATAGCAAAATGAAAAATAAATTAAAATAAATAAATAATCAAATGAATAAACAATGAAATAAATAAATAATACTTTATTTTTCTAATTATTTAATTATTTCATTTTCAAATAAAAAATAAAATAAATAAACAAATTGAAAATAAATAAATAACAAAATGAATAAACAATGAAATAAATAATACTTTGTTTTTCTAATTATTTATTTATTTTATTTTTAAATGAATAATAAAATGAATAAATAAGCAATTAAATAAATCAACATTTAAATAAATAATATTGTACTTTGTTTTTCTAATTATTTATTTATTTTAGTTTTTATTAATAAAATGAATAAAATAAATCAATAATTATTATTAAAATTCATTATTATTTTTTTTATTTATTTCTTTATTTTATTCTTAATTAAATATTAAAATAAATAAACAATGAAATAAATAAACAAATAAGTAAATAAATAATGCTTTATTTTGCTAATTATTTATTGGTTTTATATATTTTTTATAACAATTAATTTATATTAATAATAATATTTAATTAATTTATTGTACTGGTAATTCATAATAATTATAAAAAAAATTAATAAAATAAATATGCATTTCATTATTAACTTATATTTTATTTATAAACATTCATTTATTTATTTGCTATTTATGGTTTTTATTCAGTAGTTTTTTGTTTTCTTTAATATTTATTAATAATTATAATCAATTAATATTACAAATTATATGAACACATCATCATAGTTCAATTAAGGCTCTAGCATAATTATTAATATAAATAATTTTTAATATTTAAAAAAATAAATAATGAAATAAAAAATACTTTCAAATATCTATTTTTTTAACATAAGAATTATTTATAAATTTATTAGTAAGTCATCATAGTTAATACCAATTAGTAGCAATATTTGTTAATATTAATATTCGTTTCGAATTGAAATCTAAACTTTGAGCAAATTTTATTGTACTTATTAAGTGCTCAGTCGAACTACAAATAACGCCAGCTCATAAAAATAGGAATATTAATGGAACGACTGACTCTCTGCTCAATTTAAAAGTCTATCAACTGTATTACAATTAAAGAACTATAATTATATAATTTTTGCTTTTAATTTATAAAATCAATACCAATAATCAGTTGTCATAATATAGATGCATCTTATTCCAAATTTTGCAAATATTAAATTATTTGTATTGTTTTAATAAATAAAAATCAAAAATTATATAGATGAGAACTAGTTTGCAATAATTATAAATACATATGTTCCCATAAATAAATATAAGTATATTCATATATGTATGTATGTAGAGTATTTTCCTTTCGGTATTCCAGCTATTTCCATTTGGCTACTTCCCATTTTTGTATTCATGTAACACAAATATTGACTTGTAAAGTAATACTTTACGGTCGCAGCACACGGCTCGGGCAAGTTGAGTGCTAAGGAATATATCTGGGTTATTTTTAAATATGGTAAAAGAAACCTACATAAATTCTATTTATATTTCACATTTTTTTTATGAAAGGCTTAAAACCATAGAAACAAGACATGCTTAATGCAGTTTACACACTCCACGCCTTGTGTTTAAAGCGAACCAGTTTCTAGAATCTGGATATAGGTAGATGTGCATGTACGTTTGTCTGTATGTATTTACTAAGTAAGTAGAGCTCATTAAATTTGCGGAATAGTTTTGACCTCATTGCACTTCCGTTAGGAACGGAACGAAACGGAACGGAAGGACTTGGCTGGCCTTCCTCTGAAGACTTCTTGTAGCAACTTGTGAGGAGGCTATCTACAAATTTTAATGTGTCAAAAGCTGTTGACTCCCTCGATGGACTGGAAAATTCTAAGGTTGCTTCGAAATCGATTTAAATGTTTTGCTTGCGTGTTTTGCGAGTAACCGTTACTGTTACCATTACCATTACCTTGAAGGCCTATGTATGTACAGTTAGTTCTTTATGTTGTATGTATTAAGGTGGGCCAAACTGTCGGATTCGATAATACCCTATATATGCGCACACAGAACAACAATAAATGATGCTATAAAAATGTCCTAAAATAACTTGGCTCACTTTCTTATATGTCCTACTATAAATGTAACATATTACGCATCGAGACAGCTGATATGATGATACCCTGTAATTGCGAAAGTCTAGACAAAGTTGGGCAACTATTTGATTTATGTAATACAAATGTTGCATGCGCTGTTAGCCTGTGATACAACTCCGTTTACATTCCAATTTATGATTACAGGGTAGACACGCCCATACTACTACTATATATATACATTGCCTTAGGCTCGCCGTAAATTTCGCTTAGCTCATTTTGATTTTCGATAAAGCATACCACGGGGAATAGTATGCTACGTGGTGGAAACTAGAGTCGAAGTTCGACTATGCTTTAACTACCAATTTAACGAAGACCCAGAAACAAACTTGGACGAATTTAATAAGCGCTTTGTTGTGCAGCGTAAACTTTTCTTTTCTTTTCTTTTTTTTCTGTCTCTGCCTTTGGTTTTTCTTGTTTTTTTTCGGGGGGCTTGCCAACGAACAGGATGTTTACAGGACATTTTACTGCTTATTAACGCCGTGTGCTCATTTCATAGAAGCTCTTCAAGAATAAAAGTAATAATAAAGCCATAAAGACTTTGACAGGCAAATCTTATTTATGTAAAGAAGCTCGCAAATTTATTAAATTCTTAAAGTTCCAAGTCAAAGAAGTGAAAAAGTAAACAAAATTATATAAATGAGAGCACATACATATGTGTGTTTGTTTGTGTGTGTGTTTGTGCATAGCCTATTCCTGTATCTGAGCGCATTTATCTAATTAAATAGCTTTACTTCAAACGAATGTATAATTAATTTGCCATTTTACAGCGTATTTGCTGGTCGAGCACTGTCAATTTGAGAGTTTTCATTTTAGAATAATGGCAAGAAGGCACGCAACACGACAGGAAATTGGATGCACTCTCTAGCCGAACAGGAAAACTATTCTGCGGTGGGGCCACACCGCGCTGAAAAGCCAATCAGCATCATTATTATTATTACTTTCTATAAGAGAACAAAACAACAAAAAAAACTACTTCTCGGCTCAGAAAAGTTCGAATTGGCTTTAGCTTTTGTCCCGATTTGCATATTTTTTGTTGGCCCCCAAAAGATTTTGTGAGCTCTAGCGATAACGATGAAAGCTCAATTTGCTAATTATATAATTTATATAATCAACGCATTGTGGATTTAGTTTCTGATTCTATATACCTGAGAGTCTTCTATGATATCTTAGCTTATTCACGTATTTCTTGCTCTTTCTGCCAAAGGCATATTAATTCTCGCTTCAGACAATCAAATATCATATTTAAAATTAGAAAATTTCGCATTTCGCGCGCGCCTTTCTGCCTTTCTTGCATTGTCTTACGTCATTTAATGTAATTCACGGTGACTTTGCCGCAACGCTGGCAAGGTTAGGGCCCCTGTATGTGTCATCATTATCGCCCTCGCCTCACGTGGCACTGCCGCCGCCCCTGCCCCTGGCCCTGGCCCTGGTCCTAGTCTGCCCCGCTTCCACTCCCTTCATCTGAGCCTGATGATGGCCCTTCCAAGCCTTGCCAATACCAAAATCGATCGTTGTGGTTCCTTTTCGTGAAAAGCTATATATTTGTTATTGTTGTTGTTGTTTCTTTTTCGCATTCGCAGCTATTTGTTGTTGCGCTGGCCTGTCTGATTCCATAGGCAAAAAAAATTTACGTAAGTCGTAGGTGGCCCAAACCTCAGATGCCACAGAAATGTTGCACACGCAAATTTGAGCTGCTCGAACGTCCGTGCTGTCCAAAGTTGCCTTTGTTTGCCAATTTTTATGAGCTCCTTCTGCCAGCACCTACCTGGTCAAATTCTTCACACGCTTCGTGCATAAATACACCCAAACACACACACACACACACACACACACACACACACACACACACACACACACACACACACTCGCACACACACACACACACACACTCGCACACACACACACACAACACCTGTAGACTAATTAATGACAAATTTCACCAGCTACGTGTGTGCGTAAATTGGTATATAATGAAATAAGAGCGTTACGCCCACCCAAATTCCATTTGTTTGCAAATTGTGTTAACGTTGATTTAAGGTGATTCAATTAGTTGCCCTAAAATTGTGGAATTATGGTCGAGCTGCTTACGCCGGCTGAGTGAGAATGCAAATGGTTTCTATTTAAGCGCAATTGATAATTATAATGCCCACAGGACTCGCCCTCTCCTGCCAAATTATTTATCACCCAATACACGTCTTTTGGTTAGCCGCAAAGACTATGCAAATTGCGACTTTTAATGATGGGTTCACACCGAACCGAATGTAATTACGATGCTTTAGGGAACTGTCTGAAAAGACATCCCCGAGCTTCCCTACAATTCCTCCTCATCAATTAAAGATTCTTATTGCGCGGTTTTCTTATAAATTTACTACATTGTGTATAGAAGCAACTGTAAAGTTATTCAAGAATCAGTTCCATAGTTGCATAAAATATACTATATGTATATTCTCAGTACTTTTGATATTACTGGCTCAGAGATCCGTGATAAATCGTCTATTTAACACTCTTAAACATATTTTAATGCGAGCTGACTCATGCATATGGCTAGCCTACAAATCATAAACTTTGGATGATATAGTTTCGCCCACGACTTCTAGCCGCTCAGCTCTACAGAGCGAAATTTTAAAAAGTCATTTCTCTTCAATGAAAGCTCCAATGGAATATTTTCTAAATTTTCTTTTTATATCATGATGAATATAAAATGAAATATGAATATATAAACTAATATATTTTTAAGAAGAAAATCAACTAAATAAATATAAAAATCTATAACTAGAATTTGTGATAGACAAAATAACGAATAGGTATGCTATTTCAGGGTCAAGTAAAATTTCGAGCTAAGAGGTATTTTACATTTCTCGACACTAGGTTAACTCACTATTAGCAGAGAATATTTGCAGTATTCTCTCTATATATTCCAAGAAAAACTTTACACATTTGGAATATTTAAGTTCTCTAGCATTATTATTTTTAATCAATTTTTATTATTATTATTATTTTTATTATTTATTTTATTGTTATCATTATATTTATTATTTATTTTATTATAATTATTATTTTTATTATTTATTTTATTTTTATTTTTTATTTTATTTATTTATTTATTTTTTTTGTATTTTTATTTTATTAATATATTTTATTTTATTTTTTATTAATTTATTTTAATTTTTATTTATTTATTTTGTTTTATTTTTTTTTAATCAATTTTTATTATCATTATTATTATTATTTTTTATTATTATTATATATTATATTTATATTATATTATTATTATTATTATTATTATTATTATATTATATATATTTTAATATATAATTTTTAATCATTTGCGCTGCTGTGCTACAAATTTGACAACACTTCAAAATAATAATGAATAAATTAAATATACAAAACAAAACAAAATTTTTTGGAGCAACAACGAAATACTCTAGCAATTTAAATAATAGCGTTAATCTATTAAAAATATAATATAATAAATAATTTTCAGCACAGCGAATGACAAGATAATCAGTGGACCAAGCCAATATACTCTTTTCAATCTATTGACGAAGTATACGAAATTAGTAAATTTCGTGTAAATATTGGTAAATTTTTTGCTGCCTAACCAGCTAATGCGAATTATCGAATAATTGGGTAATCGTAGTCTAATATCTAATACGATAATACAATAATATAAACTATATATACAATAATCTATAATCTATAATACAATATATGATATTGCATTCACATGCCAAAACCCGCAAAATCCGCAGAAGATAACTTTGCATATCCCTAATGTGCTCAGCATCGTAAAAGGAGCTTACACAAAGCTAAAACTGTACCGGGAGTTTGCTGACAATTTGTCTTGAGTCCCTTTTCCAGGGGGGGCGGCCTCAAAAATATGAAAACATATAAAATATGTGCAAACAGAAGATACGTGATGTTTGCGTATAATTTCAATGTTTAGTTAAAGTGTGATAAAAATTAATTAAAACATTCATTGCATTTTATGATATCCTGTTTGGCTATGGCCACATTCATAAATAACAGTACAAATATTTATGCTTTGGTTTGTTGTCGAAAAATTCCACCGAGCGCCCTGCCCGAAAAATGCGGCAATATTTCTCAAATTAAATTTGATTTATGACTTTTGTCCCATCCACAGCCGCAGCCACAGCAGGAGCAGGAGCCAGAGCAGGAGCAGGAGCCAGAGTCAGAGCAAGGAGCCGAGGACCAAAACGTAATATTTACCAGTCGCGCTTCGAGCTGGAACTGGACATGTCTTCGTGATACTTGTTTGTATTTACTTTGACTCTCATCAGGTGCCCATATGACTGCGGGGGTGGGAGCGGGGAGATGTGCTGACGTCATCGCTCGCACAGCCTCCAAAGATGTCTGATATGGCCATTGAGGCCATACGGCAGACATGACCGCAAAGAGAGCAGGAGCAGACAAAATCTCTTTGTGTGTGTGGGTGTGTGTGTGTGTGTACTGACTGGATGCACTGCGCGAAAATGTGTGCACAAAGAACGAACGAACGAACATGATTACGTAATCTAATTACAGCTTGCGTAACATTTCATTTCGAATTGTATTAAGTAGAAGTTTTTAGCTCTTAGCGTATCTAATATTGAATATATTTTAGCATTTTACTCGCAAAAGATTTGACTTCACACTCTATGTTAATATCTCTCATAAACATGTATATTGTTTTATCAGCAAACAATTTGAAATTTTGAAATAAAACGTTTTGCATTGAAAATATATGCAAATCAGTGAATTTCGATTATTTCGCTTATATTTTGTGTGTCTTTTGCTCAAGTTGCATGAAATATATGAAGGCTCTGTGGCTGCAGGCTGCCTGGCTCCCTGCCTGGCTGACCTTTCCAAGATGTGCGCTCGTAAAGATTGTCGTATGGCTGGCTGGCAGCAGGAGGAGGAGGAGGAGGAGGAGGAGGAGCAGCGCAGCGCGTGCCTGCTCATAAATATTTTTGTTCAGTTTGGCTTTTATTTTTTTTCTGTGTGTTATTCTTTCATATATTTTTATTTTGCGCTGGTCGGCAGGTGCTTAGTTTTATTGCAGCCTGTCTACGCTTTCACCTTGCGAATCGAATTGAATTTCCGAGCATGAAGCCAAAACATCACTGGAGGCCAATTAAAGCGGCCGTTCAGGTCCACGCTGGCTGACTTAACGGCTGCCAAACGTAATTAGCATCTAAATGCATTGACAAGTCACGGACAGCAGCAGCAGGCGCTATACTATACTATATATAGTCATCGGCCATCTAATGCATATTACAGCAGTGTAAGTGTGCCAGAGAGACATGCATATGCATGTGTGTGTGTGTGTGTGTGCAGCGTGGATCGCGTGGGCTGCACCAATAAGTATGCTGCATAAAATGAAATTGGGTTATGCATATTTGAAAGGATTCATACACCTTACCAGACATACACACATACATACATACATACATAAGGCAGCGGCAAGCATGCATATAAACTACATCGTCATCGTCCTCGTCAAGCAATCTAACTAAATCTCATCATTTAACAGCTCATTTATTAGCGAGCATAATCGATATTATTTATCATATTTATGCCGGCATCGTACACTTTATACAATGACTAATCTCTTGCATATATGTATGTATATCTACTATTATAATAAGTAATAAATTATAACAGACTGAATTAAATGATCAAAGTGACCAAACAAGCGACAGCCAAACCTACATCGTCCTTAATCAAATACGTTTGTATGTTGTTATGCATGCACATAAGTGGTAATATATGTACGTTGTCAATCCGGCTTTCCTTCCAGCCCCTGCCAGCGTGTGGACAAACGTTTGCTGCTGCTGCTGCTCCTCCTCCTCCTGCTGCTGCTGATGATGATTCTGCTTCTGATTCATCCCGTCACTATTCACAACAAATCACTTTATTCACCACCCACTTGCATCTGAATCGAGAAATCAGTTATTTCTGTTAATTGCATTAGGGCTTACGGCCGCCAATATTTACCATATTTGCATGGCCATCAGGTTGGGTTGTAGATTCTGTATATTATTTATATAATTTCGCTACTCAGCGCGTACTTGTTATTCATTACATTTACACTTGTACATATAATAAGTATTATGCTGCACTTAGTTTTGTTTGTTTTTGGTTTTTATTTGTTTTACTTTCATTTCTTTATTTTTATTTTATTATTTCTTTTCTTTTCTTTTTTTGCTTTTCTGCTGTTCCCCGCGCAAAAACAACCACAACCACAACAACAACAGCACCGACACCAACACCAACAACACAAAAACAGTAACACAACGTAATCGTTGTGCGAATGCAGAGAACTCGTAGTCCTAGGACGTGGGACGTGTCGTGAGTCGCGTAAGTCCTTTGGTTGTCCGCACAGCGCGACGTACCACAACGAACTAAAGCGGCGGAGGACATATTGGTTCGTTTAAAGGACGAGGGCGACGAACATGGCATTGGTAGCGTGAAAGCTGAGAAAACACACACGCTTGATAAGGATAACGGCGTCCAAGGACATTCGAAGAGAACTTTCGCAGATTGCCTTTCAATTGACACGCATGCAACTCTCTCTTAGCTCACTCGCCTGCCCCTGCCTCTAAGGGATGATTTGTGGTCGAAGACGCAAACATTTCAAACATTTCACCTTCAATCTATGCGACGTTTTTTTTTGCACTGAATGACAAAGTCTAGCCGAGACTGCTCGGCCTGCACATGCTCTGCACATGAATGTCATAACAGAGAGCTAGCAAAATATTTCTCAATTTACTTCTATTTTACTTAAAATATTATAATATTAAATACAAATTTTAGTTTACTTTAGTTCTACTGCAATATATGCTCGTAAAACTCCTACGTCAATTACTTTTCGAGCACACCTCGCCTGCTAGCAGCTAAGAGCCGTTGCGCTCTCTCGCGCTTTCTTGCGCGCGTGCTCTTAAATGCGCGAGCTTTCGGCGAGCTTTCCGCGATAAGCCATTGGTAAACAAACGTTACGTTCATTCATGGAAACAGCAACAACGAATTTTGTCGTGCCCAGCGCGAAAATATAAACATTCCGACATACATACACACATATATGCCCAAATATTTGTATATACATACACACATGTGTGTGCGCATATGTATGTATATATGTATTTATATTTTTATATAGACGGCGATTTGCAGATTCGGTCGACTCAAAAGAAATAATCAAAATAAAAATATGCTGAAAAGCTCAAACAACGGCGCCATGTGCCATTGGCTATGACTCACGCCGCTTGGCCCGACTTAACACTTTATGGAGCCCACGAATCAAAATTATTGAAGTGCAGTCACAACTTACGGGATGACAATTTTACATAAATAATTGCAGCCATAACGAAACATTTTTCTCTAAATTTTGACAATACTTCAAATTGATGTACAATCAAAATAAAAATATATATGCAAATATAGCTTTATATCGTATATCGTATATAGTAGTGTATGGAGATCATTATAAATTCAAAGTTTATGCAAATATATATTAGCACAGATATTTATTTATACTTATATACACATGTTTCCATGTCCGTCGTCGGCCCACTACACACATGTGAGATGCCCCTGCATTTGTATTCATTTAGTCATTCAAATACTCGTTGTTGTGACACGCCTCGAAAGCTCTAAACGCCGCCTACTGCGCCAGCGCTTATTGTTATTCCTTGGTTGATTGCGAGGGGCGTTTGAAAAACTTGTGCGTCGACTAAATCCTTTGTGGAAATGAATTATTGATTGACAGATTGCTTGACAAAAGTTAGTAAAGTGAAGGTTAAGGTGGAAACTAGAAAGCTTTAAGTAGTTAACTAATATAAAAGAGTCTAAGAAACACTTGTATTCTCTTATATTTATTGTAAAAGAAAGGGTTTTTGAGAATTAGGGCAAATGAGCGAAACTACTTTTTATATATTAAACACATTTATAAATAATTAAAGTGAGTGGAAAAGCTCTGCACGCTGCACAGAAAGGAGAGGAATTAAGAGATCTTTTGCTCAGATATTTGCCAGTAATTTATTGAACTACCCTCGTATGTGCCGGCTTTTACTACACACTGTGCCAGCGGCACAAGCAACAATAACGAAAACGACAATGCCGTGATTCATCGCAAAACTCAGCGAGACATATAAAATATGTATATGTTTTTATATATATACACTACACAGATACAATACAAATATATATGTATATATGTGCGAGTATCCATATAAGATTCCAAAATTAAAGTCTCTGTTTGAAGTGCATGCATTCGAATAAGCGCGACCGGAGTTTGCCTCTGATTTTGCAGCTGCTAATTATGTGCGAGTGTAAAAATAAAACTTGGAACAGCAGCAATTGGTATTGCAAAACTGGGACAGTTCCTAGCATCAAATCATTGTTTAATGGTATATGAATATCATATCTAGGTCTTGTACTTGAGAGCAATTAGCTAAATTTTAGTTTTCACTTGGCGATTTAATATTTATAGTTCTCAATTTATCCAGGACTTAATATATTCCACAGTATATCCTAATATATTATCATCTATATGTATACAACAAAGTTCAAGTCAAAGTTCACTTATATAGCAGAGCTCTACAGCTCTATAAGAGCATCAAAACGGCGGCTCAATGAAATAATCTGTTCTGGTTTTATTTATAGCAATAATACTGAAACGAGTTTCTAGAGCGCAGCTCGCTTTGTGTCCAAGGTTAATCGATTTGAAGGTCTGCAGTTGCTAAATATTAAAAACAAAGTGTTATCAATGGACAACAAAAGCGCCAAGTTTTTGGTTGCCTTTTGAGTGTTGATTCCGGCAAATTTTCAAGATCAGACTGAGTTATATTAGTAGGCCTCTACATTATTTCAAGAAACTTATATACATATAATTATACAACATTATTATTAATAATTAAAAAAAAAAAAGTCATTTGCAGAACCATAAAAAATAATATATGCAGTGAATAATAAAAATTTAATTTTATATACATATATTTAAATATAGAAATTATTTTTTATATATTTAATATATAATAATAATTAATAAAAATTATTTTTTATTTATTCACACTAAAATATAAAAATATTCTTGTGTATATTAATATTTTTACATATTTTTTTTTTTATTATATATTTATTTATTTTATTAATTTTATTTATATATTTTATTTATTTTGTTTATTTTATTTTATTTATTTATTTTATTTATATATTTTTTTGTGTATGTAATTTTTTATTTTTTTATATTTTATTTATTCATTTATTTATTTTGCGCACTTTGTTCAAACCCTTAACTAATTAGTAGGTTAGTATGCCGAAATTATTTATTTCCAACTAATTCTATTAAGGATCAGTCTCCAATTATCCAGAAGATGATTTACTGTCTCTTATGCTATGACAAATTAATTTTTTTTGTATATACTTGTACTAAATATTGTATTTAGTATTACTATGAACAAAATTAAATTTTATAAAACAATTGAATTAAAAAAAAAAAAAACAACTCATTTATATTAGAGTAAAAATAAAAACAAAGTTTAATAAATCCAGAGTTATTTAAAACTTAAATACCCAATAAAAGTGTAAAGTTTCTCATACTTAAAAAGTATTTGTTTATTTTATTTATTTTTTATTTTTTGTAAGTCCAACTGCTACGCATTGATGAATAAAATTAAAATTCATTGATTGAGCAAAAAAAAAAAAAGTACTTTTCTTTGTACAATTAAAACGAGTTAATTTAAAAATTCATTCAAGCTAAATTGAGCCTATAAACGAATTGCAATTGTTTGCTTTGGCTTTAATTTGAAAGCGCCTTTATGAGAAAAATTTGGACTCAGCTGAATATTATTGCGCGAGCTGAAGAACAACTAAGCGCCGTCTATGATGACGTAATTAGCTTTATTTCCGGCGCACGGAATGACGAGCTTGTCGTTGTGTTGTTGGCCATGATTAATACTTTCCGAGTATATAGTACATATGCAGGAGTTACATTGAAAACAGTAACAGAGCGAGAGAGAGAGATGGAGACTAATAGGTCGACATAACGGAGTTTAGCCAGATAAGGCATGTCAGTTCCAATTGCGATAAGATAACGAGGCGAACCGACGCATGCGTAGGCGCAACAGCCAAAGCATTCGGTATAGGTTTAAGCGATTTCGAAACGCACCTGTTATCTGGTCGCGTTATCTTATCGGGGCACCTGGGCAACAGATTGCAAAAGCTACAAATTCTTGTCACTTGTTTTCAAGTTTCTATCTGCTGAGTATTCAGTTGAGTAGCGACAATCGAACGAATACGAATCCAAATTCGAATAGAGAACGAATACAATTTGAGTGTGTGAATATATAGAGAGGACACAAACGATAAATATGGTATCTGTGGAAACAATTGGTTCGATTTTCATCAAAGCACTTAAGCTGGTAAGCCTTGAGTTCTATATTTAATGGAAACTAAGTCCTGGCCAGTGTCAGTGACGAATTTTTGCCTAGCTTGGCTTGGAAAAATGTTGAGCAATGCGTTGGCCTTATCGGCCTTATCAATGCCTGCGCGGGGCTGGGTTACTTATTCGTAATATTACTCATGTATACGAAAAGCACAAAATTAAGTGCGGGTCGTGAGTGCGCCGAAAGCTCTATAGGGCGGGGCCAAACGAAAGATCGTTACACGGTCTGATTCATTAGTCAATGGAAATATTAGCTAAATCAAGCCAAGTTAATTATGAACTAGCTTCGATTAATACTCGATCTTTGCAGATCGTCAATCTGGTGGTGATCTTCCTATATCGTTGGGGCGATGGCGGCGAATTCCTGGGCATTGGCGGCACCTGGAACCTGAACGAGGAGAAGAGCGCCGATGCGGAAATCGTTGCCTCCGGTGTGATGGTCGGCTTCTTGATATACACGGGATGCCACACAATTGCCTACTTCTTTGGCACCACCAAGCACAAGGGGTAAGCGAAGCACTCTCTATCTCTATCCGCTTGACCCACTCTAATTCCTTGGAATCCCTTGCTTACCTAGCGAACTGTGCGACACCATCATGAATGTGGTGGGCACCTTTATGTGGATCGCCGTGGGCGGTGTGGCGCTGCACTACTGGAAGGGCTACATGTCCGACGAGGGCTTTCTCTATGTCAACTCGGAGCGTCAGGTGGGCATTGCCATGGGCTCGCTGTGCGTCATCGAGGGCGCACTGTATCTGCTGGACACCGTTCTGGCCTGCATACACTACTCCAAGGGCGACACCGACTACACGCAATGAGCAGAGAGCGAGAGGGAGAGAGAGAGAGGTAGCGTCGCTGGAGCAACTGCCGAATAACTGACAACATCTTCTTTTCTATTTTCTACAAAATTCAGTTAACTCTAAGTGCAAATTAGTCTGTAATCTACTTATCGATCAATGATTCGTTTATCGATTTATCGTTTTATCTTATTTACCCACTAACAAACCATTTGAGTTTCGCTATACAAATTGCTAAGATCAATACAATGAAACAAACAAACAAACCACAATTTATTGCGTTCATATTTGAAAGGGAAATATGGCTCTAATGTAGTTTGTATATATCTCACAGAAGACCTGGCTTACCTATTGAGATTTGCGCTTTGTATTTGGCGTTCAGTTATTATGAATTCTAAACAGCTCGTGGTTGTGTTTTATAGGTCTTGTAACCTTCCCTGAACTAGCTCAGTTGCATCTTTAAGCGACATTATTATTCAAAGCGTTGCCCGCTCGCCATAAAAAGCGAAATATTTTATGTTTTTACCTGTACAGGTACATACTCGTATATATATATGAGCGCAAGTATATAAGCAAAGGGTTGTCTGTATACGGATCAAGGCTGTAAACAGGTTTTGAGCTAAGCCGCTTAGAATCCGCAAATCTAATGTATTTCTTAAGAAATCAAATCTATGAAACTGCCTCAAGCACTCAACTGAATAATCTCTGTCTCCTGTTTATGGATATTTGCCAAAGAAGTTTTCTAAATCTGGCCAATGCAGAATGCTCATAGTCTTTATTTTAAAAGCGAAGCGAGGGGAGATATCAATAAAAAGCTTGATAATGACGTTACTATGACTAATTGAGATTTATGTGCTTACATGGGAAAGCTTATAAATTAATAAGCTTTGCAAAGTTTTCTTACTCATATTGGATTATGGGAAGCTTGTTATATTTTGATATTTCTCTTATTTGAATAAGTCGCAAATTAATCATAATGAAGTTTTTATTTTAATGATCAACCTGTTGATGATGATGATGAATAGTTGTTGCTGACGAAAATGAACATGATAATAATAATATTCTAATTAACAAGATCAATTATTTACATAATTAACAATCATCATTATCATCATCATCATCATCATTACAATAATAATTACCATTTATCACATTATGATGATTAATATAATTCACATATTTTACCAGACGAAGCACTGCACTGCACAACCGTCTATTAGGAGGTCAGGGATGCGACTGAACAAAATCTATCGTTGCTTCACCCTTTTATAGGTGACAGCTTCACTCCGAATGGAGCGTATTTCTCTTGAGTCTTTATGGAATACGTTTCTATGCACATTCACGAAGGCAAAGAGTTTATTGGATTTGCGCAAATGCCGTCTCGTTGTGCGTCTGTCTTACCGTATGAATATGAACTATTTTAGCCCAATTTAGACTAGAATACTTCAAGATCGAAATTGTATGGTAGGGCATAGTAAATGGTAATGGTAATTCAAATTTTAGCGTATAAGTTATGCATATACATAGTATATACTCTAAATTTCTAGCCACTTAAATAAAAGCGTTTCTGATATTTTCCGGTTTCCGACGCGCCCCTGGTTTAGTAGAGTTTATTTGTAAAATTAACTAAAAGCCTAAACAGTTGAAAACTTGGAGTATCGTAGATTTCGATTTAAGAACAAGTTTTAGTAATCTCTAAGTAAGTAAAGTAAAAATACTCTCAGCAAATTTCATCAAAGAAGTTTTTAGCTTTCTACAACTTTTCTTGCAATGCAATAATGTGACTCTATTTATACGAGAATGTGGACCAAAGTCGAAGATATATATCTAAAACATATAGCTTCAAGAATTCCAAGTAATACATATTTATATAACCATAATAAAGGCAATAATATATATATATATAGAATAGATTTATGTACATGGTAATCATTATAAGAACTCACCTGTATTTTGGGCTTCCCGCGCCCATCCACCGCGTCCCGCTGCTGCTTGAAGCTGTTGGCTCTCGCGACGCTCTGGGCGCAGAGCGCACAGCGCCGATTCGCAGAGCCATCCTCCAGGTTGAGGGCGTCGAAGAGCATCGGCTGCTCCTGAATGAAGGAGTTGCGCGAGCGCTGATTGAGCAGCTCCAGGGTGCGTGAGTCGAGGCTTTCGCGATAGACATTGTGAACTCTGTCCAGGTTGTGCTCGAAGTCCGTATCCAGGTTGAAGGAGCTCTGGCTGCTGTTGCGCGTCGAGGCGGACTGCTGGCGTGCGAGTGCCGTGCTGCTGCTTCGCTTACGTCGCATCACCACTGTCTTCGGCGTGCTCTCCATGGATGAGGAGCCCACGAAGGAGGGCGTGCGCGGCAGGGGCAGACTGACTGTGCCAGCTCCAGCTGCACTCCCACTTAGTTCGCCCAGGGGCGAGGGCGAGTGCTGGAAATGGCTGGCGTTTGTGGTCGATGGCAATTGAAACGAATGGGCGGGGGGCGGGGGCATCTGCTGCTCGGCTAGACTCATGATGGACTGCTGGCGCTCCAGCTGCTTCTCATAGCCATTGAACTTGTCATAGTCAATGAATGACATATTGGCATAGCTGACCATGTTGTCAATCGCCTGCAGCGATTGCAGCGAGGCGCTCCACTTGGGATTCAGCTTGTCTTTTTTGTCTTTCTTCTCCTTCTTCTCTGGCTTCTCCGTCAATCCAATCAGCGTGCTCTTGAACGACGCGATGAGCGTGCTGGAGCGACGTTTCTGAAAGTTTAGCTGAGGATTGTAGTTGCTTTCGGCAGGTGTCAGGGATATGAGCGATGGCTTGCGCTGCACGGCTGCCTCCGCGGAGTCCTCGACGGGCGTGGAGGTCAGCGCCTGTGTGGACTGCCGTCGAGCTGGCGTATTTATTGAGCTGGAGGTGTCCGCACGGCGTCTCAGGATGGGTGAACAGCTGGTATTGGTAGCGCCGTCCTCGGCCAGCGAATTCTTGCGCGGCGATGCTGGCATCAGTGGATCACCCGATTTCTCCGCCTCCTCCGACAGCTGCTCCAGCTGCGGCTCAATAAAACTGCGCCGATTCGGACGTCGCAGCAATATCATCGAACGACTTCGCGTGAACGTGAACGGCGTTTTGCCCGCCTCATCTTTGGACTCGTCGCTGCGCGTCAGATTCTCCTTGCTGCCAGTGAAGTTGTTAAAGAACTTGGACATCTTCATTCGAAAGCTATGCGTACGCTCCATCTTGGGCACTGCATCCACCTGTGACATTGTGGCACGTCGCTCTGCATCGTACTGTTCCTTAAACATTTGCGTAATGTTTGGTGTCACTGCAGCTGTTGTTCCACTCATCGATTGCGAATTGTTGTTCTTGTGCACCATGTTGTTGTTGTTGTTGTTGTTGTTGCTGCTATTATTGTTGTTGTTGTTGGTGCTGCTGCTGCGATTATTGGCCTTTGAATCGTTGGGTTTGAGTTTTGCATTCGTGGCAACTTTACAGATCCCGTTCTTATTACTATTTATGGTTGGCTGTTGCTGTTGCTGCTGCTGTTGTTGTTGTTGTTGCTGCTGTTGTTGTTGTTGTTGTTGTTGTTGTTGCAGCTGTTGCTTCTGTTGCTGCTTTTTGTTTGTCTTTTGTAACTTCTTTTGTCCCTTCGCGACGCTCTTCGCCTCTTTGCTGGAATTCATTTTGCAGCCAATTAACTGAAAAAAACAAAACAAAAAGAGAGTTAGACAGAAATATAAATGCACGATAGGTAAGTATATTAATAGCACAATGCAACTCCACTCTCTCACTCTTGCTGTTACTCTCTCTCTCTCTCTCCCTCTTTCTTTAGTGTCTTTGCAATGATATCTGCTATTTGCCGTGAGCTTTCCTACATATAAATCGGCATTCCCCTAGTGTTTTCATAGAGCGCCTAAAGCGAATATGGATAATGATATCTCATTTTGTGACTTGTCTAATCTATTGCTTGGCTAATAGCCCACGCAACACTTTAAAACAGCGTGCAACTAAAAGCAAAATAATATTAATAATAATGCATATAATATATAAAGTATTTCTTAATAATAAAATGAATTTGTAAAATTGCTTAACTATAAAAAGGATATTAAAGCGAGTTTTTGTAGAACGATCATTGGAATATTCAACTATTGAATTATAAAATATATTATAGTATTATATATAATAGTATTATATATAATATCCCTTACGTATTACAATAGCAACTTAGTTGAGCTGAATTTCATTTAATGCAATATTTCGATGACGGTTTGAGAGCTTTCTTCTGATATGATGCATCAATTCCCATTCCATTTGTCATTATCAAAGGGGAAGTTGGCGACAAATCAGCTTCGGTTTATTGATAACGCACCAGAATACACTGAAGCGTAACTCTTCGCATGAACTAAAATGTCGTAATGCATGCCAGATTTCTCTTCTTGCAATCTGTCTTTCGCTGTTCATGGAAGTTGTGTTGGGAGCAGAACGACTTATGCGAATCTGTTTGTATAACCCCGAAGGATCGTTGGATTTTTTTAAGAACTCTTTTTAGTCACCGAGAGTAATAATGAGAGCTTCCAATGGACGTGTCGCAGTTGAGAAACAGGCGAGATATCAGTTTGGCCAACGGGTCGACAACAATGTCAAACGACGCAAAAATTGCTATGGAGTATGGAGTGTGTGTGTGTGTGTGTGTGTGTGTGTGACAAGCTACGGACACCAACAACACAAACTCTTATCTGAAACAATTCGGTTTTTTTTATACACCCTCACAGCAAAGCTCAAAAACAACAGTTAACAGTTTGATAAGATTTCAAAAAGTCACACACAAATTCACTTGTCTGCGTGCTTCGCAATATGCCATTTCAGTTGCCTGGTTAGAGTTCAAAAATGACATAAAACTAATGAAATACTATAAATAATCTATTATTAGAGTATATATACACTTAAGTACGTCCATACTATGTGTGAAGTCTTTTCTATCAAGATCAAGATCATCATTTAAGCACATAAGGAGAAATAAAAGCAGAGAGACTAGGTAGACTTTAGAGGTAGATGTCGTGTGGGGACTAAATCAGAGACATTAATATAAGATCATAGCTATGTCGTTGATGGGCCTTTGAATTGTGCGGTATACAATTTCCTTTCCTCTCTCTCTCTCTCTCGATCTCTTCTCTACACTATATATTCGCTCTCTACACATTAATATACTATAATACTAAAGTTAGTGTATATAAACTATATTATTATGGCATATTATATTTACAATTATTATATTATCAGTTCGAAAAAAAAAAGCCAAAGAAAGTGCATCTTTCACATTTTCTCTCCACATGCATCTGATATATTATTGCATAGATCCGTATAAGTATTGTATTACAACTTGCTGTGTATATTGATCTTATTCGAAAACCAGTTTGCGGTTTCAATTAGCGATGCGTTGTTGCTGTTGCTGTTGCTGTTACTGTTGTTATTATTGTTATTGTTGTCGACACAAGATATTGACACTGACTGACTTGATGAGTATTCATTTAAAATTTTTCCTAATGACACTCACTACGAAGAGGTACAAAGGTATTTCAAGCTTAATACAAAGCTTTTTTGACTATTCATAATGTATATTTATAATAATTTCTTCATACTTTAAAATGGGAATAGTTAATGATATACATACATATGATATGATTTTTTGCTTTACAAAAATATTAGCATAAACTAAAATAAATTGACTCCTTTCAAGAAGAATATAGAATTCATATTTATATATTTAAATTATATTTAATTTTAATTTAATTGCAAGTAAATTAAAAAGAAGTGAATTTTTTCTTTATATATATCCATTATTTACATATTAAATCATTAAATATCGTCCGGTCTACAGAAACATCCGTTAAAGAAGACAATCAGAATTTATACTGTACTTGTGGTTCGCTTATATTTATTTCGCATTCCCTATGTACTAAAAAGAGATTTAAAGAACTCTCTTATCTTCTTTTAAATCCACTTTGAGTTCATTTTATGCAAGTGTGTGTGCCTGTACACATGTCTGTGTATATCATTTTCATTTTGTTATTGTTTCTTGTGTGTTTTAATTCAGCTGCTTTAACAGTTCATTTGTTTATATTTTGAATTAACATTCGCATTTAACTGCGACACAGGCCCAAAAAAAAAGCAATAATACTTGCTCTTGAAACTTAATGTAAGTATGTATGTACGTGTGTGTGCATGTACGCATGTACATACAGTGGCTCACAGCTTATTTCGTGCAGCGTCATAGTACAATTTTAAAGGCGTATTCCCGCTAAACCAGTAAAGATATCCAAAAAATTTAAATGGGATCTTATTTATTAGTAATTCATTATATATTAACGCATTTCATTATTTTTCTGTTCCAACAAATAACATTTAAAACTAAAGAAAACTGAAACAACTGGCTATTTCCATGTCACAGCTTATTTCGTGCACTTCACTTTCAATGACTTTATTTCCCAAAAATTCTTAAAAAATGATTTTTTTTCCCCTTTTTTGTTTAATCACCCCTTTTAAGTATCATTCCGTCGAGTTTAACAATTTTGGGGTGACTTCGCTGGAGATTTTTGGCCATTCCTCCAATAGGGCCGTTTTGAGGTCATTTTTATTGGTTATTGACCTATTCCGAATGGCCACGCCCAATTTTGCCCACAAATTTTCTATAACGGTTAAGTATGACCACTGGGCTAGTGGATTGACCACATGTGGACAGATCCAGATCAACCAGGACTGGGCAATGCCCGGTTTATGATTTTGGTCATTAGCCTGATCAAATCGGGATCGCGCTTCTAGACCCAGCTCTTCGGCACTTTGGAGCAAATTTTCTTTTAAAAAGTATTGATACATATTATTGTTCAAATTACCATCAATGAAAACTAAGTATCCAACTCCCGAACCCGACCTGCAGGCCCAACTATACAACAGCCACTGCCATAGCTCATAGTCGGTTTTAGGTGCTGATCTTGGAGCTCGGTATTTGCTTCGCGGCAGTCATATTGGAACCCATCCGACGCAAATATATTCAATTTCGACTCATCTGCATATATTTTCAACGGTTTGGATACAATATGTTTGGCGATCACCAAATACCGAGCTCCAAGATCACCACCTAAAACCAACTATGCAACGTGGCAGTGGCTGTTGCATGGTTGGACCTGCAGGTCGGGTTCGGGAGTTGGATTCTTAGTTTTCATTGATGGTAATTTGAACAATAGTATGTACCAATACTTCTTAAAGCAAAATTTGCGCCAAATTGCCGAAGAGATGGGTCTAGAGGGCGATCCCGATTTGATCAGGCTAATGACCAAATACATAAGCCGGGCATTACCCAGTCCTGGTTGATCTGGAACTGTCCACATGTGGTCAATCCACTAGCCCAGTGGTCATACTTAACCGTTATAGAAAATTTGTGGGCAAAATTGGGCGTGGCCATTCGGAATAGGTCAATAACCAATAAAAATGACCTCAAAACGGCCCTATTGGAGGAATGGCCAAAAATCTCCAGCGAAGTCACCCCAAAATTGTTAAACTCGACGGAATGATACTTAAAAGGGGTGATTAAACAAAAAAGGGGAAAAAAAAATCATTTTTTAAGAATTTTTGGGCAATAAAGTCATTGAAAGTGAAGTGCACGAAATAAGCTGTGACATGGAAATAGCCAGTTGTTTCAGTTTTCTTTAGTTTTAAATGTTATTTGTTGGAACAGAAAAATAATGAAATGCGTTAATATATAATGAATTACTAATAAATAAGATCCCATTTAAATTTTTTGGATATCTTTACTGGTTTAGCGGGAATACGCCTTTAAAATTGTACTATGACGCTGCACGAAATAAGCTGTGAGCCACTGTATGTATGCACATGTGCGCGTGTGCTTGTGTTCGTTTAGTTAGCTTGGGATCTTTGTCAAGTGCGCGGCGCAGATGTAAACAAAGTCGCACATACAATTCATTTAGTATACTAATACATTTTAGTAATAGTCCAAATTTGTGGGCATTTGTTCATTTATATGTACATTCTGTGCCATTATGTACATAGTATCTATGTAAGCATTTATGTTTTCTTCAAGTCTTTGAGTGCTATGCACACAATATTGCGTGGCCACTTGCGCAACTTGACAACCAGCTGACAGTCTACCGTGCACTCTTGCGCTCTCTTTTGTGCTCTTGAACGCAAACTTTTGCGGCCGCTCACGCTCTCTGTCTTTCTCTCTCTCTCTCTCTCTCTCTACGACGCAACGTAAGCACGCTCAAATATTCAACTCGTTTTCGTTCGTTATTTATGTATGTAATTATGTGCTCGCATACAAACGTAGGGATATACTATGTACGTACGTATGTACATGTGTACCATAATGCTCAGCGTACTGGTCTTTTAGACATTAAGATTTTATTAGAATTAATAATTAAATAATCTGGGAAATCACATGCATATGTTTGCATTTATAAGTATGTATGTACATATGTATATATACGTATTTGCAGCTGTGTTCATATTTGTCATCACTTGTTTGCCGGTTCCTGCCACCACACACATTGTCGCTAAAGCAACAATATATTTTCTATTTTTTCCTTGCATTTTTTTTATTTCTTTATTTTCACTTACCAACCGGCTTATTGTCACAGTCAGTTTTATATTTTAGATTCATTTATCATATATATGGCACCTTCATTTACACTATGCCAGTTGCGAAAATAAAGGAGACACTTTGGCACGATGCGAATTTTCTGTCAACGGCGCGCAACAACGCTACTAACGAACACCGCGCGCGCGGGTGACTAGCGGTTAACTGATCGACAGGCGACTTCACAGCTGGAAGCATGGAGAGTGCTGAACAAGGTGACGCATTGCGCATGTCCGTTCCTCGTCGCACTCTATGAGCGAAACACATTCATTGCGTGTGACGTTTCGCTCTCTGAGTGCTACAGAGCTAGAGTAGGCAACAAAAGTGCAAAGCTTAAGAGCGTGTTGAGTGTATGTATATGTATGTGTGTTTGTATTTTTGTGCACAAATGCAACCAAATCAACAGAGCGACTATGTAGGTAGGTACAGGGTATTTCTTAGTCCGCGCTCAATTGCATACTTACTGACCAGCGACTTGGTAATCGATTTCAATTTGATCGCAATGTCATCGACTTGCAATCGAGTTTTAACGCATTTATTTTTCATACAAAAATTAATAAATATGTGTATGTACATATCGTAAATGTAAGTTTATATGTATTTGTTTATCCACATATTTAGGTTCCATATTTGTTAAGCACAATAATTGAAATTATACATTCATAATGTATATACTCTCAATTAAAGTCGCTGAATCGCGATAAGAAACAAAACAAAAGTTTACTTCTCCATACATTCATACATACATACATATGTATACACGCATTTCAATGTGTGTGAGCAAAGTTGATTAGATTGTTTTAACAAAATTCAATTGAAATCTATAGAGCAGATCAAGTTCCAGTTGTTCGGTCGTCAGTTAAAGTGAATAAAGGCATGCATATGTATTTATTTTAAGAGTGTGGCAATGACCACAGCGAAGCCCGTGCTCTGTGTGGGCTGCACCGTAATTGACTTTGTGACAATAAACGAGAGTTTCCCCGAGGAGGACACGGATCGGCGATGCCTCGACGGATATTGGCAGCGCGGAGGGAATGCCTCTAACGTTAGCACCGTGCTTCGATTGCTGGGCGCGAATGTCGAGTTCTTTGGCATGCTGAGTCGATCGAACGGCTTCCGGGTGCTGTTGGATGATTTGGATCGGCGTGGCATTGGCACACAGCACTGTCCCAAGACGGAGAAAGATCCGCCGTTCTCCTCAGTGATAATTGTCAAGGAGACCGGTTCGCGCACCATTGTGCATTGCAATAAAAACTATCCGTATATAACCTGTGAGGACTTTATGAAAATAGATCTTGATCGCTACGGTTGGGTTCACTTCGAGGCGCGTCATGCCCAGGAAACAATCAAAATGATGAAAGCCGTGCGGGAGCACAATCGAATTCATGGCTCCAACATTCGCATCTCCTTAGATTTCGAGACAATGCTTGAGAAAAACCTACCATTGTGCAGCCTTTGTAACTATGTTGTGTTTTCCAGCGAGCTGGCCAAGCAGCAGGGCTGGAAGAGTTCCCAGGAGACGTGCTATGCTCTTGCCAGCAACGTAGAGCCCACATGTCCTAGCATTATTTGTCCTTGGGGCAGCACAGGTGCTGCATGCCTGGATACAGCCATCAATGAGTTCACCAATGTAGCCGCCCTCAAGCCTGATCGTATCGTGGATACCCTTGGTGCCGGTGACAGCTTTATGGCTGGCTTCATATACGCCAGCTACGTAATGCAGTGCAGCTTGCCGGATGCTGTAGGCTTCGCTAACCGCGTGGCGGGTCACAAGATCACGGATTTCGGATACGATCACATTGCGGGGCTACAGAAAGACGACAAGCTTACAACGGATTGAACATGATTATATATTAATTATATGTAAACAGAAATAAAATATAGTTCTCAAATATATGAATAATGATATACATATGTCGGAAGAAAGGAAACAAACATATAAGCGAAGCTACTCTAAAGCCATCAATTCAGAATTCCAAGAATCTTCATTAAAAGTGCCATTAGACTACGACAGTTTCCACAGGTACACCACAGATGAGTACACTTGCTAAAGTTCTCAGTTTACAGCCCAGTGCCTATGTATATTTGGTGAAGCATGCTCCTTTGTCAATTGAGTCCGTGGTCCCTGCCGATGAGGATGCGTTGCCGATGCCGCTGGATGCGCTGCCATTCTTATCTTTCTTGCTTTGCTCAGTTCTTTTATCAATTAGCTGAAGAATACCAAAAGAAATTCGCAAATTAAACAGGGCACATGTTAATTTGTAAAGATCTATTACCTTATCACGCAAGCGATTGATTTTGCGCAATCTCTCAATCCAATTGGATGCATACAGATCATTTTTCGACATACTTTCATAGACCAGTGAGGCCAGCTGTAAAGAAATAATAAGTATTGTGAATATAATATATATGTATATATACATTAAATAGAGCTCCAATTATTTCATATATGTATATAAAGTCCCTAAATACTAGTGCTAAGTTATTTCTTGGAGAGGATGTAAGTCCGATATCACTCACATTTGCGTGCAGCGCCATCTGTCGGGCTAGCAAGGGAGCACTACGATCGGATACTATTCGCTCCTTTTGATGGCGTACGAAATTAGTCATCTCTTTGCGTGCGTCGAGATAGATACGATTCGAATTTAGCTCCAACGGCTCCACAATTACACAGGCGTGATTAAACTGGCCCTGTAAGGGAACGTTCATCAGATTGTACTTTGGTACTATGGAAAGAAAACACCTACCGATATCGTATTCCTGTCATATTTCTCTCCACTTTCGTTGTAAATGATTTTGACATAGTCATTGCCAATGTGCTTTTTCTTTTCCGTGCAGTTGGGATCGTCCTGCAGATTTGTAGGCATCAGAGTAGCCACATGAAAAGTCACCTGAGTGGGAAAAACAAGAGGAATTAGTTTGCCTATACATTTAACAAAATATCAAACCTGCATTATATCGTCCTTCCAGATGTAAGCGAATTTTCCATCTGCCCCACTTTTGTCCAGATGAATAAACAGGTTATTCTGCTCGGCGTCCTTGAGGCTAACCAATGTTCCAATGTTGCGCAGAAATTCGACGTAGCGTGTGCTACCGTGGGAGTTACGTAAAATTTCAACAGCATTATTACACTGATTTGGACCCACATACAAAACTCCGATCTTATGCGTCTCAAAAGGTGGCACAAGATCGAGCAGTCTCAAGACGGTCGGCTGATCCGGGCCCACTTTAAGCGGTGTCTCCGTTACCGCCTGCTCGCCAGTGCCGTAGAGCTGCAGGAAAACGAAGCTGGGATTCATGCACAGCTTGGCACTGATCGGCGGCTTGGTGGCACCAAAGCTTCTGAAAGCTTCGGGCGATGGTGATCGCGCCTTACCGTTGTTCACCTCCCGCACCGTGGATATCGTTTTAGAGCGACCACGCATCACGTCACCACCGCCATTATTATAATCAGGACCGCAATTTTTACTGCTATAGCCGCTGCTATTAGACTTGGCTAGACCCAGACCTGGGCCAGCCGGAGTGGGCGACTGTTTAGGTGTGATAGCTGTCTGCACTTGACCCGGTGATAAGGGCGGCTTACCCACAGCGCCCTGCTTCAGAGAGGATGCTGACGCTGAGGTCTGAACCGTGCCCGGCTGAGCTCCGCTCTCTGACGCCTGGCTGTTAACATCGTCGGCTGAGTGCTGCTTGGGCGGCAATGTGCCAGCTCCTGGTTGCAGTGGACCCTTCACAACTGGGGCAGCCTGAGGCGGCGTTGAGCCAGCTATCTCCTCGGGTATAGCTTCGCAGCTGACCCGCATGTCTTTGGTGCTGTACTGTACGCTCTTCTTCTTCGACGGCAGCTGATGTTCTTCGAAGGCTGCCTTGACGGCTTCTCGCTCTTGGGAAAGGGGTGCTGGCTTCGCGGCCAGGAATGCCTGGCGCCAGCTAGAGGTCATCTCTGGACTAGAGTTGACGCGCCGCACCGGGTTTCGTACTCGACTCTGGCCATCACCAAATGCCAAAGCATCATCGTCAGCTTCACCATCGCTGACGCTGCCACTGAGTGCAGCATCCTTGCCCCGCTTGACACAGGCGGCCAAGCGTGGAATATCAATGGCCGCTGTGCCGCCGTTGCCTCCGCCGCCGGCACTGCTCACGGAGTAGACCTCCTCCTGGCGATACAGTGCTCGCGCCTTAGCCACCATTCGGTTGCGAATTTCGGCGTTTGCCGCCACTGTCGCTGGTGCAAGCTCTGCTTCTGCTTCAGGTGCAGGTTCTGGTACTGGCTCTGCCATTGGTACTGCTACTGGTACTGGTACAGGTTCTGTTATCGCTTCTGGTTCGGGTTCAGGTCCTGTTACTGGTTGTAGTTCCTGCTCCATCTCGGGCTCGGCCTCTTGTGCTGGCTGAGTTTCCTGTTGCACTTGCTGCTGCTGCTGCTGTAATAGTTCCGGCATGGGGTTGTCTGGCCCAAACACGCCGCCAAACGCAGTGGGCAGGAACAGTGAAACGACGCTATTAAAGGGCAAATCCTGTCCAAAGCAGTCATTGGCAATGGGATTCTCAATGCGAGTTATCCAGGAGACATTGCCCGTGGGACGTCTTATGAAGATTTCGGCCCAGCTGGTGCAGGCACGCACACATACCGGCTGCTGCACAGCTGGACCCGATCGCGTGGAAGGACCAACGCTAGCCGTTGACAACGAGAGCGAGTTGCCCAGAAGCGAAGTATTGCTACCTGTGTGCGAGCCCTCGACTAGGCCCCCAGAAGCCTCTGGATTGGACCCGCGACGCGAGTACGTGTCTAACGAGATCGTTGAACTGTTCGATATCTGACGATGCGGATGGCCGGTTGCCTCCGAATTCGATGTTGATGACGACGAAGTGTGCTCCGTGCTGCCGGCGCTCTCATTCACACTACTGTGCTGAAAGGTCATTTTGGTGTAGCGCCGTTCACGCTCCGGCGACGAAGGCGGTTGCACTGCATCACTGAGACCCTTCGAGTTCAGACTAATGCTGGGCGCCTTACCCATTTGCGCGCAACGTTCGCAGAGGCCGTTGCGTGTCGGTCCCGATGGGCAGCCGGATGTGGTAATGGTGATCAAATTATGACCCACCAGCCATGTCTGGGAGACGCCATCTTTTAGCAAATAGTCAATAGCCGGCAAGCTGTAGTTAGAGAGGTTGTTTAACTAATCAATTCTCCAACATATCAATCATATTTACCGCTTGGGTGGGGATGGGCACGGCGAGAATGTATGCCGCTCTAGAAAATCGAACCATGTTTCTACTAAATCCGCATAAAAGTTGCGCAGCGTATTGTCCATTGGCGGACGCATATCTGCATCACTGCGGATCGTGGCGCTATTTCTACTGCCGCGCTCCGTAAGACTCGTACTGCGCTTACGACTGGAGGAATCTTCATTCACGTGTAACGAGTTAATGTTTTCGAGGTCGTTGTGTAGCATCTTGGCATTCGACTGCATGGACTACAAAACAAGCGAATGGCAATTAGGTAAATGGATAAGGATAATGATGTGATTATTGCCTTACCGATCTGATATAGCTTACGCAATTCTTGCGCTGATCCAGCTTGATCTTCAGAAACCAGCCCGCTATCACATGGTGAGCCAATAATACGGTATAGTGGTTGTATCGAAGGGGCCTTATGTAGGAGAGCGATATGGCAAACACATACATATTTTGCATGAGCGTAAAGTTGGAGACCAGATGGTTCGGCAAATGGATCAAAACTGTCAACAAAAACGTGTACATCAAAGACATTGAGCAAAGCAAACTATAGATTAAATCACTCACGTGATAGGAATTCCAGAACTGGCAAGGCCACCGCAATTTTGTCGGTATTCTTGCTTATTTGCCACAAAATATCTGGCAGCTTACGCATCAGGGCGTCGGGCATCTCCAAGATGAGAATTGACAATGTATTGATGCACACATCCGCAATTTCTGTCGGTATGAGGAGGTAGATGGATGTAATGATGTTGTTTTGCTGCGGCGGCAGTAGGCACTCGTGATAGATGACTAGCGATGCGATCGCTGGCACCACAAGGCGGTGGAAATCGTCGGCGGACAACTTAAACTTATTGTTGGTAACCGAGTTGATTTTTAGCAATATGTTCGCTAGCTTCTCAATGTCGCTGCCTTGCAGAAGGGCCTTGTTCTGCAGCACTGTGGGCAGCTTCGTTATGACCAGCTGAAACACTTTGAGATTGGACTCGTGCTCTAGACAGCGGACAATCAGATTAAAGGCGCGTCGCATAGAAATGGTTGCTGTTTGCGTTTGTGCCTGCGCTGATAGTGGCAGCTCGATGCCCAAATAGTGGCTAAACTTTAAGGCTTCGGTGCCGTTTTTAGGATAACCAATGTGATAGGAGGCATTCGCGCGTATCTTGAGCAGCCATTCGAATATCTGCAAGGTATTGTTCGCTGGATTAGCATATATGGGGGAAATTTGTAAAATTTGAAATCAATTTACCTCATGCCGCACACTGCTTGCCTGCTCAAAGACCTTTGGCCGATCGTAGTGCAGTTCTAGGTGATCCATTAATATATTGAATATCTTAATGACATGTGTGGCCGGCTGGCGATGAAGCTTGATGGCAAACACCTTAACAAGCCCATCGACAGCAGCGGAGATATCCTCGATCTCCGTCTTAGTTTTTATGACAATGCTGCTGCGCGCCTCCGTTGGGCCGGCCTCAGACGCAACCTGACGCATCTGTTCGAAGGGCCGATTGATAAGCGCCTCCAATATGTCTAACAGCTCCAGGCAACGTTTCGTATCACATTGAATCGCAAAGTTCGAGAGAGCAGAAGCCACCGCCTCGCGCACTTGTACACTCGGCTCCTGATAGATCTGCGCCAGCTGTGGCACAACGACCCGATCGAGTATCTCCTCCTCATAGCTGTATCGATTCTGGTTCATAATCTGCTCGAGCGAATGGATGATCTTCTTGCGCACATTCACGTTCGACATGCGGTAATAGCGATGCACAAACTGGGACAAGCATGAAAGCCACTTGGGTCGAGTTGCGGTCACCCGTTGCGTTCGATAGTCGATTAGGTTTAGGACAGACGACTCAGGTCGCCGATCAGCAACTCGTTCGATCAGATCGTAAATGCGATCCACATTGCAAAGTATTTGTGTGCGATCGTTTTTCAACAGCTTCTCAATGCAGTCGATGTTCTCGTGAAAGTTGATTTGTAAATGGTGCAATCGATCCTTATTAACGCCCACGCGCTCTGCAAGATAAGATCAAGAGTTCAATTGGATATCGTTGAGAGTTGATCTATGATCAATACGTACCATACTCCTCGATGTTGTCGACAATCGCCGACATAATGTCGCAGATCAGATCCCATATCATCTCGGAGAGTTCGTGTCTGTATTTGTTGATCACCATGCGCACACTGAGTATCACCTCATAGGTCACGATCACCTCATTGCTATCCAGTGCCTGCAACAGGTAATCAGTTTATATATCGAGATAATGACAAACTCTTGGCTGGTGTAAGTTACATTTCGAAAGCCCATTAATACGTTGGTGGCGTAAGTCATCGATGAGACTTGAAAAATGACGTTCGAGCCGAAAATGTTCATGTTGAGATGAAACACGGCGCCTCGCAACAGCTGTGCATCCTCGTACTGTCCCTTGTCGTTGAGTATGTTGCACATTATCTTCATGGAGTGATAGCCCAGCTGAGTGCCCAGCAAGTTCTTCATGATCTAAAAAATACAAATTATAATTGAAAATTTAATTTGTAATCAAATTGCTCTTGGGGTTCATTTGTCATTTGGCACGAGACTTGAAAATTACATTCATAAAATTCCAAAAATATGAAAAAACAGATTGTTAAGGAGTTCATAACTGTGAGGAAGGTGCGATATCTGCCAAGAGAGGAGCCACCACCACCTCCGCCGCCACCGCGCCGAGTGCTCATAGTAGGTCGCTGTACCTTGGATGTCATCAACATCTGCAACGAGCAGCCTAAGCCCGGCATCATCGAGCGCACCGATGAGGGTTTCTGGCGCCTTGGCGGCTATGCTCCGAATACATGTTGCGTCCTGCGGCGTTTGGGATCCATCTGCGAGTTTCTCGGCCAGCTGACCAAGGTGCCCGCCTTCGAGAACCTAATGAACAGTTTCCAGGCCATGGGCATTGAGATTGCCAATTGCCCGCGCACCAACCAACAGCCGCCGCATCGCATCATCGTCGCAGTGCGCGGCAAGGCTCAGCAGACGACCGTGGAGTACACGAATCACTCACACGAGCTCACCTATCAGCAATTCGTGGGCGCCGTTGACTACCGCCAATACTGCTGGATGCACTTCGAGTCTCGCAACACCGGAGAGACGATCCGCATGGTGCGCGCTGTGCGGGCATACAATGATCGCAGTCCTGACGTCTACATTGTGCTGTCTGTGGACCTGGCCGACATAAAGCCGCACAGCTGTCTCATGGCCGCCCTGGCCGACTATGTGCTCATCCGCAAACAGGTTAAGGTGGACAATGGCTACATGAATGGCCGAGAGACCGTGTGGGCAGTGCGCGACGTGATGGATGTCGCACGCAAGCGCTGGCAGAGTATGCAGCCAAAGAAGAGCCCATACATAACTGAGGACATACCAGAGCTGGATCCGGTTACGTGCAAAAAGCAAACATCTCACCAGCCCATTATAATATACAACAACTATGAAGAGGGCTCCAGTTGCCTAATGCCCGACGGCAAGTACTTCAAAGTGGGCCCGCACAGGCCGCAAAAGATCGTCGATGCCATTGGCGAGGAGGAGACCTTCGTGGGCGCGTTCATCTATGCCATGCAGGGGGACAAGATGTCGTTGCGCGATGCCATTGAATATGCGACGCGAGCTGCCTGCTTCAAGGTCTCCATATACGGCTTTGATCAAATGCGCTGCATGCCCAAGGATCTAGTGGCTTGCTATCACGCCTGATGCAATGGGTGTATCTGAGAAATGTTTGTTATAAAATTGTACGAATGGAAAATCAATGCATTTTCGATTGTTGGTGAATCACAGAGTCGACATAGATAGCAAAACTCATTTCGGAAGTCGGCAATCAAGTGGGGCATATTGATGTTTAGCTGGTTAATTATCAAGCCAATTCGCTGTCGATAAGAAACTGTAAACACCTGAACAGGGATCAGATAAGGTGTAAGAGAACATTCTCCAACTGACTAACAACTAGAATTTCATTACCATAAGTAAACAAATTGTAACCCCCAATCTGGCATCGGAAATGAGCTGATAAATTCATAGCCAGCCAGCATTTAGTGCCATAAAAGTGGAGCCGATATCAAAAGTGTGAAGCATTCCACGCACTTCTCTGGACACAAGTAAATACTCATGAAGAGCTGTAAGTTTTGGTTACAACAATAATCTTTGATTTCGCATTCAAGCGATTCCTGGTCTTCCAGATCAGCTGCAAGCTATCATTGTGCTATTGCTGCGGCTGGCGAGAGTCAGAGGCGACTCTGAAAGCGAGATTGAAGCTCTCTGCGGCACTGCCTCAACATGGACTATTATGCCTAATAAGCACCATTGCGATAGGTTCTATGTGTGTACGGGCATGAAAGACAAGAGCTACCAGGAATTTCAATGTCCGGCAGAATACCATTTCAACAGTCAGGTGCAACGCTGCGTAAGAGGCTCGTGCTCCACCCGCTGCAATACGACGGGCGTTCAGCGCTTGGAGGGCGATTGTACGCGCTTCAAACGTTGCTCGAGCCAGGGCGAACTCTCAGTTATGAAGTGCTCCTATGGCTTCTACTTCGATGCCAGCCGCACAGCCTGTCTGCCGGTAAACATAACGCCAGCTCATCAGTGCAGCTGCATATTGCCGGAGCACTCAATGCTGCCCAACTCGAACGACTGCCGAAGCTATTATACTTGTGTCGGCGGGCAGGCCATGTTGCAGCAATGTCCTCAAAATCATTATTATGAGGCTAGCGTTAACAGTTGCCTGCTGGATACGAGAGGCGAGTGTCAGCCAGCTATTCAGCTGGTCGAGCTACCCTTGCAAGAGTGCCAAAAAGAAGGCAGTCGACTGGTGCCGCATTCGGAGGACTGCAGCCGATACTACGTCTGCATTGGCAGCCAGGCCATTGAATTGAGCTGCCCCAAGGGCCACAAGTTCGATGTGGTCTCCCGTTACTGTACAGCGGATACAGGCTCCCAGTGCTTTACAGCGACAACTAGCACGCCAGCGACGCCAACTACAACTCAGAGAGTCAGCAAGGAAGTGCAGAAAGTCAACAGCAGCAAGCAGGCTGAGCAATTGAGCGCTCACAAGGCCAAGCCTGAGGAAATTAGCAACAACAAGTTGTCATCAAAATTTTTGTTACATTAAAAATGATATTTCATCCGTGTTATACTTGCCTGCCCCAAATAAAGTAAACTAATAGTCTGACATACCTTATACGAGGCCTGGCAGTAATGATTGCTGTTCACTGTGCGGCACAGTGTGACGATGCACAGATGCAACGGCTCGCTGGGGAAGATGGTATAGCCGATGACCATCTCCAAGACGGTCAGGCATTGTAGTCCAATGTCATCGTTCGGCACCGTGCAGCTCAGCTCGCAGGCATTTCTGTAACACAGATGCAATCAGTCTGTTCAGATAAGTCATATTTCAAATGTCACCCACTGCACTATTCCAACGAGCACATCTTTGTCCAGGTGGGCTGCATTAAATTTAATGAGATTAATCATCATCTGTAGATAGGGACACAATAAATCGGCATCTGTGATAGCTGGTATCCAGTGCAGCATAAATTTACCAATCTGCAAGCAGACAAATCAAATATATATTTGAGAATTGAAGTTCCACGTGGACCCATTTCACCTTCTCTTCGAAATTGGTAATATCCTTGCCGTTTTCTGTGAGGGTATCAAGCAGCTCCAGGAGATGCCGTAGATCCTCGTGCGCCTCATGATTCTGTATCACAAGGAAAAACTTTTCACGCATTATCGTCAGGTTTTTGTATTGTGTGAAAATGAGACGCTTATAGAAGCTCAAGGTAATTTGGCGTGTTTCTGCCGGCTTGTTGGGCACGATGAGATCGTTGGTCAGTTGCCACAGATTGGTTATGGAAGTCTGCAAGCGAAACAACATCAATATCTATTGGTTTATACGAATTGCCGGCGAACGAAGCCATTTGCCTTACTTCATCCAAATTAATGTTCTGCAAGTGCAAATCACCCAATTCTTTAAGCATTTTGCAGCGCTGTGCAATGGGCTGCTCTGGCTTCAGCTCGAGCTCAAACTCTGGACGCAATGTTCGCTCACCAGAGTTTCCTGCCAAAATACAACATGTTCATCGAAGTAATTGTTGCATTTATTTTGATCATTTTTACCTGGTGATTTTGTGTTCTTAAGAAAATTTTTAAACTTTGATTTATCTCTGGAACCCATCATAAATGGTTGTTTTTGCGTTGCTAGACGCCTAACTATCTATGGTTTACCTAAAATTCGTTCACTTCAATTAAAATAAACAAAAAATTACACATTTATAGGGAACTGCAGCCGTATACTAAGTGATTTGGCCCAACTGAACAGAAATAACAAGAAAACAGTAGAGGTAGTCCCTTCAAAATACCGTATTTACATCAAGTCCATACAAATGTTGTGCTGCCTATTGATAATAAATAAATAATAAAAAATAAAATAAGCGTAACCATAAGAATTAGTGCCATAAATTAAATTCAATTATAATGTTGATTTATTATTTTAGCATAGTTTTTTTCTTTCCATCCCTGGGAATATTGCTCGGTTCATCTTCATCACAACATTTTGATTCTGTTAAACAACAGCAGTTCTTCGAAAAACTTGTCTGTATTTCGAATTAAAAGCTAATATTTGATTTGATTCAATAGAGCAATTCATTTGATCAGAGAGTTTGAAATAATTTATTTAAAATTAAGAAATTGTAACAGCCAAATTGAGACTGCTGCTAATAACGATTGGCGAAATGTTAAGTTTCTCCTCGACAAAAACATATGTTTTCAAATTGTGAACCATATGATGAACGACAATAAGTGAATTTTTCGCTCATTTTGTGTAATTCATCGTTCCATTGAACTTATTCCGATTGATCAGAGACAACTCTATTTTGTAGCGTCTCCTAAAAAAGTGAACAAATTGCATTAAGGAAAAAAGAAAATTATAAATTTGTCTACGATTGTCATAGTGCTTAAATACGCATCCGGGAGAGATACTTTTCATTTTGCTAAATATTGCAAAGCCAGTGTGTGTTTACAAATTTTGTAATTAACTTAAAAGCTCGAGGCTTACGGCGTGCATGTGTTCTTGATTGCAAAAAGAACGAAAACAACAGTTACTTGTCACATTTGACGCATCAATCCAGACAAAGGTAAAAAGTCATATTCATATACATACATACATGCTCATGTATTTTGCATAAGTATTAAATCGTAACAATATTTGCACATGAGATTAATACGATTATATTACGCTTCGTCGTCGTTCGCACTACATATTAGCAAGTCTATGTAAATACATGCATACAAACTTGCGTTGCGTGTGTGTGCACAAATAGATGGGCACATATGCGAGTGTGTGCGTGCGATGTTTCATGAAAAGTAATTTCATCGGACCATTTTCGCTCGCTTTTTGAATTCAGTTGTCCTTGTCGCGTATGCACGCAGTTTTACTCGTATTATCGCCATATTTACAATTTATACTGTAACAATTTTGGTGTAATTTTTTTTATTTTATTTTTTGTGCAATATCATTTCCATTAACTATATTTAATTAACTGGTATTTTAACATAGAACATCATGAGCTCAACTGAAGAGAACAGCCCGGCAACCACGCCGCAGGAAAACGAACCAACAGCTGAACAAGCCAATCCCAGAGATTTGGAGAAAATCGAAGAGGAGAAACTTAAGTCAAAATATCCAAGTGGGATGCGTGTTCCTGGTGGTCATTCCGCCTTTCTTCAAAAGCGCCTTCAAAAGGGAGTAGGTTATCTGTTTTTATCTGTTTCATCAATCACAATTCTAACTTCATATTCTTTTCATAATTTAAGCAAAAATTCTTTGATTCTGGAGATTATCAAATGGCAAAGCAAAAAGGTGGCGGTGTTAAGCAGGTGTTTGCCAATAAGGTGACTACCGGCGAGGCTATACCAACGCCTGAGACGGTGCCTGCTCGAAAAACGTCGATTATTCAACCGTGCAACAAGTTCCAAACGACGAGCTAAGCAACATATTATACTGTTTACTTAGAAGCTCTTCACCCCCTGATGCGCTCCAAATGCTCTTTAATTAATATTCTAGTTTATTACTAAGTTGGCTGATCTATGTGCACTTAGCCTTTGCGCTGGCGCTCGGTTTGCCGAATTGTAAACATTTCATTCTCAAATTTCTTTGATTAATTTATTCCCGTAAACCCGCATATGTTTATTTTTTCTTCTTTCCCTTTGCTCCAATAAAATTTCGCGTATCTATATATCGAGCTTGCGCCAATCTCAAGAACATTGAATGTATTATGGCACTCCTGAAGCAGCACGTAACTATTCAAAAGTTCGAATTAACAATATATTATTCTGATCGTATGTAGCTGTAAGTTATTGAAATCGTAATAAACTTAAGTTGTAACCAGTTCAATTCAAAGTGTATTTAATTACTGGCAACATATAAATTTAAATCTTGATTATAAGTCGATAATTTTGTACATCAGAATGCATCGTAGGGATAAGCTCCTCCAGCTAGTATTGTTGCAAATCAGACACAATGCTGAAATATACGTAAGTATTTAAATATGTTATAAATATAAATGCCTAAATAATAAAAACCAAAATATATACAATCATAAATAATATCGTATCACGGCTGCACGATATATTTTGTTATCGATTAATACGATTAGTAACAGGAGGCCGAATTCATCTTCAGCTCATCTCCAAAACATTCAACGAAAAAAAAAAAAAAACAACAGTTAAATTTATTTGCAATAATTTAGTATCGGAAATTAGTTGATTAATAAGCTGTATTTTTTATTTTGAATGGAAGCCGTTTGTAATTCCAACGAGCGTGTTGTCAGCTTAGTCTCGAAAATAGTTGCTCAACTTTCGCGGAATGAGCGCGCCCAAGCGGATGAAGCAGCTGCAGTGCAGCAGTCTGCTGCTTCCATTAAGGAGAGACGCAGAAAACTCTACGAATCGCTATTGTCGTCTCAGAAGTTCGAGCAGTGCACCGACTTAAATTGTGCGCTGGGCAACAATATTGAAAAATGTGTCCAAAACATGTATATCACCCTGGAAAAGCAACAGACCGATCAGAAACAAAAACAAGAACTTCCAAAGTCGGTTGGCTTACGCAGGAAAAACAATATGATGCTAGCAAAGCCTCTACGACTGCAATCGAGTCCCTGTTTCGAGGAGCAGTTTCCACAATATGCTGCTGACACAGCTCCTAAGATTTTAAGATCAATAGAGAATATGCGGGACGCGATGAAGCCAATCGTTTTCAACCCCATATCGAATGTGTATTTAAAAGACATTAATGCAATGCGCAATGCCCACAGGAATCAGATCAAATCCAGCTTAAAGTCCTCAATACTGAAGGATTCAATGGCACGGATGAACGAATCCAAGAGAGGTACAAAACGTGTGAAGATTAATTTGCCTTTGCGAGATAAAGATGAACCGGCTTCAAGTGAATCGGTGGCTGAAGAAGACCCAACAACTGATGTAACACTGGAGAAACATTTTGTTTCGGATCTGCTTTTGAGCAACGAGCTCAAATGGCATCAGGATAAGACAATGAAATTAACCTTCATTAAGCTGCCACTTCTTATCGAGCATTTAAAACAGGCTGCAGGTGTGCAAAAGTGAATTAACTACATATATTTCGAATAATTAATTAAGTTCTAATTATCTAAAGCGGGTCTGCAGTCAGACACAATTGTGTGCACAGCCGAAGGAAATTTTATGATGAAGCCCCACATAACACTAGACATTGTTTTGCCCGAACTGTTGGCTGAATACGCATATCCATTCCTTGTCTCTGGCAGAGCCTATCGTCGGCTCAGTGCGCGAATTCAGTGGCAATACGAATCGATTCGCAATGAACGACCTCTCAACCGAGTGAGCACAAGAACAATTTAAAATTTTAAGGTTTCGTTATGCAAGCATGGTCTATCCTTACAGGCTTTGCGTCAGGCAATAATTAATTTTATTACGAATAGCCGTCTCTTTCTACTATCGATACCTGCCGAAAATTTGGGAGAGTTGCTACGCGGCGCAGGCCCTACCATGGAGCTGCTAAAGCAGATGGACCAGATGCTTGAACTGGAGCAGAGTAAGATACGATTTCCGACGACTGTCCTGCTAAACTTTAATGTATTCGAAATTTCAGTATGTGATACGAAAGGAATAGACGGCATGTGCGCAATGAATCTGATGAGCTTCGTTTGGTCGTTCATTAATGGGGGCATCGATTGCACATTCTCACAATTACTCATGTACCTGTTGAGCTCGTTGTGTGAGACGTACTTTGCACAGCTGAAACGTTGGGTTTACCAAGGCGAACTCGACGAGCCCTTCAACGAGCTCTTCATTAATTCCTGCACGCATAAATTGAAGCACGAGCGCAGCAAAGAGTATTTCGACAAGGCTTATTATATACGATCCGATCTAGTGCCTGGCTTTCTAATGGGCTGTGAACAGCCCATACTCCAATGTGGAAAATACAACCGATTTCTTAAGACCTATAATGCTCAGGTGAGTAGACACAATTTGCTTATTGAAGAGATTGATTAATAGATTTATTGCCCTTTAGCATCCAGTATTCAGTTTAAAATACCCCAACTTGGTTCTTTGCCTATCGGAGCAGCAGCTAATGAAAATGCGCCAGGAATTGGAGCTGCATTACGATCAAATACGGCAGAAAATCAAACCATTTAAGATGCAGACCATCCTCGAGGAGCACATAGAGAATAGCCGACGCTACGGCAATCGCATGTGGGTTTGCACTCAGTCCTTTATTGCAACCTGGAAACAGGAATTGCTGGACCTACAATTAGAGGCGGACAATAAGAAAAAACGTCGCTACGAAGAGCTCAATGAGCAGCGAGAGCAACAAGAACAAGTGCGATTGGAACAGCAGCGTTCTGAGCTAATGCTGGAGCTGGAATACCAGCACAAATCCAGTAAAATGGAAGAGCAACGTCTGCAGCAAAAGAAAAAGGAGTTGGAAGAGAAAGTTGCTGCGTTAAAGCAAAAGATAACGACTCCGATGGCAACGACTGATGTCGCCAGCCCAGACGACAGCACAAGCAGTAGTCGCAGTTTTGTGTCATGCGAGGAACCAGATATAGAGATAGAGGCGGATAAGCGAGAGACAGCAGAGGTGGCACCGCCCAGTCCAGTTGAGGTAGCAGAGCCCAATTCAGTTGAAGTGGCTCAGCCCAATCCAGATGAGATCGTAGAGCCCAATCTAGCTGATGTGATCAATTCGAATGAGAGCGACAAGAGTTTGGCTCGCAATCGTATGCGCAACAATTCATCCGAACAGTTCCAGGAATGTCAAATGAAAGTGCAGCTGCACCAAGTGGCACCCACCAGTACAGCTTCTTACACAGATGCGGAGCTAAATCGTATGCGAGTGCTCAATTGCACGGAGCAGAAACTGAGCACTAAATTGCCAGACAAGAACATGAATATCGAAGATCTCACAGACCTGCAGCGCAATCGTTTGCGCATGCACCATCATAATAATTTCAGTTCGTTTAACCATGAAGACGAGGTGAATAGCGACTCCGAGAAGCGTCTGTTGCATTCAGACTCGGAGCTTGCACGAAATCGCCGTCGCGTGATGGAAGGTGACTTCACAATCAGTGGAGGCTTGGGCAATACCTTGCATTTGCCATTACAGCCACAAGACCCCAGCGTGGAGTCCACATTAGACATTGGAACGCCCATGTCCATTACTTCGGATGTGGAAATCGATGTCCAGATTCCAGAAGAAGTCATTGACGCGGCTAACAACAATAGCACAAATAGCAGAATTGTGATCAGTGATCAAGAGGAGATCGAAGAGGCACCCATAGTGACAGAGCCTGCGCCCCAAATATTGCCTGCGCCGAAAGAGAAATCCGTCTTCAGCTTACCCATAACACGAAGCGAGGGGGAGCAGTCACTTGCAGCGAGTCCGATGGAAGAAATCGGTCATAATCCGTTTTTAGTCAAACGATATATGCAACTGTCTGTCCTGTTGCCAGTTAAAATGCATTTGTCGCTGTTGCGCAACGAGGTTCTGCGCATATTCCATGAGCAAAGGATTTATGATTATTTTTGTGATCTACGCAAATATTTCTTTTTGCTAGACGGCGAATTTGGAACTGTGCTTATTGGCGAAATTCTGGGTCGCATTGAATCCGGCTCAGTGCCCCATAGTTTGTGCCAAAAGGGCGTCCTGGACTCCATACTCAACAATGCCCTCGCCAACAGAGCGATAGAGGGGTCTGAATCGGCATTAGTGGCCGATAATTTGGCCTTGAATTGTACGACCATACCGGAAAGTTTTGATCTAATGGACATCAATGCCCTGTCCATATTCAAGCTTGAGTGCAAGATGGAATGGCCATTGAACTTGGTGCTCAGCGTAGAGGCAATGGAGAAGTATGGGCAAATATTCTCTCATTTGATCAAGCTGCGACATATCAGCTATATAATGGAACGGACCTATCAGGACTTTCAACAATCATCGAGACTTCATGGTCGGAGGCTGCAGCAATCAGCGCAGTATCGTCACTTGCAAATGATTCGTCATAAATTGTCGCAATTTGTGTTCACGCTGCAGAATCATCTAGTCACAAATGCATTAGAGGGCACGTGGAAGACCTTTACTGATGACCTAATCGCGGTAGGCTCTGTCGAGGAGCTTTACCAACGACACGTGGACTACTTAAAGGAGATTGCATTCTTTTCGCTACTCAATCGTCGGAGCGTTAAATTTCGTGAAACCATCGATAGCATACTTGTGATTGCTCTGCGTTTTTGCAAGTAAGTTGTAATTTAAAAAATAGTAAATGTACATTTTTTATTATTTAAATAATATTCTTGTACACATTTCCTGCTTTGCAGAATTCTGAACTCGAAGTCATTTGTTTTGGATGCAGAAAATCAGTTTGTTCATCCACGTTATAAGCGATTAGTGTTCGAAGAAACAGAATTTGAGAAATTCATTCGTTATGCCATCTACTTAGGAAACAAGGTTGCTGCTTCAGGATACCAAGCTAAAATAATTGATCTTATACGTATCATTAATTATAATAACTACTATAAAGTATCTAGCAAGAATTAAATAAAATGTTATTAGTCTATGTTCTATTTAACATATATTCCATAAAAGAAATACTATGAGAAAAAGTCGAACTTAAAAATTTGGTATATTGTGATTTCATTAAGCTAAATAAACAATTCGCTCTAACGGAAAAAATTTAAATACAGATTGTTGCTTATACATTATTAGTATTTTTGTGTAGCATTTATGGGCACACTGGCATAGACTTGAAATTCAAATATATCGATAGCATTTTGATAAATAACAATATTTTGTTTACCGACTGGTGCGGCAAAGCGAAGCGAGTTAGTTATTGACTACCTGCGCGACGGATCCGCGTATCACCCCAAAAATATTGAATTCAAAAGAAGCGGATCGCTGACAGGTCAGCAATCAACAGGCAGAGCGATTTTGCCGTATTTGTAATGCTCGACTATAGGTCGGCATTGCATATAAGTACAGCACGTTCAATGTACAACATGGACAGAACCTCGGATGCAGATGCGGTAAATACAATAACCACAATGGCCAGTGTCGAGGTGCAGTTAAATAGCTCCAATATCCTTCAGTGTTCAATGTCTTCGCTAGAAAGCGAGAGTGATTTATCGTTGGCCCTTGAACACGAAATGGGCCAACCGGTCGACTGTGATGAGCTGCCCGCCTTTGAAATACGGGCATACTCTCCTCATGGACGCACTCCGTCGCCAATTGATGATTTGAATGCATCGGACTTGGAAACGCCAAAGCAGCTGCCGGTCCAACAGCAGCGCAGTCCTGGGCGCCAGAATAATCCAGATTTTGTGGCCTTGCACGAGATTAATGCACAAATTAGTGCTCCCAACAACAACGAAAATGCAGATGACTCCACAGCGGGTCTCAAGCATGCCAACAGTTTGGAAACCATTTTTGAAGGTGTATTTCTGCATACACCGCCGCGTGAGAAGCTGAACAAAAGCGCAGGTTACGGCTCGAATCCTAACTCAGCAAATCGCTATACACCAAAACGCAGTCGCGCAAATTTGATGGAATTGGTGGCAATTAATCGTCTGCATCTCGATGGACAGGAAAATCAATCGCCAAGCAAGCAGCTGGAAGATGAGCTCACCTAGTTTCACTCCTCGGGGCAACTAGGGCCCGAACCAAAGCCATATATGACACATTTGCTTAGACTGCCACAGATTTCCTAGATATAAGAATTTATGTACACTTTGTGTATCTCAATGAATAAGCATTACTTTTATATAATTTTATATTCTCGATGCTGAATTTAAATAGTAAAACATCTGTCTTTCCATGTTTTAAACATTTAAGGGCATGCGTAATTTATTTATGGCTCGGGACTGGGCTGCATTTTCAATTTCTCTGTTATTTACAGGTAGACGAATTACGTGAACCAGGTAGTACCGCATTGGTTACCTGAGCTAAATGCCGGTGACCAATGCGAGGATGTATTAAGATCAAACAGCTGCCAAGCTTTAGAAGTTTTCATCAGCCAGTTGATTCACCCATCAGTTTTTCGCGTAGCAAATGAGATTACATATTTACAAAATGCTTAACGTACAACATTATTCACAGATTTGAGTCATATGACAATTATTTAAATCGAAAGAACGCTTTTACAAATTTTATTGCATTTTTCACATTTGGCTTAGAACTAAAAATATCTACAATTTACTTTTTATAAAGTTTTTCCTGTACATATATACTTAAGGGAAGTACTTTGTCTTTTCATTAAAAAATCTAAGATTTTAAACTTTAATTTTAGTTCTTTCACATTTAAACATCCATAAACCAAGGTAGTTTTGATTTTTTGTTTTTTATAAAAACCAAAAAACTATTAAAAATACATAAAAAACTTCATATTGCAAAAAATTAAAGTATAGTAATTATAGATGAATAACTGGATAAAAATGAAGTTGTGTATATAAATGTATATAAATACATATAAATATATATTAACATATAAATATGTATTTCAAAAACACTTATTCAGCTATTCTACTTATAAAAGATTCTTGAAAACATAGGAGTAATAACAGTTGGGAGTGCTTTTTAAAAAGTGTGGGGGAATGTCTGATGAACACACAAAATAATACGAATGTATATATCGTTTAACTGTTAATTTCGTAATTATATAGAAATTTGTAATTGAGGTGGCGCAACATATACATTTGCTGTCGAATGCTGTACAACTTAATGTATTTCTTTTTATATATCATTGTTTCATTTAAATGGTCAAAAGTTCTTAGAGTGGCGTGACGCCGAAAACACTTTGACGCGTAGCAGACCCGGATTGACCTCCTGCCAACTGAAAAACATTACAAATTAAACATATTACATTATTTTGTAAAATCAAATACGTACCGCAAATGTCGTTCAGCTAATCTAGCCTTCACATGTTTCTTAATAGTTGATACACCATTTGCACTGTGTAGTCCTCGGCCCGTTATGATGAAGACATGCTTATAGACTCGTGTGCAGTTGCGTAGCACATTTATGTGACGATCCAGAAACAGATCGAGACTGCTAACCGCCTCTATGGTATGCAAATAGTGTAGATCGAGCAGATCCGGATTGTTTTGTGTATGCTTGTGCACCTCCATGATGCAGTTGGCCGCACGATGATTGAACACGTCTATCTTCTTCTTGTGCAGCTGAGCAATCTCCGAGTAATAGAGCGCAACGCTTCCATTGCCTTGCTGTATCGCCTGCTTGGCCTTCAGATTGCATTCGGCTCTCAGTTGAGCGTGATGGGCGGCCAAGTTACGTGTCTCCTCAAAGTCTCGCAATGCAGCACATTTGGCCTCCTCGTGCAGCTGCGGAGACTGCGCTTTACGTGGGCTGGAGACTTTTGGTTGTGGCTGCTGCGGCTGCTGTTGCACTTGTTGATTAAGCTGTTGTAGATTAAAATTAAATATAATAAGAGATCATATTACATTGATTGGTAGTGATTGCGCTGACCTTTTCATTTTCACGCTGTGCCTGCTCATAGAGCTCGGCGCTGGTTACTTCGACCTTTGCATTGCTGTCCAGCAACTCCACGGTCTTCGCATAGTTGTTGTCCGTGTCTTCAAAGACCTGCAACAAGGTATCGCGTGGAATTTCGGGAAATTTCTCGCACAGCTTCATTTTGGTTAAGTGAGTGGCAATATCATTTGGTTTATTTTGAATCGCTTGATTTGCTGCCTGCTGTTCACTGTTGTAGATGCTCCAGGCAAGCTCCATATCCAGCAGCTCATTAACATTGCCAGGCGATTCGTTGCAGTCGGCATATTTGGGATGTTTGAGCAGACGTGCGAATTGCTCGTCGTCTCGCAGTGTCTGCTGACGCTGTTCCTCGAGCTGATTGTGCACCGATTCCATCCAGATCATATAGAGCTGTTTGGCCTGCTGTCGCGGCAGGAACACTTTGGTTGGCAATGACTCCAACTCTTTGGGCAGCATTTCACCCTCCCACTGAAAGTGACTGCGCAGCTGTTTAATCAAACATTCACCCAAATCCATTTCTAGCAATTCATTATCCTCCGAATCATCGTCGTCCTCATCAGCAGCTGAAGACTCACCAGCAGCAGTAACCACGACTGGTGCTGGCTCCACGACCGGTGGTAGCGGTTGATCTAAAATCCCATTGCGTATGTCTCGTATCTTGCGCGTATGCTCCGAATACTGATCATCGCCCAAAACGAAACAGTTCTCGATCTCCAACTGCAGTTCTCTGTTGGCTAAACCATTGGCAGCATTACGTTTGACGCGTGCCTGACGCTGCGGCTTGGGCTGATATTTATTGGGTGTCGGTGGGGATAGAGCAGCAGCGGCAGCAGCTACAGTTGGCACTTGTAAATTGTTCCGGTTGCATTCGCATTGAAAATCCTCGACTTCCTGGAGCAAAGTCTCCTCAGCATCGTCCGATTTAAGCTCATCTTCTTTGATCAATATGTCCACGGCCCAATCCACATCGCCGTTGCACTTCCCATATAAATCCCAAAGCCCACTCAATTGCTTGTTCGGATACATTTGACGTAATAGCGCAAATCCAGGTGCCTCGTTTGGACAGTTCAAGCTGTGGCGCTGCAAGATATTTTGAGGAGCACCTATGGCCGATTCTGCATCCACATCTACCGCTGCTGCCGGTGGGTCATCACGCAGTAAATCCAACAGCGATAATTCACCTGTTGCTCCTGCAGCATTGCCTACAGATGACTGTACGGGTAGGTCACTCTGCTGAGCCCAATAATTGTTCACATTTTGCTCATACGGCAGCCAAGTCTGAGCATTAACATTTAGTTTAAAGCCGTCCGATTGCGTTCTGGAATCAGATAATTCCGGTTGTTGAGACGGCGTTAATGGTGCTGGCAGCGTCAGTAACGGCGGGTGTAATCTCAGCTGCGGCAATGACACTGTGTACTTGGTATCTTTAAGAAACTGTTTATAAAATAGGTAAATTAATAATAGTAATAATACATCTGCATCATTTCACATACCCCGATTAGCTCAGACACGTTGGTCTTCTCATAGCGATCTAGCATGCGTTTTATGGCATCTTTCGGCACCTGGTGCACGTTCTTTTGGGCCAGCTTTGTGGCGGATTTGGACCAGCTCGTTTGGGGCTCCAGTAGCTCTATTAGATAGCCATGCTGCACAGCGATCTGTACATAGGGCTGCATTTCCCATTTCATAATATTCGTATTGTCCACTATGATTGGACTCCAGCCAGCTGCCGCTTTGCACTTCACACGCTCCTTATTCCAGTCATGGGCTTCTGATATAAAATTGGGATTAAATTCGTAGCCCCTAGCCGTGAGAAAGTAATCATCGGTGCTATACACAAAGTCCGTAACGGGATGTTGATCCAGCAAATGAATTTGATTCAATATTGATTTGGCCAATGTGGATTTGCCACTGCCCGCAGGTCCCCGCATAATGATCATAATTTTTTGGCCAGCTTGCGCTTTTCTACAGATCTCATTAAATTCTTTGGTCTGGCTGTTGTTCATGCTATTGGCGTTCATTTTTGGCGTTGCTGTTGTTGCTGGCGCAATGTATTTGTTTGTGTTACAATTGTTATTATTGTTGGTGGTGGTGCTGCTGCTGTTGTTGTTGTTGTTGTTATTATTATTATTGGTGTTGGTATTGTTCTCTTCATTCACGGAGAGTTTCTCGCTAAGCCACCATGGAATATTTTCCGCTTGTTCAGCAAAGTTTCCCGCCGCTGACATTTTTGTTGTGCTCGCTGCTTTTCTCTATTCTTTGCGTACAGTTTTCGCCTGGCATCAAATTTGAAGGACATACACACATGTGCAGAATACATATATATAACTGCGCAATTATCTTTAGTAATGCTCACAGCTATAGCGCCAATGGATGATCCTCAGAAACCTCACCTTTAATATCAAGTAGTTTTAAATTCAAGAAGTGCCTTAATTTTTGATATGTTGCACAAATAATCGTACGTCGTTCTCCGAATTAATTATTTTAAAAATTACTATTTTCGTCGCCAATTTCGAGGGAAGTTCTTAAAATAAGGCAGTACATTTTCCAAAACATTGTACAATGTACTTTACGGACCGTCGACATATTGGATAGTGGTATCGATATTCTATCATCTTAGAAATTTGACAGCTAGTAATGGTATCATCCCTATGTGCAATATCACTGGTCAGTGGCAATATTCTGCGAACAAATATCGCAATACAAATACAAAGTTAAATTAAAATGAGTTCTCTTTTTATTAAAAAAATTGAATTTTTATTAAGATATTGCGCGTTTTTTGTATTCAAATTTAATACTTTCTGGTCAGTGTTTCCATACAATGAATGGTCTAATTTGCGTGACCAGCTTACTAAGCGAAACGATAGTTGCTTGTCGATATTTTTTGTTGCTCACATCTCTATTGCAAACAGCTGCATCAGACAACGACGGACTATCACGCTTTTGTGAAACTCATTTTTTAAATTAAAAAAAGCAAATAAATTGAAAAAATGACTGACTGGGTTAAAATTGCTGAAGACCAAGAGATACCGAAATTTAAAATTGATTTAAATGCAGATGAGCCGGCTCCGACAACAACAGCCAGCAAAGACAATGAACCCGATGTTGCTGATCCAGCGGAAACAAGTCTACTTATTAAAATATTGGGCAAGGGATTAGTTAACACCAAGCAGTCGTTGGATATTCAACAAAAGAACCCAAATTCACCATTGCATTCAGTGAAAACATTTGAGGCACTACATCTTAAGCCTGAACTACTAAAGGGTATTTACGCCATGGGCTTCAATACGCCATCAAAAATTCAAGAGACTGCTTTGCCAACTCTGCTTGCTGATCCACCACAAAATATGATAGCACAAAGCCAATCGGGTACAGGAAAAACCGCAGCATTCGTCTTAGCAATGCTGAGCCGTGTAAATGTTGCCCTGGACCATCCTCAAGTTCTATGCCTATCGCCCACATACGAGCTTGCGATTCAAACTGGAGAAGTCGCCGCACGCATGGGTCAATTTTGTCCGGAAATTAAACTGAGATTTGCAGTTCGTGGAGAAGAAGGTAATTTATTTTCTTACAAATATATATGTATAATAATTTCATGTATATTTGGAATTAGTTGATCGCAACTCAAAGATTACGGAACATATTTTGATTGGAACGCCTGGTAAAATGCTAGACTGGGGGCTCAAGATGCGTCTGTTTGATATGAAAAAAATACGAGTATTCGTATTAGATGAAGCAGATGTTATGATTGCTACACAAGGACATCACGATCAATGCATTCGAATCCATAAAATGCTCAGCTCACAATGCCAGATGTTGTTCTTCTCGGCAACCTATGACAAGGAGGTGATGGATTTCGCACGCTTGATTGTGCCGGAGCCAACTATAATTCGATTGATGCGCGAAGAAGAATCTCTGGACAATATTAAGCAATATTATGTAAATTGCAAAAACGAGGAAGGCAAATACAATGCCATCCAGAACATCTATGGCTGCATCAGTATTGGCCAAGCTATCATATTTTGTCACACACGCAAAACAGCCGCTTGGCTGGCAGCTAAAATGACGGCCGACGGACATTCAGTTGCTGTTCTCTCTGGCGACTTGACCGTGGAGCAGAGACTGGCCGTTTTGGACCGGTTCAGGTCTGGACAAGAGAAGGTGCTCATTACCACGAATGTTCTCTCACGCGGCATTGACATTGAACAGGTGACAATCGTTGTTAACTTTGATTTGCCTGTGGATCTACGCGGCAACGCCGACTGTGAAACCTATTTGCATCGCATCGGTCGCACTGGACGATTCGGCAAGTCGGGTATTGCAATAAATCTGATCGATGGGGAGAAAAGCATGTCCGTTTGCCGTGCTATCGAGAAACACTTTCAGAAAGATATAATTTATTTGAACACCGATAATGCTGATGACATTGAAAAGATTGGTAATTAAATCATTGCAATCATTCCTCTCATATAGCATTAAGTCAGCAATTATGTGAAATTTCTTTTGAAATAAAATCTGTTTCTGAATAATACATTCGAAACGTCAAGTTTTTTTCTTTTTTTTTATGTATGTATCCCAAATAAATACCCCCCATATTTATACAAACAATTAATTCATCTACAACTCAACTATTTATTTAAAATGGAATGCGTTGAATGAGAATTCACTTTCTTGAACAATTACAACTTTGTGTATCTTTAATAGAAAAGCTTTGCAGTTAATTTTTCATAATTCGTTCGCTTAAAATATTAAATTGCCATTCAATTAACATATTTGGTCACTGCAACAAAATAAAAGTATTATGATTAATAAAAATAAAAAAGTGTCAAAAACAGAAAATTAAATTTCTTAGCAGCAATAACAGCAAGGCAATATTGTAATGAGAAACGTTATTAATGTTAAAGATATAATATTAAGTTATTCCAAATTTAACCATCCATCTAATACACATTCTTAGCTTATATATGTAGATAGGCCAGCATTTATATAGGTAGACTTATTTTGTGGTTAATACTAAAATTAATATCCATTCTATGCCAGCTTCTTCACAATTATTTCGTGGCATCAATTTCTAAAATATACATTTGCATAACATTTTCAGACTCCAGATCGTGCACTTTGTTAAGCCAATTGCTAAATATATTAATCCCTTTACCAAAGGTGGTACAAGTATACAGATTAATTTTCCCAGGAAGAAAAGCAATGGTGGCAAAATCTTAAGAACACATTTTCCTACGGTTAAAATTAGGATACCCGAATATTTTAATATAACAAAAAGTACACCTCCGCATCCCAAAAAAACACAAAGTACATTATCCCAATTAATTGAATTACAGAAACCCTCGAATGTTTCATTTAGAAATCTAAATGCATATGAACTTCTGTTTTCGCTATTATTATTATTTTGCCTATCATAATTGGCACGCAAGACTGGATCAGATAGCACTAAATAGGCCCCAAGAATTTTTTGGAACTGCTGCTTGACTTGGGGGTTTTCACTACTACCATATTTAGCAGCCAATTTACGAAACGCATTTTCAATATTCTTAGTGTTAGCACCCTTTGTTAATCCCAGAGTTTCGTATAAGTTCGTGTAGTCTTGATCGGCGTTTTGATATTGGGATCCATCGTGATAACTATTGCTGTTTGTATGGTATGTATAGTTTCCGTTTTCTCGCTGATGGCCATAATTGTTCCAATTGCGATTGTCCTGATGCGATCCATTTTGATGATTATTCCAATTTGTATTGTCCCGGTGTTCTTGCTGATGGCCAAAATTGTTCCAATTGCGATTGTCCTGATGCGATCCATTTTGATGATTATTCCAATTTGTATTGTCCCGGTGTTCTTGCTGATGGCCAAAATTGTTCCAATTGCGATTGTCCTGATGCGATCCATTTTGATGATTATTCCAATTTGTATTGTCCCGGTGTTTTTGCTGATGGCCAAAATTGTTCCGATAGCGATCGTCCTGATATTCTCGATTTTCTCTATGTTTATCTCTTTGGTTGTTTTGATTTTGATGATTTTTTTCATTTTGATAATGACGTCCGTTCGACTTGTCGTCTTCAGTTGTCCCTGGCTTGCCATGTTTATTATTATGATCATTATTATAGTTCTTCTGAGAGTGCGACTGTTTTCCTTGCTTTCTAGATTGTTCATTTTGTTTATTAATATATGTCCTATCATATCCTCTGCGTAGCGCTGGATCTGAGAGTACTGCGTATGCTTTATTTAGCATCTTACTCATTTCCATAGCATATTTATTTCCTAAATTCTTATCTGGATGCCAAATTTTTATAAGTTTATAATAGGCTGATTTGATTTGGCTTTGGGTCGAATTTTGCCCAATCTGAAGAGTTTTATAGTGATCTTCAAAGTTTGATCTCATTTTAAATGGTGTGTTTTTTATGAACTTCAACAACTAGGCTGTGGTAGCTTACGTGTTATTCCCGAAATTCTAGATACCTGCTAAATGATTACTGTTAACTTAACATTACTTTCCAAGTTATTAACAGCTGGAAACTATCGATATGATCGCTCTGTGCGTATTTAATGTATTGGCCGAAACCATGGTTAACATACAGCTATCAGTTAAATTCTTCAGAGAATAGAAAATATGTATACATACATATATAAAACTACATTGAAAACCAACTACTCATATTTAACAAAAATAAAAGATCGAATCATTGATTTTGGCCTTATAAGTCTAAAGCAACGGATCTATCAAAAACTCCCGTTTTTAAATAGTTACAGTGGACAAGCATATTTTTATACCGTAAACACAATGAAAATGGGAAATCAGGGTATAATGGTATTGTTGAAATGAATGTAACAAGCAGAAGGAGGTGTGGTAGACCCCACAAAGTTTATATACATATATATTCTTGATCAGGACGACGAGCTTAATCGATTACAATATCGAAAATCCCTAATTAAATTATATCGGCTACATATTTAGAACTAGAGTCGCCAAATTTTAAATGTAGATTCGTACATATGTTTATACTTTATGAAATTTAGAATATTTTTATAACTCACACCCAATCCATATATCCACCCCTCACCCCTAAATTTGAAATAGACGTATGTATTTTGAATACTACACACTTGTGATTTTGCAAATGTGCATGTGTTGTTTCTTGTGTAAGCAGAAAGACGCGAGGAACTATTGAAATAGCACTTGTTCGAATGGTCCAGGGGATCTCGAGCAGACTTCTTAATTTTCTATTTTACTAATACTTAATAAGAATAACATTTGAAATAGTATTGTATAAATTTATGATTATCATTTTATTGCAAGGCCTTTTCGAATTATTCAACCCTGACCTGAAGCCCACTTCCATATTTTAGACAAAACATTAACAGAGGATGCTGTTGAGTCTCCACTTTGAGATGACATCTTGTTTGCGGTCCACTGCCAAACGCTTCCTGCCGATCCTGATGTCCATGACCAAGCTTTCGAAAGAGCTCCGGCAGTGGAGCCTGCAGTAGCACTAACAGATGAAGTCACTGCAGAGGAAGCTGTTGAGTCTCCACTTTGAGATGACATCCTGTTTGCAGTCCACTGCCAAACGCTTCCTGCCGATCCTGATGTCCATGACCAAGCTTTCGAAAGAGCTCCGGCAGTGGAGCCTGCAGTAGCACTAACAGACGAAGCCACTGCAGATGATGCTTTTGAGAGTTCACTTTGAGATGGCATCTTGTTTGCGGTCCACTGCCAAACGCTTCCTGCCGATTCTGATGTCCATGACCAAGCTTTCGAAAGAGCTCCGGCAGTGGAGCCTGCAGTAGCACTAACAGACGAAGCCACTGCAGATGATGCTTTTGAGAGTTCACTTTGAGATGGCATCTTGTTTGCGGTCCACTGCCAAACGCTTCCTGCCGATCCTGATGTCCATGACCAAGCTTTCGAAAGAGCTCCGGCAGTGGAGCCTGCAGTAGCACTAACAGACGAAGCCACTGCAGATGATGCTTTTGAGAGTTCACTTTGAGATGGCATCTTGTTTGCGGTCCATTGCCAAACGCTTCCTGCCGATCCTGATGTCCATGACCAAGCTTTCGAAAGAGCTCCGGCAGTGGAGCCTGGAATAGCACTAACAGACGAAGCCACTGCAGAGGATGGTGTTGAGTCTCCACTTTGAGATGACATCTTGTTTGCGGTCCACTGCCAAACGCTTCCTGCCGATCCTGATGTCCATGACCAAACTTTCGAAAGAGCTCCGGCAGTGGAGCCTGCAGTAGCACTAACAGACGAAGCCACTGCAGATGATGCTTTTGAGAGTTCACTTTGAGATGGCATCTTGTTTGAGGTCCACTGCCAAACGCTTCCTGCCGATCCTGATGTCCATGACCAAGCTTTAGAAAGAGCTCCAGCAGTGGAGCCTGCAGTAGCACTAACAGACGAAGCCACTGCAGATGATGCTTTTGAGAGTTCACTTTGAGATGGCATCTTGTTTGAGGTCCACTGCCAAACGCTTCCTGCCGATCCTGTTGTCCATGACCAAGCTTTCGAAAGAGCTCCAGCAGTGGAGCCTGCAATAGTATAGACAGATGAAGCAATTGCCGAAGGTGCTTGCACAGTTGCGGTAACAACAGAGTCGACTGGCGAGGATGATTCTACCGATGGTTTTTGATTGATCATTTGCCACACTTTATCTGATGATCCCAATATCCAGTTCCATGATTCTAGTACTATGTTATATCTGGATGTCGACACTGCGTTCTGTTCCGCTATTTGTGGTGCCACAATGAAAGAAGAGCTCTGTAATGGTTGCTTATATAAAGCTGATCCCAGCTGATACGTTTTGTAAAGAATCATGCATGCTAAAACAGATCCGCCAACAAAGTAAACCACGTTCAAATAGTTTGATCGATTCCATCTGAGCGGACGGATGCGAGGCATCCATAGATATGAGTTCTGCGATGTTGCATTCAGGTCTCTTTGCTCCATTCCACTGAGTACTAAATATGCATACACAATTTGCTGAAATCGCTTGACATCTTTCAAATAGCATGTGGCCAGAAGTTCGCGATAAGCTTTGGTAATTTCTTCTTTGGTAGCATTTCTCTTGATGTTGAGAATATCGTAGGGATCATAACTAACCATGACGACGTTGAGAAAGTATGTTAATATTAAATTATTTCGCAATGATGCAGCTAAAAAGTATTAAGAAAAGTATTAAAAAGAAAAAGCATACCCTGATTAGTCTTTTTCAATGTGTTTAGAGAATAAAAATCTTACCCACGGATCGAAAGCCGAAACTGTTGCTGTTTTCTTTCCTGTAGTTGAAGCCAAATGTTAATTGTTTGCAGTCTCTAAGTCGATGGCAAAATACGATACGCATCAGAATATTTAATCGATAGTTGAATGATGATCGTCATCCTCAAGTTTTGAGATTCAGTTAAAATCTTGTTTGTTCAATGTGTAAATAAATAGGTAATAATATTGGGTTATTTCTTGAATATAGAATCCGTCGAAATTCAAAGATTTCGGTAAAACTCACATTATTCTAATATTATCTACACAGGGGCTTTTAACAGCTGCAGCAGATATCGATTCATGCTGTGAAGCATAAATGTTCAGATTTAACTAACATAGTGCACAAATATTGGGGGATTTACCGATTTGCAACTTTACACAACAATTACATGGTCACACAAGGTTTCTTGTGTTTGTTGCTTTTATTTCTTCAGTTCATTATCTGCATTAAATTTTGGCTTATAATGGTTGTGTTGACTCCAGAAAGTATATAATACATATGTAAATATATTGTGCAACCGAAAACTAATTTACTGCAGTGCAATAACAGAGTTTCCATTAATAGCAACAAGTAACTAATTAAAGCTGCTGAATAGCCACGACCAGAATATTTATTTATGTATATGCCATGATGTCATTGAGTTTTGAACAACAAATTAGCTAATTTACTTCTGTTTAATACAGAATGTTGTTCATCGCATCGATATTACTAAATTTTACATATGTACAACAATAGAAACAGTTTTATAAATATATGCTAAGACTTTGCTAAAATTGGTGATTCATTCACTGTCATCATTTTTACGATCCGCATTAGGTTTCTTGGTGAAATATTGAAATGTTTTGAATGCTGCAAAAGCATTAATAGAGGAAGCCACTGCAGAGGATGCTGTTGAGTCTCCACTTTGAGATGACATCTTGTTTGCGGTCCACTGCCAAACGCTTCCTGCCGATCCTGTTGTCCATGACCAAGCTTTCGAAAGAGCTGATGATTCCAATAACCAGTTCCATGATTGTGGTATGTATTATGTTAAATGTGGATGTCGACACTGCATTCTGTTCCGCTATTTGTGGTGGTGTATTTTGAACAACAAATTAGTTCATTTACATCTGTTTAATAGAGAATTTTGTTCATCGCATCGATATTACTAAATTTTACATACAACAATAGAAACAGTTTTATAAATATATGCTAACAATTTACCTAAAATTGGTGATTCAGTCACTCTCATCATTTTTACGATCCGCATTAGGTTTCTTGGTGAAATATTGAAATGTTTTGAATGCTGCAAAAGCAAACAAGACTGTTCCTCCAACGGCGCATATAAACGGTAGCATATCAGCTGATGGTTCTGTGAAAGTAGTTTGGCCAAAGCCGTTTTTAAGCCCTTCTTCCCCATATTGGTCGTATAACTGTCGTTTTTCCTTATCTGATAGTATTTCAAACGCTAAAACTATCTCCTTAAACTGATCTGCAGCCTCTGGGTGGTCATTTTTATCCGGATGATACTTAAGGGCCATTCGCTTGTAAGCTTTTTTGATTTCCTCATCAGTTGCTGTCCTGTTGATGCCCAGAATCTGATAATAGTCTTTACCCATCGTATTAATAATAGTAAATTTTGTGTCTTGGCTTATTTATGTAGATGACTAATATCACTAATATGTAAACAATGTGTATTGCACAACTAGATTTTAATCACAGCTTGACAATATTTCCAAGTATGGCTATCGATATTTAATAATAATGTTGGACGAGAGTGATGTTAATTTCATGCATGCAACGTCAAGGCGACCACATCGGTTTTTAGGGTAACACTGTTTTTAGAGTTGAGCTATCGATTAATTGATAGCAAGTATGTTGATCATGGGTGTATGTTTGTATTAAAATATGTCTACATCTACTGAATCGAATATGAAAATATTATATGAATTCCATTTATTTAAGATAAAAGCGTTAATAGTTTTTTTTATCATGATTTGATTATATGTCAATTGGGGTAATCGATGTATTATGTATGTTGGCGCTACAATCGATAGATTTGTATGGAATATCGCACATCTCGTCCATTTGGTCCAAGTCACCACCGCGTATAGTTTGTGCTTTGGTAAGTGAAAAATAAAATCTTGGAAAATAAATGCCATCCTTATACTATTATTATGTAAAATATTGAATTTGAATACATTGTATAAATATGTAAAGCATAGTAATGATATATTTGAATTTTTTGCAGTTCTTAAATTCAATCGAGTCCCTAATACACTTACAAAATGGTTAGGGAGAACAAAGCAGCATGGAAGGCTCAGTACTTCATTAAAGTTGTGGTATGTCTAACAACTAATATTGCAATAGAATCATTATATGCGTATGAATTTGCTAATTAAATTTTTTGGATGTAGGAACTGTTCGATGAGTACCCAAAGTGCTTCATTGTAGGCGCTGATAATGTTGGCTCCAAGCAGATGCAGAACATCCGTACCAGTCTTCGTGGTCTCGCCGTCGTATTGATGGGCAAGAACACGATGATGCGCAAGGCGATTCGTGGACATTTGGAGAACAATCCTCAGTTGGAGAAGTTGTTGCCGCACATCAAGGGCAATGTTGGCTTTGTGTTCACCAAGGGTGATTTGGCTGAGGTCCGCGATAAGCTGTTGGAATCAAAGGTGCGTGCACCTGCACGTCCAGGCGCGATTGCTCCATTGCCTGTTATTATTCCAGCCCAGAACACAGGTTTGGGTCCGGAGAAGACTAGTTTCTTCCAGGCTCTGTCCATCCCGACCAAGATTTCGAAGGGTACGATTGAAATCATCAACGATGTGCCCATCTTGAAGCCTGGAGACAAAGTTGGTGCCTCTGAGGCCACTTTGCTGAACATGTTGAACATCTCGCCATTCTCGTATGGTCTGATCGTGAGCCAGGTTTATGATTCGGGCTCCATCTTCTCGCCTGAAATCTTGGACATCAAGCCCGAGGATTTGCGTGCCAAGTTCCAACAGGGCGTAGCCAATCTGGCTGCTGTCTGTTTGTCTGTCGGCTATCCTACGATTGCTTCGGCACCTCACAGCATTGCCAACGGATTCAAGAACCTGTTGGCCATCGCTGCTACCACAGAGGTTGAGTTCAAAGAAGCTACCACCATCAAGGAGTACATCAAGGATCCCAGCAAGTTCGCTGCTGCTACCACCTCTGCGGCACCAGCTGCTGGAGCCGGCGCTGCCGAAAAGAAGGAGGAGGCCAAGAAGGTCGAGTCCGAATCCGAGGAGGAAGATGACGACATGGGCTTTGGACTTTTCGATTAAGCACCATAAGAATCACCAGCGATTGAGCGCTCTAATACACTTCAATGTTTACATCAATTCGGCCTAACTGCCTTTGCGAATTATTGCCGCGGTTTGACAAGCCCAATGGCAAGTTGCATGTGCAGTGAGCAACCAACAACAACAATAAATATGTAAACTTGATATTTGTATACAAACTGTGTTTTTAATCTTGTACAATAGCTTCTATTCGATACTCAAGTTTTCTGACATCTTGCATTAGGAATGAAAGGTTGACTTCTTTACTCAGATGCAGCTTTTTCATATTGTGCCGATAAATTGATTGTTTTTATTGAGTTTTGGGATCTGACTATTTTGATTTGACTACAGAATTTATTTATTTAGTGTTGATTCTACAATATTAAAAAATTTAGACATCAATATTCGACATTGAGTAAATTCGGTGCTCGCACTGATTGTGGCTAGCAACATTTTCGTTAGAAACATTGTTGCGTAGTGTTGCTGAGCAAGCGAGTAGGTTTTTTTTCTTGGCGATATTGTTGCTAAACATATTTAATATCACTGCAGCAATACTAAAACATCCACTCAAATATGTTTCAATTTAATATACAATATTAGACGATTTTTATTCAAAATTTATCTTTTCATTATTATTAAATTAAATCTTAAATTCATGAATTCAATGGGAACAGACAAAATAATGTTAAATATGATTTTATACTTATCGTACATACATTTATAAAATTTTTTGAAGCTTAAAGACATACACTATAATAGAGTATTTGTAGTTCGACTATGCTGATCGCAAACTGTACTCCTTGTTGCATGTTGCACTCTTTAAGCTTAATTTTCTTTTCTTGGTTTTTTTTTTTTTTTTTTTTTTTTTTGTGCCAACAGCCATTTTATTGCCCTCTTCAAATGGCCAAAAGGCTGCGTGTGCAATCCACGTAACGTTGCGACGTCTGCTGCTGCTGCTGCATTGTCTGCCACCCCATATATTTACAAAGTAATTACTTGTGATAAAATGAATTTCACAAGATGAGAAAAGTTTAAAGTTTTCGCTTGGCTCTCGCTGCTGTCGTTGGGGCTGCGACGCGTCGCGACGCCTTTTGATACTTCTTTTTTTTACTTTTTTGCAAGAACGTCGACGACGACGGCGACGCCGCTCATAAAAATTCAATTTGTCTTGACAAAATACGCAAGAAATTAAGAATGTGCCAAGTTGCAGCAGCAAAAGAAACTTTATTTCCCTTTTATTTATTTTTATTTTATTTTTTTTCTGAGGCGAAAATGAGTTACGCGGCTGGGGCGTGAAAATGAATATGCCACGCCCCCCAGCCAACAAAAGCCCCGGGCAAAGTTAAACACTGCATAACTAGCCGCGACCGAGAGCCCAACAGCCGGAGTTACTATAGATAAATAAAATCATTTTACAGGCCATCTGCAACAGTTGAGCACGTGAGTACGTCTGACGATAGTTTCTAGAGATGAAGAAAGAGTGTCTAGATTTAGGATTCGATCTGAAATTCTCTTGATTCTCAGTTTGGCGATAGCTTCAAGATATGGAGGTAGAATATCCTTGTAATAAAAACTATTCTTTTGAGGACTATAAGAATCAAGCGATTTTTAAAGAGTTCCACTAAATAATAAACAGTTTTTAGAGAGTTGTAAAAGTATGTACAATTAATCATACCTAAATGAAGATACTTAAACTAAGTATTTTTTGATGATCGAGTTAAAGAAAGAAAAAGTTAATAAAAAAGTATAATGGAATTTAAATTTAGAATAGTTCAGTTATAGATTTTCACTAATTTTATACCATTTGCTAAAATGATATCCATTTAGCTTTGCTCCTTTACCTAACGAAGCTGATTCAGTGTGAAGTTGTCTCAGCCGACTCAACTAAAAATCCAGCGAACCAGTTTAGCTTAACAGTTTATAAAGTGGACCGGCTCGATAACAATTACTTTAGACAATATCTATTAATCACGTGCCCATCACTACAATTTTCATTTGGTTCCCATTTGGTTGGTCGTAAATTAATAAAGGCATTGCATAATTTCAGGCGCCGCTGGCGGCAAATACACAAAAATTAACATAAATTGTGGAGGGGTGGGTGTACGCCCGCCCACTCCACCAGCTACCCAGCTATCCAGCTACCCACTCACCACATCTAATATCAGCACCGTCACTGACATTCGAAATCAAAATGCGATTGGCAAAATGATTTGCTTCAATTTTTGTGATGCGCATAACAAATGAAGTTTGGACATTTGGACAATTGATTGGGACGCCACGAAACGGACGAACAAACAGCAACCAGATTTCAGAGTCAGAGACCAGAGAGCCATATACATAGACAATATTCGATAGCACACGCACACACATACTCTATGCTATATCACTATATACAGACACACATACAGACACATGTCATGCACAACAACAAAATGTGGAACAGTCGTCAGATTTGAGTTTCGGACTGGCAGTCTCTCCACTCAACTTGACTCGGTTTTGGCTATCAATACGCATAGATAGATAGATTTGTATGCATATTTTTGCTTTGGCATTTCGTTTGTGTGCTAAACATGTGAATGCCATCGATATAACGATGATGCTGCCTGTCATGCATGTTTGTCTCAGCCTCGCAGCCTCGCAGCCTCGCAGCCTCGCAGCTACCCAGCCTCCGTCTATATGATTTGCGCTCAGCTGAGATTTGTTTTGCCAAAAGATTGGCACACAAAACCATTGCCCAATGGCCAAACAAATGCCACTAAATTCAATTCACGACGCACGTTTAAGAAAACAATAAAGTTATAAAATACTTTGAAAAGTTTTCGAAAATATTCAAAAATCTTCTGAAATTCTTCATACAAAATAAATGTTCTCTGCATCAACTCTGACCTGTGCTGTGTTATATTATGCACGTGGTATAAACAAGTTCCCAGTAACTCGATAATTTCATATAGATCATCATTCCGAATATAATATATCCACATCCCATAGCATCCCATTCTAATCGAGCTCTCATAATGGGCACGTGAAAATAAATTCCCAGCAATTGCTTTTTAGAATTTTCGGGCCGAGTACGAAAGGGCGATAGCTGCTCTTACACGAAAGGGGTGTGTGTGTGTGTGTGTATGTGTGCGTATGGCTGGCTGTTTTTGGGTATAGGACAGTGAATGTGTGGGTGTGACTGAGCTGTGGGGCTTGTGATTTATGTGGGCTCTCCTGTTCTCGTTTGGCTGCTGTTGGCAACTCAAAACATATGCATAGATAAATTATACGCGGTAAGCGCCCACAAGCCCCAAAATTGTTGACAACAACAGCAACAAAAACAACAATGACAATGACAACAACAACAATAACAAGAACTGCAACAATAACAACCACAATATGGCAGTGGAAGAGCAAATATTTTGATGTGACGAAACTAAATTGGGCGTGGCAAGGTGAGCATCACATGCTAAACAGTAGCATCGAAATTGTTTACCATATTTTTTTTTGTGTACCCTGCTAAAGGGTATATAACATTGAGTAAAGTATATGTAACACAAAGACGGATCGTGTATGTAGATATATATATAAATTATGTATGTATGTATTATCTAGATTTTCTAAAGTTTTAGTGATGAATCACTGTGGATCTACTCCACTAATAGATCTATAAATTATGTGGTATATATATGTATATATTTATATTGATTAAATGTTGTATTATATGTTGAATATATATTATCATATATCTATTTATTTTTATACCCTGAACCCATTGAAAATGGGAAATCAGGGTATAATAGTTTTGTTGAAATGTACAAATGTATGTAACAGGCAGAAGGAGGCGTGACAGACCCCACAAAGTATATATATTCTTGATCAGGGTATCGAGTTGAGTCGATTTAGTACTATTCCTTCTTTCTTGTAAGTATTCCCTCTACTTAATTCCTGCACGTCGTTCCTCTACGTCTTTATTGCTTACAATTCACACACTCTACTTCACTTTCTTGCGCTGACCTCCACCAGGCCTGGACCACTGAAGACTGACTGAAGAAATGCTGCTGCTGCTGCCCTTTATATAGGGCCACTTTTACACACGTACTGCCTCTCTCAAATGTTAAGCCTGACGTCAGGTAGCACTCGTTACAGTCGAGCTTCAAGTGAGCAATGGGAACGCTCTCTGCTGCTGTGAGCATTCTAGCTTTGTTTTACCTAAATACAAATACCAAATGAGAGCTGCTGCATACACATACATAAACAAATTTAATGATCTTCTGCACTTCTTCTCTCCTTGCTTTTACTTTTACTCAAGTACTCAAGGTTTTGTGTTTGTGCGTGTGTGTCAGAAAGACGTGAAGAATTATTGAAATATCAGTTCTCCAAAGGGTTCAAGGGATTTCCCAGTCGAGCAGTCTCGACTAGAGCTTTCTTATTTGTTTATATTATATCAAAGCATTTTACAAACCAATGTAAGGGCATATAATTTTGGTTTTTTTCTTTTCCTGACTTTGCATTTATATAAAAATATATACATACATATACATACTTATGTATGTGTATTGTTTATTTATTTTTATTTTATTTTATTTTTTTGCACGTTATTCGAATATATTGGCTGTCAGTCAGTTAGAAAATAGATTTTCAGTTATCATTGAAAGGTGCAGCAGCTGCCGGCTGAAAGTTGTGCTGTCAGGACTTTCACGTTCAGCTCCCCCTCCACCGCCCCCACAACTACATCTGGCCAACAAGTTGTGCTGCCATCAATTGTTACTATTCCACCCCGCGCATTCAGATGAAGTTGAGCTTTTTGTTTTACATTTTACAAGTTTTATTTTCTGCTGCTGCTGCTGCTGCTGCTCCTTTCGGAGCATCGCCATGCGATGTCTGTCCTAGGGCAGGTCGTGGGCAGTGCAAGTTATGCATAGTAAGCCATTTGCTGATGCTGCATTGAAGTTAATCAAAGTTTCATTCGAGTTTCGTATGCAAATGAACTCTTCTTCTTCTGCTATTTTTTTCTTCTTCTTTTTGCTAAATTTATTAATTAAATCGGACACAATGTTTGTAGTTAACATGATTAACATGATGATTAGAAGAGTGCTGATTTAGATATACATACATAGATATTAAACTGAATTACATCCCGTTATACTACATACATATTATTTATTCAAGTATGGGATTCTTAGAATCGAAATTTTCATAAAATAGTTATTTATATATAAAATTCTATAGTTATTGACATAATCCCGACAAAATATATTGTATATATACTATAGTTTACAATATATATGTACATATTTTTATCCATAAATACTTGCCCTTACTCTATCTTTTATATTCGTCCAACCTAAAAATTTCTAATTAATTCTTCTCACATCTATTGAACTAACTTAAGTTCATGAGAATCGCAGAGTAAGGCAACAATATGTGCAAATCCTTGCATGCTTATGACAATGCGTGAATACATGCAAATGGACAAAGTTAGATTGAAAGTCCTACTAATCCCACAATCCGAACGTAGTGCATTAGACTTGGATGTTAAATGAAACCTCATTATGATGTAGCTTCGCTCAGTTTGGCCATATTTCAATCAGTTCGCTCATCAAGGATTTGCAGCTGGATGGCTGCGTGCGCGCTAATCCTATTAAAATCGCATCGCTTTAATTAGAGACGAGAGCCTTGGCCATATTTCGTTGGCTCGCAACGTGAGAGACTGTAACGGTAACAATAAACGACAACATTTACGGCGTGCGATGATTGCAAGGCAAACGAGCAATTAAAAAGGCCATGCGCCAGCTGTCGACCTGCCTTCTCACAGAGAGTGACAGAGAAGAGAAGAGAAGAGAGAGAGATCGGTAGCGACCTCGGCTGCACAAGGGCAAGACTTAACCCACACGTATATGGCCCAACCTTCGGGTCACAGTGAACAACACAGGGAACGCATTTGGCAGCTGTGTGCTTAAGGCATTTTTACAGCTTTCTTTCGCCGCTAGAGAATTTACGTTGGGTATTTGAAATATGCACGTAATATTGCAAAATTTTAAGCGTATATCTTTGCATAATTAACTGAGAAAATACTTAGCACACACACACACACACACGAACAGCAGTTGAAGCATTGAGGCGAGCTCTCTGCCTCGCAGGCATTTTTACCGCAGCATCCAAATCGCATGCAGCAGAAAACGTAAAATGAGAAGCGAACAAAACTTTGCAATGATACTTTTTCGAGCCCCACTCTCTAACAATGTAGTCGAGCACCCAAACCCAAGCTCAGTCCTTGTTCCCGTTCCCGTCCCGTTGCCCATTTTCAGGTTGTGTGGAATTTTTAATCTGCTACAGCGGCAGCCAAACAACCACCAGGAGATGGAGATGGAGATGGAGATGGAGATGGAGCTGGAGCAGCAGCAGCAATAGAAACCACCTTCAGCAGCCATGCCCACCCTTCACCGCCCCACGCCCTTTTTGCCAGCCATGTATCTTTCTTTACTGCAGGGCTTTGCATCTTTACGCTTTGCTTAAATATTTTAATTTTTATTGGCTGAAGTTTGCCAACTGTCGCCGGTGCGGTGCCAGTTAGGCTGCCATTTGATAAAGCTGTTAAAAATGTATTTATTTTGGTGCTAAGGTCTGCGGCAATGGAACTCGAAACTCAGCAGCTCTGGCAATCAGCAGCGGCTTTTGATAAGCGCATTTGCGGCACGGCTAAAGTACGCCACTTGCCCGAGAGCTCAACGGGAAAAGGTATTTAGAGGCGGCAACAGAATCTCAATTTATTAACGAACTTGAAGCAGTTATAGATCACAGTGATATTGTTTATCCATGAATAATTATTTCGTGTTGTATAAATTAATGCATAATTTATAAATGATATATAATATATGACTGGTTAGTTACGCTGTATCAATGCTTAACTTCAGGAATCATCAAGAACTCGTGGGAGATGCTGAGCGGTTCCTTGAGGCTTATTAGAGTTTGGAATTCATTTGCTAGTAGTGGAAAAAGTTATTGATAATTAAAGAAAATACATGAACAATAGGCTTTAGTTTAGAGCCAGATTATAGAATGAATAAAAAAAGCTGAAAACGGCTAAAAGATGATCATGAATCAACATGATAAAAATAATAATACAACTAATACTTTTTTCAGGGATCGTAAATAAGAGTTAATAACTTAAACAAATTGAGGCATAAGAAAAAAGCTAAAGAAGAATGGGAAAAATAGACAAATAATATTTTTTTACTTAAAATAAAAAAAGAATATAAACTTTTATTTACAATTTTATATTTTAAACTATACAAATTTATTGATAAAAATATGAATATTATAAAATATGATTTATGTGTTATACTTATTTTAATATAAGATTAAAATAAAAATATATAAAAATATAAGATTAAAATAAATTTAATATAAGATTAAAAAAAAGTTAGTATTTATTATATTTTATAAATTTTTATTTTATTATATTTTGTGAAACTATACAAATTTATTGATAAAAATATGAATATTATAAAATTTATAAATTATACTTATCAATTGTTATATTAAAATAAAAGCATAACTTTTATTTAGGATTTTTATTATAAAAATTGAAAATAAAACTTTGACATAATTTGTATAATCAAATTTTAAAAGTTAAAAATACAAATAGGTTAAGGAAATTAGAGTCAACTCGACGTCGACGAACTAATAAAGCCTGAGAGCAAAAAGTAGCTGCACCAAAAAGCACTAGCGTGAGAGATGAAACAGAGTTAAACTAATTATTGTGAGAGAAGAACTTTTGGTCTCTCAGTCTAAAAAGCAATTAAGAGTTGAGCATCTTCTTGGGTAGAGTTTAATAACCGTGATCCGAGTAAATCGAAGCAGAGAGTATTTTCACCAACGAAGCGAGGAGATGCTAACCAGGATGTGGTTAATATGCATTTCTTGCTGCCGGCAAGGTAATTCAATGGGTAAGCAACCGTCGCGACCCCACTTGACCACAAATGCTGGCGATGGGGCAAATTGCTGTTGGCCATAAAATCCCTTGAACTGCGGATGGGCTAAGCTCAACTAACTCGCACTAATAGCCATAATCATAAGCCATAATGACTCGTGCTGCTGCTGCCGCTCCTGCTCCTGCTCCTGCTGAGACCATAGCTCACATTGCACAGAGTGAATGAGCCAGAGCTGAACGTAGCTGGATCCACTGTGCGTATGCGTAATATGCAGCCAGAGTGGAAACTTTGCGAATGACATCGAAACCGAGACGAGGCTTCCTCTCTCTCTCTCTCTCTCTCTCTCTCTCTCTGTGTGTGTGAGTGTATGTTTATGTATGTGTGTTGCAGTGTCATTTGCATAAAAGTAAAGTTCACCCACTCGACGGCAGCGGAAAATTTGAATGCAACCTGCAAACTTTTGCCAAATTTAAATTATAAATAAGCTGGCGGCTCCACTCGCCCGACTGAGGCTGACTCTGGCTCTACTTTGGCTAGGGGGAGTTGCCAGGCAGTGCGGGCAGCGTTTGACGTTGTCGACTCTAAACAAAACCTCATATGCATCGAAACGTAACGGCAAAAAGGATTTTAAGTGAAGTTGAAGTTGACTACACGACCGCATGCCACCGCAGACCAGCTCGTAGCTGCAGCAGGCTGCAACCCCTCTCGCATCTTAGTTGCTAGCGCATCCCCGGGAGACCACTTACATTGCTGGAGCAAAGTTTCGACTTTGGTTCCGGTTTCTCCTCCGCAGCCGGAGAAGGGGAACCCCCAAAAAACTAACATCGAGAAAATAAGCACAAAGTGAAAACTACACGCGCATATTCCAATTCCGCCTCACTAGACAAAGTGCAAAGCGTTGTGCGTGTGTCTTTCGGTGGTTGTGCATACCACCAGACACCACCACCAGCACATCAGACACCATCAAACCACTCGAACACAGCGTCAAAGGGCACGCGTCTGCCGGGCACCGCAGCGCAAGTTTAAATGTCATGTAAAATGTTTCCACTTACACAAATTAATGTGTAGAATTTAATTTCGTTGCAGCAATAAGACAAGCAAACACTCAGACTTTCCTCCCCACATGGAAATGAAAATGAAAATTAAATGAAAGCTGAGCGAAACCAACTCGCACCACATAGTGCCGAGCCATAACTATTTTAACACCACCAGCATTAATAAATAAATAGTCCTTTAGCGTGGCTAAACTGGAGAAGTTGTGTAAACCCAACAGAGGGTAGAAATATATTGAAATGCCTGGAAAGCACTATAACATTCCTTTCAGTTCTATATAGAATATACGGTGAGAATAGTAATAATAATAATACAAACTTCTGATTAATAAAACATTTTTTTCTTTTAGTTTATATTTTATATTATTAGTTAAAATTGGAATTGTAATAAATATTTTAACAACTTTATTTAACGAACTCTAACAAAATATTTAATGTCATTATTATTACGGGTTTCTAATATATTAACTATTTAGTTTAGCTAAGCTAAACCATTTTCTATCTTATCGAAAATCAATTCTTAACTTGACTAACTTACTTTAACTCTTGAGTTCTTTCTTATCCAGTTCAACAAATATACTGTTGAACTGGGCCACAGAACTCGAAAACTACCAAGAATATTTATTTACTTATTAGAAGTTAGAGTTTATATAAAATTCAAACTAAACTATAATTAAGTAGTGGTATCCCAAGATTATATACAACAAAAATTCCTATAAAGAAAAAAAAAAAAATAATAATAAATAAATAAATAAATAAAAAATTAAATACAAAAATAAATAAATAAATAAAATAAATAAATAAAAAAATAAATAAATAAATAGATGAATCGATAAATAAATAAATAATTAAATAAATAAGTAAAGTAAATAAAAGGAAATAATAAATAATAAAATAACTAAAAATAAATTTAAAAAATATATATACAGTAGAATCCGGTTATAACGACTCCGCTTAAAGCGTCCAACCGGTTATGTCGACGAAAAATTTTGGTCCCCAGACAAACATTTCTGAGCAAACTTATACGGTTATAGCGACATCCGGCTATAACGACGCAAAAACGGCGGTCCCTTGAGTGTCGCTAAAACCGGATTCTACTGTATATATAAAATAAATAAATACATACAAAACAAATCTATGATACCCCGTTTCAATGCATTTAGGGTATAAAAATAAATAAACATATTTAAATATATAATATATTTGAATAAACATATTTGAATATATTAAACAATAAGGTTAGGAATACGTGTTTTACCTTTTTATTATTGTATATAGTATTTTTGTAAATCATATTTCAGAGTTAGCAGCTGTTAGCTCACGTTGGCTAACCAAAGTACATACAAATGCTTGATCTTGGTCGATGGATAGGCCAATCTACTTAGAGCCACCCAGCTGTGAGTCCATTTGCCAGCCAGTCTAGTCTGAGTTTAGACAAATTGAAAATCAAATCATTGATAACTTATTGCATAGAAGTGAAGCTGATTTGAATCGACAAGAGCCAAAAGGTATTTAAATTTATGTTGCTTATTTTTTTATAGAATGTGACTCACGCAATTGGGTAAAAATAATAAGAGCACCAAAGATGATAAATAAATTCCGTCATCAATTGTGTAGACGACTATTTAAAACTAGCTTAAGGTTAGCGAATAAAAAAAAAAAAATAAAATAAATAAATAAATACAAAAATAAATAAAAAATAAATATATGAATAAATACAAAAAAAAAAAAAAAAAAAATAATAAATAAATAAATAAATAAAAATAAATACAATTTACCAAGTCAAAGCTAAAAAAAAAAATACAAATAGTTTAATATATTTAGAGGCCAACCTCGTATACCCTTAAAGGTACTCGTACCACTATTTTTGCCCAAACTGTCATGGTTAGACGATTAGTATATAGTTATGTATATAATTTTGTCCTACAAAAGAAGCCGAAGCATTTTTCTTTGTAATCCTATCCGCAAATAATTGGAATAAAATAGAATTTAATCCGCTCCCAATTGATATAGATTACCCATTATAAATATATATATCATTATATAGATCTTAGTTGTCCAAAAAGTATACTAATAATAATTCATATTAAAATCAAGCAAAAATCTTTAAATATAAATAATAGCAGACATTAATAATTGCCCATATATATATGGTATATGGAGAGCATTTGGCACATTTGGTTCATTTGCAATGCCATGCAAAATGGTAGCAATTTATAACTGTTATGTTAGGTGTGCAGCGCATTTAAATATCCACAATCTACAGCACTGGGAACCAAGTAAAATACATCAAATGCAAACCAAGTGCTCAAATTCATCACTAAGACAGCAGACAGCAGACAGCAGTCAGAAGCTTCAGTTGCCATTAGAAGGCTCTCACTCGCTGGCAATTCCTACAAAATTTTTGGCCAAATGAAGCGTACTCCCACTGGCTAAAAGGGTTTAGCAGCAGAGAGAGAGAGAGAGAGAGGAAGGGAGTTAGACTAACTCTATATGTGATATGCTTGAGAGACTTTTAGCTTCATTGCTTGATTTGTTTAAATGCCTTTGCTGTGTTTGGTTTATGGTTGTGTCATTGGGCATTGGCTTGGTTTTTTTTTTTTTTTTGGGTGCTTTTGTTCCCAGCAGAGTGATGGGATGGGTCTCTCTCGGGGGGTTAAAGGGATTGCGGGCTGGAGAGCTTAGTGCTTAACTTGTCTAAAAATCTTGTTTGTCTGCTTCTGCATGTGTTAAATGAAAAGTTTTTGGCATTGCTGGTGCATTTGTTGATGGCCCCATAGATACAAAAGTTATTTGCCATTGCTAAACCAACTGAAAGTATTTGAATCTGCCCCCCAGAAGCCAGAACCCAGACAACCCCTAAACAAATTTCTCTCTCTGACTGTTCATGTGTCTGTGTGTGTGTGTGTGTGTAAATGTCAGCATATGCATATAATAATAAAAACAAATATGGCCAAAAGTCTCGAGCTCAGCACATTTGCTCCGCTTTAGCCTTCTGCTGCAGATAAATTTGTATCCGAATATTTGCTGCGTACATAATACATACATAAATAAATACATGACTCAAATTAATTAATTTCTTTACTAAGTAATTACATGCTAAACATGTGAGACAGAGGGAGACGGGGACGATCTTTTACCAATTCCTAACCCCTTCAATAAAAGTTGCTTTTTGAGCTGAAAGTATTTGTAAAGTTTAGCGAAGAGTATTTCGATTATCTCAAGGGGTCTAGCATGCTTAACACTAGATTCTCTCTAGTTTTTCTCGTGTTTTATCGGAGTATTGTTTTTTTCTGTTTTGGTAATTAAATTATATAAGTATTTGCGGTATGCTATAATACTCGCACAAATTTCACTCTGTTTTTCTTCTGGTATTTGTTTACTTTCGAGAAATCCGTGCTCGTTTCAGTTCATATTTTTCACAAGCAAATTACAAGCACAGCAAAAACAGGAGGAGCTTAGCCTTTGCTAAGAGCTGGAGTTGCAGCAATTTGGGGGCTGGTGGGGGCTTGATACGGGCGCAGGGATCTGCAGTTTTTGGGTTGAGTTGTGAAAATGCTTACGAAACTTGTAACAAATACAAAAGTCAATGGCGCTGCAAAAGAAGTTTTTGCCTGGCAGCGCACACGGTAAATCTTGCAAGCTAAAACTTTCGACTTGCTTAAATAAACTCAGCACACACACAGACACACAGACACAGTTGTAGAAAGATGGAAGCACACGTACTCGCACACACACACACAGCCGCATATAGACAGAGACATGCTGAGATACAGATACTCAAATACGTTGCTATAAGCTGCTTTTCTCATGCACACACGCACACGCACACATGACGATTCCATGGCTTCGGTCTCTGACTTCAGCTCAACTCCTCCAACTCCTTGCACAGAGCATGTTTCCGATTGTCCTTCCTTCCAATTCGCATTTTCAGCAATTTGATTACAAAGCGCACACTGACACGACATGCTCTGAAAATATTTATATACGAGTTTATAATTGTATAAAAATATACGAAATAAATGTATTCCAAATGTGAAGAATTTCATAATAAATTATAATACCATAAATGCAATGAGAAAATGTAAATAAAATTCGTATTCTTCTTATATATATGTATTGTATATATGTATATCTCTCTCTTTGTCTGTTCCTTAGTCTAACGAATCTCCATATCTCTGACTTTGTCTTTCTGTTTTCATATTTCTCAGTGAATCTCTGTATATTTTTATATATTTCTGTCTCTCATTTTTTCTCAGTCTATTATTCAAAATATTTTACTCCTTCATCCTTGATCTATCTCCTTGATCATCCTCTTGTTCTATCGTTTTCTCCATTTCACTTTGTTTCTCTGTCTCTCTCTCTCTCTCTCTCTCTCTCTCTTTGTTGCTTTATTTAATTCTATATTAATATTATAAATTAATCAATCAATTGTTAATTCTATAATAATATTACAAATCAATCAATTGTTAATGCATATATCTCCAATTTGTTCGCCTTTTCAATGGATGTGAGCCCAGTGTGCGCTATTTAGTTGCTAGTTTGTGTTTGCCATGTTTGTTACGCCTTGCAAGCGACCTTGCCAACAACAACAGCAACTGGCCAAAATCAAACCCAAAAGCCAAAAGAGGTCTGAGCCGATAGAGAGGTAGAGGTAGAGAGAGAGAGAGGGAGACAACATCTATAGCCATAGCCATAGCTCTAGCTGCATGCTCAGCATTTTCAGTTGCTGTTCTTGTTGAGTTTGAGTCGAGTCGAGTCGAGTCGAGTTCGAGCTGCTTCCGTACTTTGAGGATATTTGTCTGCTGAATTAATTGGAATTAGTCGCGACATGCTTATCCCAAAGTCTAAAATAAACAATAAAATGGATACCTATTCAAATAGGGCGCGCAAACAGAAGCACACAGCGGAAGTCAGGGAGCAAATGAAAGAGAGAGAGAGAGAGTGAGAGAGAGGGGTAGAGTAGGATAGCACATCATGCAAAAGTATAGGACAGTCTCGCTGGGCTTGAGTGGGTTGAGTTGGTGTGGAAAACAATGCAAAGTTTTAATGAATTTTGGTTTAAGTTTTCAGCGGGTAGTTGCGCCTTTTGCCCTTTGCGATTTCCTCTAAAATGTATTTTAAACGAGTAAAGGAAATTGCATTATTTCAATTACAAATTCGTTAGTCGGCGACGACGATGATGACTACAACGGCAAATGCTCTTCGTCTCAGCTGAGATTCGAGTAGACAGCAAACGCCGCAGGCAATTAGTCGTGTCAAAGCTTTCATTATTGTTTTGTCATATTTGCTTTGTGAGGGTGTGTGTGTGTGTGTGTCAGTCACACTCTAAAGTCTTAATTAATGTATAAATATGTACTCGTCTGCTGCGAGCATATACACATAAATGTATATGTATGTGTGTGTGTGCTATAGGAAAACAGAATAGATTTTATATTTAATTAGTGCAAACTGTGCAAAACTTGGCCTGACACGATGTCGCCAATTGTTGTGGCAACAAAGGCAAACAAATGAACTGGAAGTGGAACTTTTGCCTCAACAACTCAAGCCAGCAACAGCAGCAGCAGCAACAACAACAGCAACAGCAACAGCAACAGCTGTGTGCACCACGGGGCGACATGACAAAAACGCCTCAAGGCAACCATCAAGGGAGCGACAACTGGACCGAGTTCCAGCTCTATACAATAGTAATAGTATACTCCATAGAGATGACACTCTGGCCAGACACGACACGGCAGGAGACGATAGAGGTGTGCTAGCAGTGTATTAAAAACTCGGTTAGCTCTCTTGTTACTCTCAATTTGCATCCTCTCTCTCTCTCTCCCTCTTACACATATATATATACATCTTTGCTTTCTTTCTTGCTTTTAATGAATGACACAATTACATATATGTGAGAATCGTATAGAAAGGCATGTAACTCACGAGGGAAATCGAATTGAAATCCATCTCTAGCCGAGCTGCTTCTGTCCCCTTGAGTAGTTCGCAGAAGTGCAAAAAGTTTAACAGCTGAATCCTGGAATGCCCGGCGGCAACACTAAAAGTATTCATCGATTGCCCAATGGATATTCAATGGGACTTCTCCCAGAAGGCAGCAAAACTCGCGACAGATTTTAAATGAACTTTGCCTGTGTATGAAGTATGTAAATTTATTGAAATACTCAACATCTGCAGAAGTACATACACATACATATATATAGCTATTTATATAAAGTCTAAATGAAATGTTAGGCCTTACCTAAATGATTTCTCTTTTTAGCAGCACCCACATAATTACAATAATTATGGCTAAATTGAATGCATCCCATGTCCATTAATAATCCACTTGAATGCCTATATGCATATGATTGCTGGCATACATATATCGCCTTAATGAATTTCCACAAATTGTGTGGCAATAATTAAACGTTAACATTTCTCCTTGTCAAATTTCATTAGTTGTCGCCCCTGTTTGAATGTAGCCATAATTACCGTTACATTTAGCCATAGCAGCGACAACTTTTCCCACAGCTCCAATGTCCAATACATATGTACATACATTCACATTGACACATCAATTGGCATGATGGCTATAAAAAATTGAATACAGTCAAAGAAATAATTTCCACTTAATACTAATTAGAGCGCATGCCGCTGATGGCCGTACAATCAGGAAGAGCTGCAATCAAATGCTGGGGAAGTTCCCCAAATGCCCGGCGGCGGATGGAACTTAGCATTGAGTTCGTTTAAGTAAGTCAGTGCAGTTAGTGGGTTTTATGGCATAGGCTTGCTTCATTAGACAGCATTTCAGGCCAGCAGTCAGTGGCAGATTGGGCACACATTCATTATACACTCGCCCATACACAGGCGATGCATCGGTGAATAAGTGTGCGTGTCTGTGTGTGTGTGTAAATGGCACTTGACTTGTTCGACATAAACATGAAAATGATGATGTCACATTTGCACAATTGTGCGTACAGCAGAAACAACATCAACAACAACAAAAACAAAGATATTAAAGTCTGATTGACAGACAACAAAATACCCTATATAAGACACTTTCTATTATTTAAAATATTTTCAATTAGAATGTTCATCAAAATAAAGAGCTGCGCACATTTAATAGCTATTTCAAACGGCTTTAAATTAAATTGCTTTAATTATTTTATGAAATTATTTTAGTTGAATCAATAAATTCTGAAATTAGAAACTTAATGTATATATAATATATATAATATTAATTATTATTATTATATTAACAGATGATTTTAGACGATATTTAGTCTGTTCGTAGAATAAAATTTATGTAAATATTCATCAAAATATGTACATGCTTTAATAAAGATAATACCCCCATATGATTGCATCTGACAAACTTTAATATTTTGAATAAATTATTAAATATATATAAATATTTTTTTTTTTTTTTCAAATAAATAACAATAGTTTTATTTCAGCATAGGAATTCGTAATCTTCTTTAAAGAACAAAGTCCTCATTAAAATATTTTTAAATAAAGAATAATTAATTCGAGAAAAAGAATATTACTCCTTAATAAGTCTAGTTTTTATATTTTTATATTTTATATTTTATATTTCTATTTTATAGTTTAATACATATTTTTTAAAATTTAATATATACCCCTCAATAGCTTCTGTTCGCAGAGTGCAACGAGCAGTAATTGTTATTGTTGGGCTTGCTTTGGAAAATGGAAATGAATTTTCCACGCGCTCCTGCACCAATTATTTCCCCCGTTTTCCCTCGCCACGCCTCGCCTCGCCTCGCCTCACTTGCAGTGCACTTAATGTGCGTAGTAGATCGTGCAAGCGTGAATCTGGTGATATGGCGATTAAAAATCGCATTGCCAAAGCGAATAAAAAATGCAACAAAAAAAAAAAGATACGCAAATAAAACGGCAAAAATATGAGTACGGCAATGACAATGCCCGAAATGCAGCTGAAATGCTGGACTCGGTTTTTTTTTCTACATTTCGCTTGTCGCATTTTATTCTGTTTTTGGCATCGACGGGCGCCGTGCGATAAAACAAAAGCCGATTTTCAGTTGAAAAGTTTAATTGAACAATGATAATGTTGCCAACAACAAGCAACAACAGCAACAACAACAACAATAGCTATAACAACAGCAGCAAGACTGAAAACAAAATGTCACAAAATGTAAAATCGAACAAAAGAATTTATATTGGTTGATAAAATTGCGAGAATTGGCACTTGACATAATGTGAATTGTTTATAAATGCTCAATGCAATGATCATTAAGAGGCCTGAGATGAGTTCAAAATTAATTAAGATGCAGATAGGATAGCTTTAGGAAGGAAGTATTAGAGAGAAATTAGGATATGTTCTGTTTCTATTCTCTATTCTCTATTTCTATTTCTAATATAAAATGTTCTTTTAGTTCGAACTACTATTAAAAACTGCAATTTAAAATATGTTATATCATATGTATACTTTATAATACCTACATATTTATAGTATTTAGTTCTGTCTCTCTCTCAGTAAGACTCTTATGGAGATCGAGCAAGCGCGACTCAAAAAGAGCTAAGCTATTTGTTAATAGAATTTCCTTAAGAAATACCCGAAATTAGTTCCAGTCTATTGAATTTTTCGATTTTCCCTCCTGCTGCCCCGCCCACAGAGTGCAGCCAATTAAAAAAGCTCTCTCTCTCTCTGCCCACAAAAAAGAGAGAAACAACCACGCCGCACCATAAAACTGCAGCTGTTCATTTTATTTGGCGTCATAAAAACAAATATTAAAATTGCAGCCATGCCACAGTTTCACAGTCTTTGGAACGAACAGAATGGAAAAATAAATAAAAAAAAAAAATAAATAAAAAATAGAAAAGAACGCCAACGCTTACTCTGACGCCCATTAAACAATTTATGTTTGTAGCAGCACTTAAGTCCTACCAATTGCTGGCAAATTCAACAAAATACACGCAATACAACAAAAGTGCACCACCGAATAGTGATGCGAGCAGAGACAGAGAGAGTGAGAGTGAGTGAGAGAGAGAGAGAGAGAGAGAGTGCGACACCCACACAGTTTACATTTATTGTTTTTACGAGGCTCGAGCTAGCACGGCTAATTGAAAAATACTTTGTTGTGCAGTATTATCTGCCTCCGTCTCCTGCCCCTGCCCCTGCCCCTGCCCAAACTCAAGCTGACTCGATTTGCAGAGAATTGATGCGGCGCCTCGCTCGCTCGCATTGGATACGGCCAATTGGCACAGTTTTGCGGACCAGTTTCAAATTCACTTTCCATACAAATTGGCAGCGCGTCGATGGCGCTAATGAAAATTAACATAAAATGCTGCTGACAGCAGGCAATCGACCGAGCACGGTAGCCAAATGCATGCAGGGCAGTCGGCGGGCTCGAAAATTGCAGTCAGTGAAGATGCACCAACTGATTTTAATGCGATTCAACAGCTCTGCACGCGATGCCAAGCCAGAAAACGTTTTGATAGCTTCCCCCCAAAAACTGTGGCCCTAGCCGCAACGAGTACGGCACACCGCTCCGCTCCACTTCTATTCTCTTCTCTTCTCCTACATATTTGGCCAATGCCTCCGGGCCAAGAACTGAGCCGCACGGAGCCGGCGCCGGAACGCCGTTGCATTTTGATGATGCCTGTGTGGCCTCTCTGTGTCCCCTTCTTTCAGTCTGTCTCTCTCTCACTCTGGCTGTGGGCTGGGCTGGTCGTGCCATTGTTAAGTTTAACCAAGGTAATCTCTATGCTTCCATCGCCTATCGTGACAAACTGACATAAATGCCCGGCGGCAGGCACAGAGAGTCCAATCAACGCCAGCTACTTGCAGGGATTCATCCGAGTACCCAATGACACTGGCTGCAGACTGGCAAAAACTATGAGATTTATCTAACAAACAAAGGCAATTGCTACTCGAAATTATCGGCATTAGAAAAACAATTAGTGGAAATGCTCAGTGTTCGCTAAGCTAAATGATAGTTCATGAAAGCTCTTGATAAGATTAAAGATGTGTTGTTCTCTTGCAGAATGAATAACTTGAATATCTTAGATATTTTTATATAATATAGATTTCTCAGAAATACAGAGATTACTTGAATATTCTTTATTTAGAATAGATCTAAATCTCGTGCAATCAACATATACAACTTAATTTTTGTTGATTGATTTAACAGGCAAATCACACATATATTTTATATATGTATAAAAATATGTTTTTAAAAATAGTAAAAAATATAGAATAATATAAAATATTTACAAAATTATTTTTATATTATTTTATATTTTTTTACTATTTAAAAAAATATTTTTTATATATTTTATTTATTATTTATTTTATTTATTATTATTTATTTTTTTAGTTGAGAATAATTATGCTAAGAAATGTCTAGAGTTAGTTCAGTTATTTTTGAAAATAAATACATAGATATGTATATTTAGAATTGTTTCATTGAAATAATGACCAATTTAAAATTCTATACATACTTCTCGGCAGATGATAATTATAGACAATATAGAGTAAGACTTATTTAATAAACTAATAGAAAACTAAAAAATATTATATTCCATTATTATATCAATATATTAAGTATTTATTGTAGATTTTTTATTATTATTTATATATTTTACAATTTCAACAAGTGTCATTTGATTAGAAAACTCAATATTTTTTCTTCCGCATCCCTCGTAGCTGACAGTCTGTGCCATGCGGTTGCCCTACTAACTATTATTATGGTAGTTCCAAATTTTCGTTGCTGTTGGTGTTTCTGGTTCGTGCACTTGGCAAAACGCCGCGCCATTTTAGCCAGCCATTGCCTCGCTGCAATTGACGGAAGTTCATTGGTTAGCAAATGGCAGTTTTTGTACGCTCATTAGCATTATTTGTCAGTCTGCGGTAGGTTTTTCGGGTAAAGTGATTCAAGTGGATGCACTGGCCCCAATACGCACACACACACACATAGATTGGATGTGGGTGTTTTGTATATGTATAGCAATATATACTAGCTCGAATGATAGGTTTGTTTTGCGCTTGAGGTGAGAAGCTATCGACTTTCTTTTAGAGTAAACCCTATATGATGTCTAGCTAGATACATAGATAAATCAGTTTTAGTTTAAGTGGTATTTCCTGATGTTGGTTGTTTATTTTATAGTTATATTATTTTCTCCTAAAGTTCATTTAAGTCTGTCAGTTATAGCAGTTTAATAAAATAAAGCTAGCTTTTACATTAAATAAATATTTATATAAATACATCAATATAGCATTTTTGCTGTAATTTTTTAAACTCAATGGATTTTTTTTTAGTTGCATTGAAAGAGGAAAATTAAATATTCTAATATTTTTATTTGGCTAGCTTTTCATCAAGTCAGCTTTTACATTAAATAAACATGTAAAAAATCATTTTTTTTATTTGCACTAAATAGTTGCAATAAAAGAGGAAAAGAGTTTATTAAAAAAATAAATAAATATATACAAAATAATATGTACACAAATATTTTACTTTTATTCATTTGATGAATTTTTACAACTTTAATAGGTTTTATCAGCCTTAATATTTCACCAAACAATTTTTTGTATTCTGTGATGAGTTCTCTATCAGATTCATTCATGCATTTTATGAATTGCATTAATGAAAATTCATTATTTATTTATGTTGGCATTAATTTCTAGATGAGAAATTTTAAGCTGCTAATTTGATTTAACGGAGTTTTGTGTTCATTGACATTAACAAAAATTAGATTATTAAATTAAAATGAAGAAAGACTGGCAATATTTATAAGTATATATAGGTCCTTAAATTATAGAAGTTCTAGATTAGATGGCATAAATAACAGCAGGAGACCAGCAGAAGAAAGGAATCAAAAGAGGTTTTCTAGTACCAGAAATTTGTTATTTAGATTCATATAAATCCTGCTGGAGCATGGTCCACGTTTTCTCTCTGCATGCCTGAGAACTTAAATGTTTGTAAACTCTCAGCTTGATGTTTACCTCAGCGCATTTGCTAGTTCAACAAAGTCTTTCATCTTTTTGGACATGTACTATTTTTTTTCTTTACGCCGTTCCACTTCGTACAAAACTTTCAGTTTTCCAACTAATCAGCGCAATGCAATGTCAAGTTATGCTAAGCATGGCTGTCGGAAATTCCGCAAAGTAACTTGTTAAATTTCCATGACATTTCCAGCTAGCTGGGGGAATAAATATATTTGAGCACCTGATACGGCTTTCGAGATGCCAGCTATTTGGCTTGGCTTGGCTCGGTCAACTAAGCTACTCAAATGGCTGCTCGTTAGAGCTCAAGTGATTCAACAGAATGCTTAACATGCCTAATGTCATTTGGCGCAGCGCTCAAATTAATAGCCGTCACTTTTCACCTGACCAGAGCAACCCCCGCTCGTCCCTCCGCACCACACCGCATTGGAGAGAAAAAAAAAAAGGAAATACTGTGACCCCAACGTTTTTGGGGGCTCAAGCACTTCAACTTTTTATAAGCAGTGCCGCCCCCCTCCCCAAACCAGATGAATACGTAACATTCCTGGCAATTGTTGTCGGCTAATCCATGGCACGCAAAAGCAAAAAAAAATGAAAACAACGAGGAAAAATAAATATATTTAACTCAAGTGGCGCGCGTTTATATCAGTAGCCTCGACTGGAACTCATATAATAAATGGGACAGGCGGCAGCAGAATGAAGCTTTCAGCTGGGAACTCGCTCAGCGCTCTCTCTCTCTCTCTCTCTCCCAGATTTTTATGCGTTTTCTCAAGCTATACAGTATTGTGCTGCTGCTTGGCAATAAAATGCGAATGCGATTGCGAATGCGAATGCGAAATGTGAGCAAGTTGTTGTTGGGGATCTGTGCCACATCCTCGATTATATGTACGGCAAGTCGGGGCAAGTCTGGGTAGGCAACAAAAGCGCTGCCCATTATGACTAATGGTTGACATTTAACTTAATCTGCTTAAGATGATTATTGAAAATGAGTGCCACTTATGCCAAATGTTGCGTCATAAATATTCATGCACTCGCGACTGTGTGTGTGTATGTGTGTGAGTAGTACCCAATGGCAACAATAAAAATCTGTGGCAGGAAGAGCCTACAAAATATGTATACCGTTGTTATAGGGGAACAGCAGCAGCAGCAGCCGCCTCTGCTAATAGAAAGTCTTTTGGCTGGACGGCAAACGCATAAAAAAACTTGCCAACATGATTTATATATTAATGTATATACATATGTATGTATGTGTGTGTGTATATGTATATATGGTATTTATGCTGTGCATAAGCACAAACACATCCATTCGTAATGCATATGCCTGGATATTTTTATGTTCTCACCAAAACTCATTTCGAGTGCGGTGTGCGGTGCGTGTGTGTGCGTGTGTGTGTGTGTATGGGAGATTTGATTTATCGGAATTTGGCGTATATTTTACAATTTAGCGGCTATAATTCATTATGTCGGTTTTGGCGCTGCGCTTACATCGAGTGGAGCATTAACATATACAGAGACAGTTTGTCATTTGACAGTGAAGCTTAAGTATAATGATTTAGATTCTAACATTAATCCTAGAGAAACAGAGATCATTGGGTGAGTCTATTGCGATTTACTATAAATGAAAATTGTAAATGAAATATTTGTTTTTCTTAAAAAAAAAATATTACAAAAAAACTTGTATAATTGTAAATAATAATAAAAAATATCCACAGAATATTAAATACTAAAACTGATAAAAAACCAAAATTTTTCAATATTTGTTAAAAGTAAATCTATTAAAAAATATTAAATAATTAATAATATTATTAATATAAATTTTAATATAATTTTAATATAATTTTTTAATTTACATTCTTCTTCATTAAATTTTCATGAATTCAATTTTATATTTATATTTATTATTTTATACAAATATATTTATTTTTTCTATATATTATTTCAATATTATTTACAATATTTATTTACATACATTTTTTTATTTTTTTTTCTCAATTAAATATTTTAATTATTATTATTATTTTGTTATTATATACAATATTTATTTACATAAATATTTTCAATTTTTTTTCAATTAAATATTTTTTTCTTATTATTATTTCATTATTATTTACAATAATAATAATAATTGAATAAATACTGAACTTTTAATATATTTAAAAATAGAAATATTTTTTATTTTTAAATGAAAATTCAAAATGAATTATAATTATTATTGGTAAAGTTCATAATTATTCTGTAAGCTATAATTTCTTTAACATTGTAGCCTACAATCATTTTAGACTGATCGTCCCATCTGCATGACAGAGAAATATTACTAAATGGTTAATCGTTCTCCAGGTACGCTTGTTTTAAATAGCAATTTGATAATAAACTGTTGCATCATCGTGGCATATCGTGGCATATGGGAATCTGGCATGTGGCATGCCAAGCCGTGACATCCTTTTGCTGAGTGCAGCGCCTGACCCCGCCAGCTGTTTGCCGGTGACTGTTCACGTTGTGGTCGGGGGGCAGGAGGAGAGCAGGAGGAGGAGCGGCGACTGGGAGGGCCTCGGGCATGGCCTGCGGTTATGTTAATGAGCTTGCACACAATTAGCAGCTGCTGCTGTTGCCGTCACTAGCAGGCAGTCCGACGCCTGACGCTGGAGCTAGGGCTGGGTTCTCGGCCAATGGTATATGGTCTATCCATGTAGTGGCATTTGCGCTTGTCACTTCAATTATGGTAAATATTTAATGCATAGCAACTGAGCAGCAGTCGACCTAGGAGGTACGGGGGCGGCGCCCGGGCGTGGCATAGTGTAATAATAATCAACGCAAAATCAGTTGTGCGTTCTAATAAATAAATAAATAAGCCTGGCGTTTGCTTTAATTACAAAACGCAAAATTAAATTGAAAATAAAATGCTAGCCGCAGTTTGTGGGCGGGGCTTTTATTTCAATACGGTTGCGAAAAATAAATTGCATTGCAATTTTGCAATTTAGATTGGAAGCTGAAACCCGAATGTACGCCATCTAAGCCATGTCTGACAGTCCTGGATGGGATGGGATGGCCTGGCTGGGTCTGTTCTGGTCTGGTCTGGGTTGCATTTGAGCTATCGAACTGAAAGATTTCCTTTTAAATTATAAAATTGCAAATTAAATGGCTGCCAATAAAGTGGAGCGACAGTTAGCAACTGGGTATCCGCCCGGCGACCGGCCTAAGCCCAATCTGTAACATTGAATGAACGAACGAACGTCTCTCAGAAGACACTTGGCGCATAATTCAATTCAACACGAAATGTATGCAATTTCTTTTGGACCCTCAAGGACTGGAAGGAAAACGTAGCAAGGCAAAAGATATAAGTAAAACATAATTGAATTCAAATTTGTGCAATCGTAAGTAACTAAGATACAATTATGTACGTGGCTGGCTTTCTCTCGCTCTCTCCGTCTCTCTCTCTCTCTCTGTCTCGCTCTCTTTGCATATCTGTTCTGTATGGCTGACTGTCAAGTCTCGTCACGGCTACATTTTGACACACAATTGAAAGGCACGCACACACACACATACACATATACCTACCCCAGCCGCCCCCTCCCACCTACTCAACTACTCCACCCCCCATTATAGACGAACTTACATGAACAGACCCCAGCCAGACCTAAAGCCAAAGCCAGCGACCGGGGCAGACAATGAAACGTAATCACACTAATGGCACCAAGAGCAATGAAGCGCATGTAATTGGTAAAGAGCTCGAGAGTGTAGAGTGTAGAGTGTAGAGCATAGTGTGTAGTGTAGTGTGCTTTGCGATGCCGTGCTCTCCGCTGCGCTGCGCTGCTCTGCGTTGCTCTGCTTTGCTGTGCAGTGCAATGAAGTGAAATGCAAAACAGTGAATTATCGTGAAATATCGCAAGGCCTTCTCAATTCAAGCTATTGTTAAAGCTTACAACTGTTTCAAATTAATATTAATGTCTATATGTATTATATGAGTAGGTATATCAAATGTAGTATTGAAATGGAAATATTCGGAACATAATTAGGCAGGCTGAGAAAGTTTTTAGTTAATTTAACCTAATATAAGAATTTACTTTGACTTTAATGTAACTATCGCTATGAATATAAGAATACGATAAAGCTAGGTATATAAAAAGTGGTATATTATTATAATTAAAACATTATAGTTTTGCAGATTTTTTCATTTTTATTGAATAATCGAGAAACATTTGGAAATCATGTGAATTTAAATTCTTATTAACTTATAAATTATATATGTAGATAGCTTTATGAAATTGATAAGTGAAACGTGATCAAATCAGAATCAGATATTTTAAACTACATAATAATAAGAAATAAAGTGTTAGATTTATTATAATTCTTCTGTTCTGGCAACACATGAATATATAATAACAAATTGTAAAATAAAAACAAATTTCCCTGCTGTTTCATATTTTAACTAGTTTGTATGCTAAGCTTTAAGCGATGCCAATTAAAAATCTGGTTTGGCTTTAAGCGAATGCTTACATTATTAAAAACTCTAAATTACTTTATTTATACATATGAAAAAATAAACAAAAATCAAATTACTGTGTTCAAGTGAACACAATTTCCTGTCAACACGAACTGATGAATTTATAACTGTTGATTAATCAACATTAATCACACACATACACACATTTACATATTAGTGATAATTAATTTCATTGTTTGCATTTTTGCTATTTTCTTCTTTATTTTTATTTTTTATTTCGCCGTGACATATCGCAGAGTTGTTGACCATCCCTAATGAGCGGGTGCGCGATTTGTGGTTGTCTTCGCTGCATTTTATAGCATAGTTTTTGGGGCGTAAGCAAAAGTCGTTGACGCAACCGTTGCAACGCGTTGCCGTTACAGTTACAGTTACCGTTACCTCAGATGACATGTGATGTGAAGAAACCGGCGGCGCTAAAGCAATGCAATTACACGTTACCGTTGCTCGCGCTGCATATGTGTATAACTGTTTGTGGGCTGACTGTGTGCGTGTGTGTCTGCTTTATTAATGAGTTGGCCTCTGTCTGTGTGTGTGTGTGTGCTGCTGTGTGCGTGTGTCAAATGTGAGTCGCATGAGCCAAGCAAAGTTGCAACATCATATTGAAAAATGATGAAAGTTTTCGAGTTTTAATGCGAAAATGAGCGACTGTCAGCTGAATAGATGGATAGATACATGCTTAAACACACACGCACCCACACAGCTGATGTGAGTAATGAAAAGTTGAGGTTAAGTAAGTATCTCGTGGTGGTGTGCAGTAAATTAAAAATCAATAACCCATTTGCCAACAACAAAGCGACGAAAGTTGTCACAACCAATCATAATCTGCCTGATGATGATGAGTAAATCCAAAGGTGGAGCCCTTAATGAATTGAACTGGAGCGAGGTGCACAGCGCGATGAGTGCAAGACGACTAGGGATGAGGCGTGGCAAATGCTGTTTTAATATAGAATAACTAATGTTATGACGGCGCTCAAAGTCAACATTTACCCAACTTGTCAAAATATTAAAAAGACATTTGTTTAACTCATTGAATTCAATCTGAATCCTACAGCTTATTGGCATTGTGTTTAGATAATAAAGGATATTATGTATATTGTAGATATAGGTAGTGGATAGATACATACATACATACTAGATAGATTAAATAGCTACGATACTATAATACAAAAAAAAAAAAAAAAAAAAATATTAAAATACTAAACAAATATATACAGAAATATACTAAAAACTACTAAAGTGCTAATATACTAATATAATGAGATACTTGATGCTAGAATGCTAAGCTACTACGTTTCTAAAATGCTAAAATACTAAGAATATTTAAAAAAATACTAAACCAAAAAATACTAAACTAAATTTAAAAAATACTCCTACTTCGGATAAACTTAGCGCTGACAAATGATGTCTATTTGAATAGGACATTGTTAATTAAGTTGAAAAATAGTATATTTTAAAGTCTGATATACAATATAATAGTTGCTTTGAGTCTGATTTGTATGCAAGTTATCGAAATATAAAAATGGTTATCGAAAAAGTTATCGAAATCGATAAATTGTTATCGAAAAAGTAATCGCCATCGATAAATTGTTATCGAAAAGTTATCGAAATCAATGTGGCGGACTAATGAATGACTGATGATTGATAATTGATTAATAAATGGATTATTAGCTTAATTATTAAAGTCTAGTGTATTATAAAATAGTTTATCTTGTTTAGTTTATAAAATTTGATTTCATCCAGCCCCTTCCTAAAGGAATAAAGCAAAAATACCAAAAAATACTAAAAATACCGAAATTCCATGTCTCCTACTTCGGAAAAACTTAGCGCTGACAAATGATGACTATTTGAATAACACATTGTTAATTACGTTGAAAAATATTATATTTTTAAGTCTGGTGTAAAATATAATAGTTTATCTTGTTTAGTTTATAAAATTTGATATCATCCAGCCCTTTCCTAAAGGAATAAAGAAAAAATACCAAAAAAATACTAAAAATACCGAACTCTACTTTGGGTAAACTAAGTGCTCTCAAGTGATGACTATTTGAATAGCACATTGTTAATTAAGTTGAAAAATATTATATTTTAAAGTCTAGTGTACAATATAATAGTTTATCTTGTTTAGTTTATAAAATTTGATATCATCCAGCCCTTTCCTAAAGGAATAAAGAAAAAATACCAAAAAAATACTAAAAATACCGAACTCTACTTTGGGTAAACTAAGGGCTGTCAAGTGATGACTATTTGGATAGCACATTGTTAATTAAGTTGAAAAATATTATATTTTAAAGTCTAGTGTACAATATAATAGTTTATCTTGTTTAGTTTATAAAATTTGATATCATCCAGCCCTTTCCTAAAGGAATAAAGAAAAAATACCAAAAAAATACTAAAAATACCGAACTCTACTTTGGGTAAACTAAGGGCTGTCAAGTGATGACTATTTGGATAGCACATTGTTAATTAAGTTGAAAAATATTATATTTTAAAGTCTAGTGTACAATATAATAGTTTATCTTGTTTAGTTTATAAAATTTGATATCATCCAGCCCTTTCCTAAAGGAATAAAGAAAAAATACCAAAAAAATACTAAAAATACCGAACTCTACTTTGGGTAAACTAAGGGCTGTCAAGTGATGACTATTTTAATAGCACATTGTTAATTAAGTTGAAAAATATTATATTTTAAAGTCTAGTGTACAATATAATAGTTTATCTTGTTTAGTTTATAAAATTTGATATCAGCCAGCCCTTTCCTAAAGGAATAAAGAAAAAATACCAAAAAAATACTAAAAATACCGAACTCTACTTTGGGTAAACTAAGGGCTGTCAAGTGATGACTATTTGGATAGCACATTGTTAATTAAGTTGAAAAATATTATATTTTAAAGTCTAGTGTACAATATAATAGTTGCTGTGAGTCTGATTTGTATGCAAGTTATCGAAATATAAAAATTGTTATCGAAAAAGTTATCGAAATCGATAAATTGTTATCGAAAAAGTTATCGAAACCGATAAATTGTTATCGAAAAGTTATCGAAATCAATTTGGCGGACTTATGAATGACTGTTGATTGATATTTGATTAATAAATGGATTATTAGCTTAATTATTAAAGTCTAGTGTATAATAAAATAGTTTATCTTGTTAAGTTTTTAAAATTTGATATCACCCAGCCCCTTCCTAAAGAAATAAAGAAAAAATACCAAAAAAATACTAAAAATACCGTACTCTACTTTGGGTAAGCTAAGCGCTGACAAATGATGACTATTTGAATAGGACATTGTTAATTAAGTTGAAAAATATTATATTTTAAAGTCTAGTGGACAATATAATAGTTGCTGTGAGTCTGATTTGTATGCAAGTTATCGAAATATAAAAATTGTTATCGAAAAAGTTATCGAAATCGATAAATTGTTATCGAAAAGTTATCGAAATCGATAAATTGTTATCGAAAAGTTATCGAAATCAGTGTGGCGGACTAATGAATGACTGTTGATTGATAATTGATTAATAAATGGATTATTAGCTTAATTATTAAAGTCTAGTGTACAATATAATAGTTTATCTTGTTTAGTTTATAAAATTTGATATCATCCAGCCCCTTCCTAAAGAAATAAAGAAAAAATACCAAAAAAATACTAAAAATACCGAAATCTACTTTGGGTAAACTAAGCGCTGTCAAGTGATGACTATTTGAATTGCACATTGTTAATTAAGTTGAAAAATATTATATTTTACAGTCTAGTGTACAATATAATAGTTTATCTTGTTTAGTTTATAAAATTTGATATCATCCAGCCCCTTCCTAAAGAAATAAAGAAAAAATACCAAAAAAATACCAAAAAAATACTAAAAATACCGAACTCTACTTTGGGTAAACTAAGCGCTGTCAAGTGATGACTATTTGAATAGCACATTGTTAATTAAGTTGAAAAATATTATATTTTAAAGTCTAGTGTACAATATAATAGTTTATCTAATTTGATATCATCCAGCCCCTTCCTAAAGAAATAAAGAAAAAATACCAAAAAAATACTAAAAATACCGAAGTCTACTTTGGGTAAACTAAGCGCTGTCAAGTGATGACTATTTCGATAGCACATTGTTAATTAAGTTGAAAAATATTATATTTTAAAGTCTAGTGTACAATATAATAGTTTATCTTGTTTAGTTTATAAAATTTGATATCATCCAGCCCCTTTCTAAAGAAATAAAGAAAAAATACCAAAAAAATACTAAAAATACCGAACTCTACTTTGGGTAAACTAAGCGCTGTCAAGTGATGACTATTTCGATAGCACATTGTTAATTAAGTTGAAAAATATTATATTTTAAAGTCTAGTGTACAATATAATAGTTTATCTTGTTTAGTTTATAAAATTTGATATCATCCAGCCCCTTTCTAAAGAAATAAAGAAAAAATACCAAAAAAATACTAAAAATACCGAACTCTACTTTGGGTGAACTAAGCGCTGTCAAATAATGACTATTTGAATAGCACATTGTTAATTAAGTTGAAAAATATTATATTTTAAAGTCTAGTGTACAATATAATAGTTGCTGTGAGTCTGATTTGTATGCAAGTTATCGAAATATAAAAATTGTTATCGAAAAAGTTATCGAAATATAAAAATTGTTATCGAAAAAGTTATCGAAATCGATAAATTGTTATCGAAAAAGTTATCGAAATCGATAAATTGTTATCGAAAAGTTATCGAAATCAATGTGGCGGACTAATGAATGACTGTTGATTGATAATTGATTAATAAATGGATTATTAGCTTAATTATTAAAGTCTAGTGTATAATAAAATAGTTTATCTTGTTTAGTTTATAAAATTTGATATCACCCAGCCCCTTCCTAAAGAAATAAAGAAAAAATACCAAAAAAATACTAAAAATACCGTACTCTACTTTGGGTAAGCTAAGCGCTGACAAATGATGACTATTTGAATAGGACATTGTTAATTAAGTTGAAAAATATTATATTTTAAAGTCTAGTGTACAATATAATAGTTGCTGTGAGTCTGATTTGTATGCAAGTTATCGAAATATAAAAATTGTTATCGAAAAAATTATCGAAATCGATAAATTGTTATCGAAAAGTTATCGAAATCGATAAATTGTTATCGAAAAGTTATCGAAATCAATGTGGCGGATTAATGAATGACTGTTGATTGATAATTGATTAATAAATGGATTATTAGCTTAATTATTAAAGTCTAGTGTACAATATAATAGTTTATCTTGTTTAGTTTATAAAATTTGATATCATCCAGCCCCTTCCTAAAGAAATAAAGAAAAAATACCAAAAAAATACTAAAAATACCGTACTCTACTTTGGGTAAGCTAAGCGCTGACAAATGATGACTATTTGAATAGGACATTGTTAATTAAGTTGAAAAATATTATATTTTAAAGTCTAGTGTACAATATAATAGTTGCTGTGAGTCTGATTTGTATGCAAGTTATCGAAATATAAAAATTGTTATCGAAAAAGTTATCGAAATCGATAAATTGTTATCGAAAAAGTTATCGAAATCGATAAATTGTTATCGAAAAGTTATCGAAATCAATGTGGCGGACTAATGAATGACTGTTGATATATAATTGATTAATAAATGGATTATTAGCTTAATTATTAAAGTCTAGTGTACAATATAATAGTTTATCTTGTTTAGTTTATAAAATTTGATATCATCTAGCCCCTTCCTAAAGAAATAAAGAAAAAATACCAAAAAAATACTAAAAATACCGAAATCTACTTTGGGTAAACTAAGCGCTGTCAAGTGATGACTATTTGAATAGCACATTGTTAATTAAGTTGAAAAATATTATATTTTAAAGTCTAGTGTACAATATAATAGTTTATCTTGTTTAGTTTATAAAATTTGATATCATCCAGCCCTTTCCTAAAGGAATAAAGAAAAAATACCAAAAAAATACTAAAAATACCGAACTCTACTTTGGGTAAACTAAGCGCTGTCAAGTGATGACTATTTGAATAGCACATTGTTAATTAAGTTGAAAAATATTATATTTTAAAGTCTAGTGTACAATATAATAATTTATCTTGTTTAGTTTATAAAATTTGATATCATCCAGCCCTTTCCTAAAGGAATAAAGAAAAAATACCAAAAAAATACCAAAAAAATACTAAAAATACCGAACTCTACTTTGGGTAAACTAAGCGCTGTCAAGTGATGACTATTTGGATAGCACATTGTTAATTAAGTTGAAAAATATTATATTTTAAAGTCTAGTGTACATTATAATAGTTTATCTTGTTTAGTTTATAAAATTTGATATCATCCAGCCCTTTCCTAAAGGAATAAAGAAAAAATACCAAAAAAATACTAAAAATACCGAACTCTACTTTGGGTAAACTAAGCGCTGTCAAGTGATGACTATTTGAATAGCACATTGTTAATTAAGTTGAAAAATATTATATTTTAAAGTCTAGTGTACAATATAATAGTTTATCTTGTTTAGTTTATAAAATTTGATATCATCCAGCCCCTTTCTAAAGAAATAAAGAAAAAATACCAAAAAAATACTAAAAATACCGAACTCTACTTTGGGTGAACTAAGCGCTGTCAAATAATGACTATTTGAATAGCACATTGTTAATTAAGTTGAAAAATATTATATTTTAAAGTCTAGTGTACAATATAATAGTTTATCTTGTTTAGTTTATAAAATTTGATATCATCCAGCCCTTTCCTAAAGGAATAAAAATACCAAAAAATACCAAAAAAATACTAAAAATACCGAACTCTACTTTGGGTAAACTAAGCGCTGTCAAGTGATGACTATTTGGATAGCACATTGTTAATTAAGTTGAAAAATATTATATTTTAAAGTCTAGTGTACATTATAATAGTTTATCTTGTTTAGTTTATAAAATTTGATATCATCCAGCCCTTTCCTAAAGGAATAAAGAAAAAATACCAAAAAAATACTAAAAATACCGAACTCTACTTTGGGTAAACTAAGCGCTGTCAAGTGATGACTATTTGAATAGCACATTGTTAATTAAGTTGAAAAATATTATATTTTACAGTCTAGTGTACAATATAATAGTTTATCTTGTTTAGTTTATAAAATTTGATATCATCCAGCCCCTTCCTAAAGAAATAAAGAAAAAATACCAAAAAAATACTAAAAATACCGAACTCTACTTTGGGTAAACTAAGCGCTGTCAAGTGATGACTATTTGAATAGCACATTGTTAATTAAGTTGAAAAATATTATATTTTAAAGTCTAGTGTACAATATAATAGTTGCTGTGAGTCTGATTTGTATGCAAGTTATCGAAATATAAAATTGTTATCGAAAAACTTATCGAAATCGATAAATTGTTATCGAAAAGTTATCGAAATCAATGTGGCGGACTAATGAATGACTGTTGATTGATAATTGATTAATAAATGGATTATTAGCTTAATTATTAAAGTCTAGTGTACAATATAATAGTTTATCTTGTTTAGTTTATAAAATTTGATATCATCCAGCCCCTTTCTAAAGAAATAAAGAAAAAATACAAAAAAAATACTAAAAATACCGAACTCTACTTTGGGTGAACTAAGCGCTGTCAAATAATGACTATTTGAATAGCACATTGTTAATTAAGTTGAAAAATATTATATTTTAAAGTCTTGTGTACAATATAATAGTTTATCTTGTTTAGTTTATAAAATTTGATATCATCTAGCCCTTTCCTAAAGGAATAAAGAAAAAATACCAAAAAAATACTAAAAATACCGAACTCTACTTTGGGTAAACTAAGGGCTGTCAAGTGATGACTATTTGGATAGCACATTGTTAATTAAGTTGAAAAATATTATATTTTAAAGTCTAGTGTACAATATAATAGTTGCTGTGAGTCTGATTTGTATGCAAGTTATCGAAATATAAAATTGTTATCGAAAAACTTATCGAAATCGATAAATTGTTATCGAAAAGTTATCGAAATCAATGTGGCGGACTAATGAATGACTGTTGATTGATAATTGATTAATAAATGGATTATTAGCTTAATTATTAAAGTCTAGTGTATAATAAAATAGTTTATCTTGTTTAGTTTATAAAATTTGATATCACCCAGCCCCTTCCTAAAGAAATAAAGAAAAAATACAAAAAAAATACTAAAAATACCGAACTCTACTTTGGGTGAACTAAGCGCTGTCAAATAATGACTATTTGAATAGCACATTGTTAATTAAGTTGAAAAATATTATATTTTAAAGTCTTGTGTACAATATAATAGTTTATCTTGTTTAGTTTATAAAATTTGATATCATCCAGCCCTTTCCTAAAGGAATAAAGAAAAAATACCAAAAAAATACTAAAAATACCGAACTCTACTTTGGGTAAACTAAGCGCTGTCAAGTGATGACTATTTGGATAGCACATTGTTAATTAAGTTGAAAAATATTATATTTTAAAGTCTAGTGTACATTATAATAGTTTATCTTGTTTAGTTTATAAAATTTGATATCATCCAGCCCTTTCCTAAAGGAATAAAGAAAAAATACCAAAAAAATACTAAAAATACCGAACTCTACTTTGGGTAAACTAAGCGCTGTCAAGTGATGACTATTTGAATAGCACATTGTTAATTAAGTTGAAAAATATTATATTTTACAGTCTAGTGTACAATATAATAGTTTATCTTGTTTAGTTTATAAAATTTGATATCATCCAGCCCCTTCCTAAAGAAATAAAGAAAAAATACCAAAAAAATACTAAAAATACCGAACTCTACTTTGGGTGAACTAAGCGCTGTCAAATAATGACTATTTGAATAGCACATTGTTAATTAAGTTGAAAAATATTATATTTTAAAGTCTGGTGTACAATATAATAGTTTATCTTGTTTAGTTTATAAAATTTGATATCATCCAGCCCTTTCCTAAAGGAATAAAGAAAAAATACCAAAAAAATACTAAAAATACCGAACTCTACTTTGGGTAAACTAAGCGCTGTCAAGTGATGACTATTTGGATAGCACATTGTTAATTAAGTTGAAAAATATTATATTTTAAAGTCTAGTGTACATTATAATAGTTTATCTTGTTTAGTTTATAAAATTTGATATCATCCAGCCCTTTCCTAAAGGAATAAAGAAAAAATACCAAAAAAAATACTAAAAATACCGAACTCTACTTTGGGTAAACTAAGCGCTGTCAAGTGATGACTATTTGAATAGCACATTGTTAATTAAGTTGAAAAATATTATATTTTACAGTCTAGTGTACAATATAATAGTTTATCTTGTTTAGTTTATAAAATTTGATATCATCCAGCCCCTTCCTAAAGAAATAAAGAAAAAATACCAAAAAAATACTAAAAATACCGAACTCTACTTTGGGTAAACTAAGCGCTGTCAAGTGATGACTATTTGAATAGCACATTGTTAATTAAGTTGAAAAATATTATATTTTAAAGTCTAGTGTACAATATAATAGTTTATCTTGTTTAGTTTATAAAATTTGATATCATCCAGCCCCTTTCTAAAGAAATAAAGAAAAAATACCAAAAAAATACTAAAAATACCGAACTCTACTTTGGGTGAACTAAGCTCTGTCAAATAATGACTATTTGAATAGCACATTGTTAATTAAGTTGAAAAATATTATATTTTAAAGTCTTGTGTACAATATAATAGTTTATCTTGTTTAGTTTATAAAATTTGATATCATCTAGCCCTTTCCTAAAGGAATAAAGAAAAAATACCAAAAAAATACTAAAAATACCGAACTCTACTTTGGGTAAACTAAGGGCTGTCAAGTGATGACTATTTGGATAGCACATTGTTAATTAAGTTGAAAAATATTATATTTTAAAGTCTAGTGTACAATATAATAGTTGCTGTGAGTCTGATTTGTATGCAAGTTATCGAAATATAAAATTGTTATCGAAAAAGTTATCGAAATCGATAAATTGTTATCGAAAAAGTTATCGAAATCGATAAATTGTTATCGAAAACTTATCGAAATCGATAAATTGTTATCGAAAAGTTATCGAAATCAATGTGGCGGACTAATGAATGACTGTTGATTGATAATTGATTAATAAATGGATTATTAGCTTAATTATTAAAGTCTAGTGTATAATAAAATAGTTTATCTTGTTTAGTTTATAAAATTTGATATCACCCAGCCCCTTCCTAAAGAAATAAAGAAAAAATACAAAAAAAATACTAAAAATACCGAACTCTACTTTGGGTGAACTAAGCGCTGTCAAATAATGACTATTTGAATAGCACATTGTTAATTAAGTTGAAAAATATTATATTTTAAAGTCTTGTGTACAATATAATAGTTTATCTTGTTTAGTTTATAAAATTTGATATCATCCAGCCCTTTCCTAAAGGAATAAAGAAAAAATACCAAAAAAATACTAAAAATACCGAACTCTACTTTGGGTAAACTAAGCGCTGTCAAGTGATGACTATTTGGATAGCACATTGTTAATTAAGTTGAAAAATATTATATTTTAAAGTCTAGTGTACATTATAATAGTTTATCTTGTTTAGTTTATAAAATTTGATATCATCCAGCCCTTTCCTAAAGGAATAAAGAAAAAATACCAAAAAAATACTAAAAATACCGAACTCTACTTTGGGTAAACTAAGCGCTGTCAAGTGATGACTATTTGAATAGCACATTGTTAATTAAGTTGAAAAATATTATATTTTACAGTCTAGTGTACAATATAATAGTTTATCTTGTTTAGTTTATAAAATTTGATATCATCCAGCCCCTTCCTAAAGAAATAAAGAAAAAATACCAAAAAAATACTAAAAATACCGAACTCTACTTTGGGTAAACTAAGGGCTGTCAAGTGATGACTATTTGAATAGCACATTGTTAATTAAGTTGAAAAATATTATATTTTAAAGTCTAGTGTACAATATAATAGTTTATCTTGTTTAGTTTATAAAATTTGATATCATCCAGCCCCTTTCTAAAGAAATAAAGAAAAAATACAAAAAAAATACTAAAAATACCGAACTCTACTTTGGGTGAACTAAGCGCTGTCAAATAATGACTATTTGAATAGCACATTGTTAATTAAGTTGAAAAATATTATATTTTAAAGTCTTGTGTACAATATAATAGTTTATCTTGTTTAGTTTATAAAATTTGATATCATCCAGCCCTTTCCTAAAGGAATAAAGAAAAAATACCAAAAAAAATACCAAAAAAATACTAAAAATACCGAACTCTACTTTGGGTAAACTAAGCGCTGTCAAGTGATGACTATTTGGATAGCACATTGTTAATTAAGTTGAAAAATATTATATTTTAAAGTCTAGTGTACAATATAATAGTTGCTGTGAGTCTGATTTGTATGCAAGTTATCGAAATATAAAAATTGTTATCGAAAAAGTTATCGAAATCGATAAATTGTTATCGAAAAAGTTATCGAAATCGATAAATTGTTATCGAAAACTTATCGAAATCGATAAATTGTTATCGAAAAGTTATCGAAATCAATGTGGCGGACTAATGAATGACTGTTGATTGATAATTGATTAATAAATGGATTATTAGCTTAATTATTAAAGTCTAGTGTATAATAAAATAGTTTATCTTGTTTAGTTTATAAAATTTGATATCACCCAGCCCCTTCCTAAAGAAATAAAGAAAAAATACCAAAAAAATACTAAAAATACCGAAATCTACTTTGGGTAAACTAAGCGCTGTCAAGTGATGACTATTTGAATAGCACATTGTTAATTAAGTTGAAAAATATTATATTTTAAAGTCTAGTGTACAATATAATAGTTTATCTTGTTTAGTTTATAAAATTTGATATCATCCAGCCCCTTCCTAAAGAAATAAAGAAAAAATACCAAAAAAATACTAAAAATACCGAACTCTACTTTGGGTAAACTAAGCGCTGTCAAGTGATGACTATTTGAATAGCACATTGTTAATTAAGTTGAAAAATATTATATTTTAAAGTCTAGTGTACAATATAATAGTTTATCTTGTTTAGTTTATAAAATTTGATATCATCCAGCCCAGAATAAAGAAAAAATACCAAAAAAATACTAAAAATACCGAACTCTACTTTGGGTAAACTAAGCGCTGTCAAGTGATGACTATTTCGATAGCACATTGTTAATTAAGTTGAAAAATATTATATTTTAAAGTCTAGTGTACAATATAATAGTTTATCTTGTTTAGTTTATAAAATTTGATATCATCCAGCCCCTTTCTAAAGAAATAAAGAAAAAATACCAAAAAAATACTAAAAATACCGAACTCTACTTTGGGTGAACTAAGCGCTGTCAAATAATGACTATTTGAATAGCACATTGTTAATTAAGTTGAAAAATATTATATTTTAAAGTCTTGTGTACAATATAATAGTTTATCTTGTTTAGTTTATAAAATTTGATATCATCCAGCCCTTTCCTAAAGGAATAAAGAAAAAATACCAAAAAAATACTAAAAATACCGAACTCTACTTTGGGTAAACTAAGGGCTGTCAAGTGATGACTATTTGGATAGCACATTGTTAATTAAGTTGAAAAATATTATAATTTAAAGTCTAGTGTACAATATAATAGTTGCTGTGAGTCTGATTTGTATGCAAGTTATCGAAATATAAAAATTGTTATCGAAAAAGTTATCGAAATCGATAAATTGTTATCGAAAAGGTTATCGAAATCGATAAAGTGTTATCGAAAAGTTATCGAAATCGATAAATTGTTATCGAAAAGTTATCGAAATCAATGTGGCGGACTAATGAATGACTGTTGATTGATAATTGATTAATAAATGGATTATTAGCTTAATTATTAACGTCTAGTGTATAATAAAATAGTTTATCTTGTTTAGTTTATAAAATTTGATATCACCCAGCCCCTTCCTAAAGAAATAAAGAAAAAATACCAAAAAAATACTAAAAATACCGAACTCTACTTTGGGTGAACTAAGCGCTGTCAAATAATGACTATTTGAATAGCACATTGTTAATTAAGTTGAAAAATATTATATTTTAAAGTCTTGTGTACAATATAATAGTTTATCTTGTTTAGTTTATAAAATTTGATATCATCCAGCCCTTTCCTAAAGGAATAAAGAAAAAATACCAAAAAAATACTAAAAATACCGAACTCTACTTTGGGTAAACTAAGCGCTGTCAAGTGATGACTATTTGGATAGCACATTGTTAATTAAGTTGAAAAATATTATATTTTAAAGTCTAGTGTACATTATAATAGTTTATCTTGTTTAGTTTATAAAATTTGATATCATCCAGCCCCTTCCTAAAGAAATAAAGAAAAAATACCAAAAAAATACTAAAAATACCGAACTCTACTTTGGGTGAACTAAGCGCTGTCAAATAATGACTATTTGAATAGCACATTGTTAATTAAGTTGAAAAATATTATATTTTAAAGTCTGATATACAATATAATAGTTGCTGTGAGTCTGATTTGTATGCAAGATTAGATACTAAGATACTAAGATACTAAGATACTAAGATACTAAGATACTAAGATACTAAGATACTAAGATACTAAGATACTAAGATACTAAGATACTAAGATACTAAGATACTAAGATACTAAGATACTAAGATACTAAGATACTAAGATACTAAGATACTAAGATACTAAGATACTAAGATACTAAGATACTAAGATACTAAGATACTAAGATACTAAGATACTAAGATACTAAGATACTAAGATACTAAGATACTAAGATACTAAGATACTAAGATACTAAGATACTAAGATACTAAGATACTAAGATACTAAGATACTAAGATACTAAGATACTAAGATACTAAGATACTAAGATACTAAGATACTAAGATACTAAGATACTAAGATACTAAGATACTAAGATACTAAGATACTAAGATACTAAGATACTAAGATACTAAGATACTAAGATACTAAGATACTAAGATACTAAGATACTAAGATACTAAGATACTAAGATACTAAGATACTAAGATACTAAGATACTAAGATACTAAGATACTAAGATACTAAGATACTAAGATACTAAGATACTAAGATACTAAGATACTAAGATACTAAGATACTAAGATACTAAGATACTAAGATACTAAGATACTAAGATACTAAGATACTAAGATACTAAGATACTAAGATACTAAGATACTAAGATACTAAGATACTAAGATACTAAGATACTAAGATACTAAGATACTAAAATACTAAAATACTAAAATGCTAAGATACTAAGATACTAAGATACTAAGACACTAAGATACTAAGATACTAAGATACTAAGATACTAAGATACTAAGATACTAAGATACTAAGATACTAAGATACCAAGATACTAAGACACTACAATAAGATACAAAAATACTAAAAATACAAAAAAAAATATTAATAAATACTAAAAAGAAATTAACTAACAATACTAATATGCTAAGATGCTAAGATGCTAAGATACTAAAAATACTGAGATGTTAAGATGCTAGGGTACGAAGATACTAATATACCAGATTCTAGATACTAGATACTAGTCGGAAGTTTGTGTATAATATATAATCTTACTTTTATGATTTATCGTTTCTTTTTCATTTACACAAATATGTTTTGATAGAGTTTTGTTTTCAGTGAAATATATGTATGTATAAGCTGATTTGCTATCCCGCTCTTTGATGGCGCTTCTTCACTTCGGTTAGGAGTGCTCGAAGTTTTCAATTGTTTTTGCTTGTAGATTGTGTGGAGCAAAAAGTCATTTGCATACATATCCAATAGTTTGTCAAAGCGATTCGCTAGGAAAACATGTTTTTTAATACCTAGCCCAGCCACAAAGGAAAGCACTAACGTTATATCCTGGTTAAGCCTTTTATCAAGTGCTGCTCAATATGCAACTCCAGCTGCTGCTCCTGCTAGCCTGCAGGCAGGAGACAGGCAGCAACTACTTTTACTCCTTGCGGTTTCGGTTATCGCACAACTCTCAGCGTCTGGCCTGGCAGCTACGCATCAATTCATTGCCTAATCTATTTGCTGGTGTGCTCCCGGAGCTACCTGCTGTGCTGCGTCTCTTTCTTTCTCGGCGTCTCTCTGTTGTCTTTGTCCTTGTCTTTGCCGGTAGCTCCATGTCTGCCTAGCTGTATGTAATTTAAATCCCTTAGATGCTGACAGCGGAGCGTCTGTGCGTGCTGGCTTATCGGGGAGCCTTGTGGTCCTAGTTGGCCACGTCTTCGACTGCAATTCGAATGCATTTGTATCAGCAGGGAGCCAGCTGGAGGCAGGTTACACGCATCCACATCAATCAGCCGAGAGCAGCGGGAGAGATTTGCCTGTTTGGCTATGCAAACCACAACGCTGACCGCCTGACCCAACAAATTACTCAATTTCATTGTGCTTTCGATATCCAGAGCCGGCTGCCCAGTCAGCTGGGCAGAGCTGACGAGCCGAGGCGCCAGGAGGCAGTCATCAACAATCAACTTGATGACGAGCACAATAAAAATGAAAACCGAAACCGCCGACAAGGCAACGCAATCCTCTAGAAACTTGCGGCAGTATCAGCCGTGCCTTTTCTTTGCGACTCTTTTCTCTCTCTCTCTCTATCTGACGCATTATCAATTCATCTTGCCGTCTCTGTTGCTCTCAAGTTATTTGCTAACTTTTATTAATGTCGAAACGTACGACAACGATTTACAACGACAATAAAACGCGCGTCCTGCTATCATATCGCACAATGTCGCTCATAGTCATAGTCATGCCACTTGCCTCGCTATCTAACCAAGCCAAGCCACGGCAAACCATACCAAACCCAGACCCAGAGCCAGAGCCAGACCCAAACTCAAACCCAGCCTTAGACAAGCTAGAGAATGGCAAGCCAAAGCTTCCTCGCATCGCCTCGTCCTGACAATGCCAAAGAAGGTGCGGATCTCGATTTATGTGCACTGCACGCAGCACCAACAGAAGTCCTTTGAATGAATGCCAGGAATCTCAAGTGATGGACCCAAGGTTATCCCTCACCTAGGCTTTTAGGGCGAGCTATATATTTAAAACATAAATAACTAAACTAATTACAAGTTGGATCTATGATGATTTCATTTTACAAAGATTTGGGTAAGTTAAAAATGAGAAATATTAACAAATAAATAAAAAACAAAAATAAATAAATAAATGAAACATAAATAACTAAACTTTACAAGGACTCAGGTAAGTTAAAAATGAGAAATATTAAGAAATAAATCAATTTTAAAAAATTTTAAGATACGAATCGAGCTTTTGATTCTAGCTGTGAGTTGATAAATTAAAAATTGGAAAAATAATAAAAGCAAGCAAAAATATATATTTTAGATGTAAACAGTAGATACATTGGAAGAAAATAGATAAATGAAATATATATATATGTATGTATTAAATGAAATATTATATATGTATTATATATATGTATACAACATAATCATTTATTAAACTCCGCATTATTCTCGTAGAATAAATAACAACATAAAATTCTTAAACTCAAATTGTGAAATCTTGATCACCCTAGCTAAAACACAATTTTATAGGGTATTTATGAAAAAGAAAAAAAAAATATATATATATGACTCGGCTCCGTCGTCCGTCTGTGGCAGACACAATGCATGGAATGCGAAAATCTTAAAGACTTTTGAATTGCTCGCCATAAATGCGCATTTATTTCTTTGCTCAACTTACAGCTGGAGCACTGTGGAGGCGTGTGTAGTACAATGCACAGAGCGGATCAGATCCGGACAGAGCAGCAGCAGCAGCAGCAGTCGCAGTTGGCAGCGCTGCATGAAATTGGCAGTAGGATTTTGGTTAGTCGCAGCAGCCTGGCATCATTTTGTCTCATTTTTGTGCTTCGCTGACAAATACAGCCGTGCATATGGTACCCAGTCAGTCAGTCTGGCTGGCTGGCTGGCTGTCCCTCTAGCCACCCTCACATATGCATTGAGTTATATCTTCTTTTGGTGGCGACTGCTGCTGCTGCTGCTGCTGCTGCTCTCTGTTCTGGCAGTCAACGCATATTGGTAGCTAAGTTATCGCATTTGCGACAACAATGCTCTGGCTGGTGGCGCTCCATGTTGGAGTTGGAGTTTGAGCTGCATTCGCCAGTTGCAGTTGCAGAGTTCCGCAGACGCCCATCTCTTACACTTGCTTGCATATTTTTGCCATTTGAATTTGTAAAATCAACATCCATTAATCTGAGCTCAGCGCTGGCCGGGGCACTGCTGCAATTCTGAATCTTCGTCGCCTCGTTTTGCATGCTCGGTTACGTTTTGGAGCTGCGCACATTTTTCGGTAGTTGTCGGTCCCCAGAAGCAGAAGCACCGGCTCTAGCTGCAGCTGTAGCTTCAGCAGCTTCAGCAGCATCAGCATCAGCAGCTAGAAATATGAAAAATCTAACAGTTGAAAAAAGCTCGCAGCAGTCACTGGCAGTTGCCATCGTCGCGACGCCGCATCGTTGCATTATTTGCATTTTACGAGTTGCCTTTCGGTAGGTTTGGAAGCTTGCCACGTTGCGGACTGTTAGAGTCGTGCGGGGGCAATGGGCAATGGGCAACGGCAACGGCAGGGTAGCAAAAGAAACACCTCGACCCATGTGGCCCCGAGGCTAAAGTGATGAAAGTGTGCTACGAAGCCCTGCATCACAAGTGCTTCAGTTCTAGGCGACTGCGAAAGCAGCTATAGAAGTTTGCATACAGATTTGGTATCATTAAATAATAATATTAAGTGTGATTAAATTCATATTAAATAATAATCTGAAATATTATTAATTCAAATTAAAATTAAATAATAATATTAAATATAATTAATTTAAATTTAAATGAAATCAAAATATCTATATACAAATATATTTAAATTAAACTGCATTTGTTAACATTAATAATTAAATTGAAATTTCAAATATTATTAATTATAATTAAAATTAAATAACAATATTAAAAATAATATTTAATAGAATTTATTTAATTTTAATATTTATATCCAAATATATTTAAATAAAATTGCATTTGTTAGATTTAATAATTTTTAAATTTGAATTGTTATTAATTATAACTAAAATTAAATAACAGTATTAAACATAATATTTAATAGAATTTATTTAATTTTAATGTTTATACTTCTTGACTTTCCCATCAACTTATTATTAAGTTCATGCCTAGAGGCACAATGAATAATGAATTAACAATAATTTATTATTACTGAAGGGGCTATTATAGTTTTGATTGCTTGTATTTACATTGCCTCAATTAATAATTGAAAATTAAAATAATTAAAAATGTTAATTAATCCATTATTCAAGGGCAGAAATCTATGAATACGGATGACAGAAAATGTTGATACCAAAACTTGATATTATTTTGACTGCTTTGAATTAATTATTTAGGACTGTATTATAAATTTGACTGGAACATTTTCTGTCAATAAAAAATAAAATATTATTTATATTGATACTTTGGACTTCAGCTATACATATTGCTTATTCACATTTCCAACTTAAACAAATTTTCAGGTTTTCATAAATAATAAATAGAGACGGAATGAAAATGAAAATATAAAATCTGCATGACATTACTTTCTTAGGATTTCAAACTAGAGGATGTCATTATGTGGTAGATTAGAGCTATTTAAATATACAAATTATATATAAAATTAACAATTTATATTTACCTGCTTAAAAGGTTAAAAAAAAAAACATTTATTGTTGAGCAAATTCAATTCAAAGTCTAAAATGAAAATATTTTTCACTGGCTCTTAATAAAACAAATGTACATTTCTATTTTAATATAATCTATAATATAAGATATAGATTTAATAAGATATAATATATAATATAAGACATTCAATAAAATTCCAACCTAGAAACAAAATATGAAGTTGACGGAGTCTATGGAAAATATTGCTATAGATCAGGCAAATTTGTCAGAAGAAATGCTAAACTATATATTTAAATAATAATTTTTATTTTATTTGTTGTTTGTATAAGAGACGTATAGAATGCATCATAGGTATCTATACTATGTGATAAATTGATAGCTAAGTTGTGTGGCACACACACACACACATATACATGCACGTTCAATGTCAAATTGCAAGACAGATTGTTGTGATAAATCATTAGCGAAAATTGCAATGCCAAAATCAACTAAAGCTGAACTTTGATGAGTTGCCAACAACTAATGGACATTTATCATGCCACATGCCTCACTTGCAGCGCTTAGGTGTAGGGCAGACTCAGATATCGTTGCCTACGGCAATGTCGCCTTCACAGTCATCGTAGCCATCGCTGCGTTGTCAACATCGACGGAAGTGCATGTGTTTTTCCGTTGGAATAACTCCATTGTGTGTTTCAGAGCATTCAGGCGGCATCGAGGGCGTCACCAGCCAGCGAGAGCCACCCCGTTTGCCGTTTGCCACTTGCCATGGTTCGCTCCAGCTATTGCTTTTGTGTCGCCTGCCAGCCAGAGGACAGCCGATACGTATACGTAACGTAAGCCAAAACGGTGCAGCAACTTTACGTAATGATGCTGCGAAGCCGTGATACAGTTACTGGCCCCCGGGTGCATGGGCTGACAGGCAAATGCCTGCACACATGTGCCACATGTGGCAGCATGCAGAGGAACCGAGTAACGAGAACCGAGAGCAGAGAGCTTCGCTGCAACGTCAATTTTTCTTTAGACATTTTTAGCTGCGATTTGCGTGGGGCGGTTGGAGCTCGCGTCTTAAAGTTCTAGCAGGAGGCTGCAGCTGAGCTGAGCTGGCTGGATGGTTGGTAGATCCTTTAAGGCTCTCTTGCCTGCTGACAAACTGTTGCCACTTGTTTATGCCACATGCTGCTGCCTTGCGATGAATTATTGTTGGCGCTGGCACAAAAAAGCTAAAAACAATTGGATACATAAATCACTTGCGAAAGTTGCAAGTTTAGCGCACGACATAAATACAATAACTAACCAGAGAGTGAGATAGAGACAGAGACAGCGAGAGTGAGGGAGTGAATGAGACGCAAATATATATATATACACATACATACTTATATATATAATTGTAAATAGCCAAGGCAGCAAAATGTACACAAATGCTGCTGTTGTTATTATTGTTTTGGGGCCCCAATCTCAAGTGTCAAGCGGTGGTCTAAAGTAGAGCTGGGGATTGCTTTGCACACGGAGACATTCGCATACCAACATAAATTGTTGAAAAGTGTGAAGAGAACATAATTGTAACATTCCATGTTGGCCTAAAGCAATGCACACGCCCTGTGTCCCATTGTTGAGTGTGAGCCCATTGCAGAGGCTCAGGCGCAGAGCCAACAGTAGCAGGAGCAGTAGCAGGAGCACCAGGACCAAGCACAGCCAACAGTCAGCAGTCAGCAGTAGGCACATGGCATGGCCAGGACGTTAGAAGGCAACCATTTCGGCATTGTCGTGGCTCGTGTTGTCGTTGTTGTTGTTGTTGTTGTTATTATTGTCGGTCTGGCAGGTCTGCCTGCCTGCCTTTTTCAAGCATTCAATTATGTATGTCTGGGACCTGAGCCTGACACACACACACACACATTCTTAACCAGGCACACACAAAAACATGGCAAAAGTTTTGTAATGCCCGCCAAAAAGGGCATGCAAGGTGTTGGAGTGTTAGTGTGCCAGCGTGTTAACTGCATTGAGGGTATTGCCAGCTGGCCATTATGTTTGCAATGCTTAAAAGAAATACGCCAGCGGCATCTGAGATAAGTTCACGTGAAAGGCTGTGCACCGTTTGTTAAGTACAGAAATGCGAACGCCTTTGACTCTTTCTGTTTGTTCTGTCGCCTTTAATAAGTCTTATCTAAGCATCTTGGAAGAGAGATAAGTTTAACCAAGTATTTCAGAGTGCACAATTGAAAGATGTAGTCTAACAAATTTTTGCAAATGAGGGAATGAGTGTGACATAAAATATTTATACAATTTTTGCATTGAAGTTGCCTTTCCTTAACCAATTGACACAGTTTTGAGAAGGTCATTGATATACATTTAATTAATAAAGTATTAATATATTAAATACAATAAGTGGGATATACTTGATTGATATACATACATTTAATTCATCAAATATTAATACAATAAATACAATAAGTGGGATATACTTTTGTTAACAAAAATTGTATTAAAATTCTTTAAAATTCTATTCGCAATTCTTTGTGCTATTTTTTAAGGATTTAGGACTTTAGGTACTAGAAAAGAATATGTTTATAAAGACAATTAATCAAAGACAAGTTTAAATGAATTGCATTAATTTATTATAATGCTACTTTCTATGCTGAAAGAAAAGTTAAGTTATATTTCTGCATATTTAAACATATTTTTGCAAACATAATTTTACATACATATATTTATTATAACAGTATATTTGTACCTACATACATATGTATATTTATTTTATATATATTTATTTTATATTTTATAAATTAAGCATTATGAAGTTTGAGGTGCATAAAGTAATTAAATTTAAATATATAAGAACAGAAACTTAAAGACAGATTTAAATGAGTGGGATTTATTATTGATTTATTATGTTGTCAGCTTCTGTTATGCCAAAAGAGAAAATGTTGTATGCCAAAGACACATATACATACATACATACATGAATTTATACACATACATATAATGCATTATTGAGCAGTTTGAAACATAACGAAGTAAATTAAATTGAAGACAAGCTAAAATGATTTGGATAAATTTATTAAATTATTAGTTTATGCAAGACAAAAGAAAAGAGCTTGAAATAAAGTTGAATTAAAATATTTATATGCGAACATATTTATATATAAATATATTTATTTGTATTTTGTTTGATATATATTTATATAAAACATATGTATATATAAATATATATTTATTTGAATTTTATTTGATATTTATATACAAACATAGATATATTTATCGGCTTATATAATTTTAATTTTTATATATTTATAAACAAACTTAACCCTCTAAGCCCCAAGCGAGCCTCTAGGCACTTATTTTATTTTTAATTTTAAAAAAATAACTAAGAGCTTTTAGTTAATTTAAAAAACGTAAGACTATTAAAAATACTTGCCAAAATGCCTTGAAAAAATTTTAAAGCTCTCAGACACTTTAAATTATACTTTTCATAAACAAATGTTCACATCACATAAAATTTCGCGCCAAAAATTTCAGCTGCTGCATATTGTCTTTTGAAGTGTTGATAAAAGCGAATTTATAAAACCTATTGAACTCAATATTTTTTTCGTGAAAGGTAGGATAATTTACTATACAAATAAATTTTAAATGGTGCGAATATGTTGAAATTGAGCTTAGTAGCATCGTAAAAGTGATAAGAGCCTTGAGGCACTCTTGGGGCTTAACGGCAAAATTTGTTGTCAGCAGCTATTCCACAACTGCTTGTACTTCTTGTATGATTTGTGTGTGATTTTTATTTATTGTTGAAAATTGTTAATAGAGATTGAAAAATAGCTTCAAGAGGGTACTATAAATGGTCTGATGAATGAACAACTGCTGGAGTTGTTCGAATCAGTCCCTTCGGATGTGGGCATGTCGAGTATATGAAGTGACAAAGAGGATGAAAACCTGGAAGAGTTTCTAAAGACCTTAATGTGCAGTACTTTTGAAAACATTGACAATAATGTGCAGAACTATGAGCCTTCTCGAAAATCTCCTAAGAGGCCTCAATCACCATTGCCAGTTATTGAAGTAGCAACACGTGTATCTTTACCGTCTCCTGGTGGCTTTATTAGGCTTAGTAAGCAAATCATTACTTTTATTTGTAGTCCAACTCATTAATTTGTTATGAGTAGATATCGAGTAAACTAAAAAGGAACCTGATAAAGTTATATGGCACAACAATCAAAGCAATTGCACATTAACAATATATATTTTCAAGGCGACTCTTCGTTGGTATCCTACATTAACTCATCTGAAAACTTGGTATCAACTATTTTTTTGTTTTTTTTTTTTTAACTCTGACATTATAAATATGATAGTCGCATCCCTGAAGGAAAATATTACCAACGAGGTTAAAATCACAACGGAAGATATTCATCACTATATCAGCATTTTAATTTACATGCCAATATACCGCCATCACATACATATGCAGTCGCCAATTTCTCGGCGACCCTGGCAGCCACAACTCAAATAATGCCAAAAATTAAATAACCACCCAATAAAGGACTTGAGATGTGACTTTTTGAATCATTAGACCCCATGAACCAGATCAGTTGGATCGCAATGTGGGAAAAAGATGGTCAAGGACTGCAAAACTTCACAAACGCAGTGCATTTGCATATTGTGGAAACTGCATTTATGCCTCTCGGCCAATGAAAATTGTTTTGCTGAGTATCAGAGCAACAAATAATATGATTTAGAGAAAAAAAAATTTAAAAAAATAAAAAAATCAATTTTTTGGGAAATATTTTTTTACCCTTTAAGCCCCAAGAGTGCCTTGAGGCACTTATTTACATTTTCTCACCTTCCAGGTAAATGAAAGCTTCTAGATTTTTTCTGAGTTCATATTTGAACTCAGGAGCCCCTATTTACTTAAAAAAAAATTATTCGAACTAATTTCTGCCTTTATTTTAGAAAGTAGTCTTAGAGGGTTAAGAATATTTATTCGTATTTTATACATTTTAAATAATTAAATTAAATTAATTATTCAATTATAGTAATATATTTAATTTTAAAATGAATACATTTTACCGCATTGCTCATCATTTATTATTCCATCAAGCTAAATCAGTGAGGTAAATTAAGTAAAAAGCATTGGGCATCTCTCCTCTTAGCCTCTTCGATTTCTTGGCAAGTGTATAAATTGTTCGGCTTAAGCAATTTCAACTCTTTTTTGGTAGATTATGCCGTTTGCAGAGTGTTGTTGTCGCTGCGCGCCATAATGTAAATGTAGCACAAACCTTTTTATTACGCCGACACAAACACAGACATAGACAGAGTCGGACACACACACACACACACACATATGTCTGCGCTTTCGCTTTTTTCCGAGGCGCCCCGCCTCGACTGCGCCACATATAAAAAATAACAACGCAACAAACGTTGTGAAAAAGTGGACCAAAAACTTGAAATTCGAATGGCGAATGAGCCAAGTCGACAGCAGGCAGGCAAGCTGGCCCTGGCCCTTCGGCCAAAAACAAAATATGCGTTATTTTGGCAGCCCCTTTTGTTTATGTGTGTGTGTGTGCGAAAAACTTTGCTATTTAATTCCAGCCAGCTTTAGAGCAGCACTTCAACTGTGAAATCAGCAAGGCACGCAAACAGCTCAAATGGCAAAAATATTTTTGCTGCTACTATACTGACGGTCAAAGTTTATGTTAACATAAAAAATATTACAGAAACAATAAATGAGCGTTATTTAGAACATGCCAAAGCTAAAATACCCTTTTGATATGACAAATAAAATTTTTATCTATATAGAGTCAATTATAAATTTTATTTGTATATTTTTTTTTGCTCCCTCTGAGATTCATGTAGTTGTTGATGATCAAATAAGAGTGCTATGATGTTAATTATATTTTAGTTACTGCTTAATGTACCAAAAATAATAAGGCTTTGAAATGTTTAAGAAAATTTATCATAAATAATTAAATAAATAAAAGAAAACGGTTAAAGTATTACCTTTATATATTTTCTGCAAGTATTTCCTCTAAGTAGCTCCTCCAAGTAGCTTCTCCAAGCAGCTTCTCTAAGTAGCTTCTCCAAGTAGCTTACTAACAATAATAAGGCACTGTAAAGTTTAATAAAATTTATCATTAATAAATAAATAAATAAAAAAAAGGTTAAAGTATTACCTTTATATATTTTCTGCAAGTATTTCCTCTAAGCAGCTTCTCCAAGTATTTTCTCCATGTAGCTTCTCTAAGTAGCTTCTCCAAGTAGATTCTCCAGGTAGCTTCTCCAGGTAGCTTCTCCAGGTAGCTTCTCCAGGTAGCTTCTCCAAGCAGCTTCTCCAAGCAGCTTCTCCAAGCAGCTTCTCCAAGTAGCTTTTCCAAGCAGCTTCTCCAAGTAGCTTACCAACAATAATAAGGCACTGTAAAGTTTAATAAAATTTATCATTAATAAATAAATAAATAAAAAAAAGGTTAAAGTATTACCTTTATATATTTTCTGCAAGTATTTCCTCTAAGTAGCTTCTTCAAGTAGCTTCTCCAAGCAGCCTCTCCAAATAGCCTCTCCGAGTAGGCTCTCCAAGTAGCCTCTCCGAGTAGCTGCTCCAAATAGCCTCTCCGAGTAAATTCTCCAAGTAGCTTCTCCAAGTAGCCTCTCCGAGTAGCTTCTCCAGGTAGCTTCTCCAAGTAGCTTCTCCAGGTAGCTTCTCCAAGCAGCTTCTCCAAGTATTTTCTCCAAGCAGCTTCTCTAAGTAGCTTCTCCAAGAAGATTACCAACAATAATAAGGCACTGTAAAGTTTAATAAAATTTATCATTAATAAATAAATAAATAAAAAAAAGGTTAAAGTATTACCTTTATATATTTTCTGCAAGTATTTCCTCTAAGCAGCTTCTCCAAGTATTTTCTCCATGTAGCTTCTCTAAGTAGCTTCTCTAAGTAGCTTCTCCAAGTAGCTTTTCCAAGTAGCCTCTCCAAGCAGCTTCTCCAAACAGCTTCTCCAACAGCTTCTTACCAACAATAATAAGGCACTGTAAAGTTTAATAAAGTTTATCATTAATAAATAAATAAATAAAAAAAAAGGTTAAAGTATTACCTTTATATATTTTCTGCAAGTATTTCCTCTAAGTAGCTTCTCCAAGTATTTTCTCCAAGCAGCTTCTCTAAGTAGCTTCTCCAAGAAGATTACCAACAATAATAAGGCACTGTAAAGTTTAATAAAATTTATCATTAATAAATAAATAAATAAAAAAAAAGGTTAAAGTATTACCTTTATATATTTTCTGCAAGTATTTCCTCTAAGTAGCTTTTCCAAGCAGCTTCTCCAAGTAGCTTCTCCAAGTAGCTTCTCCAAGTAGCTTCTCCAAGTAGCTTTTCCAAGTAGCCTCTCCAAGCAGCTTCTCCAAACAGCTTCTCCAACAGCTTCTTACCAACAATAATAAGGTACTGTAAAGTTTAATAAAATTTATCATTAATAAATAAATAAATAAAAAAAAAGGTTAAAGTATTACCTTTATATATTTTCTGCAAGTATTTCCTCTAAGTAGCTTCTCCAAGTAGTTTCTCCAAGCAGCTTCTCTAAGTAGCTTCTCCAAGAAGATTACCAACAATAATAAGGCACTGTAAAGTTTAATAAAATTTATCATTAATAAATAAATAAATAAAAAAAAAGGTTAAAGTATTACCTTTATATATTTTCTGCAAGTTTTTCCTCTAAGTAGCTTCTCCAAGTAATTTCTCCAAGCAGCTTCTCTAAGTAGCTTCTCCAAGAAGATTACCAACAATAATAAGACACTGTAAAGTTTAATAAAATTTATCATTATTAATAAATAAATAAATAAAAAAAAGGTTAAAGTATTACCTTTATATATTTTCTGCAAGTATTTCCTCTAAGCAGCTTGTCCAAGTATTTTCTCCATGTAGCTTCTCCAATTAGCCTCTCCGAGTAGCCTCTCCGAGTAGCCTCTCCGAGTAGCCTCTCCGAGTAGCCTCTCCGAGTAAGCTCTCCAAATAGCCTCTCCGACTAGCTGCTCCAAATAGCTTCTCCAAGTAGCCTCTCCAAATAGCCTCTCCGAGTAGGCTCTCCAAGTAGCCAGCTTCTCCAAGTATGTCCTCCAAGTCTTCAATGCTTAGCTGAACGATCACACACACTGCACTGTACTGCTCACCTCCACCAGGCCTGGACGACTGAAGAAATGCTGCAGCTGCTGCCCTTTATATAGGGCGACTATCACTCAAAGCCGGAGTCGCGCTCAGCCCTTTGTCAGGTAGGCGTCGGTGTACGAGCACTCACTGCTGCTGCCAGCACTCTAGCTCTCAGTACCAAAGTACTGCTGCATACACATACATACATACACATACTGAAATGATCTTCTGCAGTTCTTCTTCTTCTTTTGCAGAAGGACAGAGAGACGGACGGAGAGACATGCTGTGAGATAAACAGGGAGGCGGAGGGGGAGAGTGAGAGTGAGAGAGTGAGAGTGAGAGTGAGAGTGAGAGAGAGAGAGAGAGAGAGAGAGAGGGAGAGAGAGAGAGAGAGAGAGTGAGAGAGAGAGAGAGAGAGTGTGTGAGAGAGAGAGAGAGTGTGAGAGAGAGAGAGAGAGAGAGAGAGAGAGATAGAAGAAGATATAGATATACAAACACACATACATATATATGTAGTAGTTAAATCGGATTATCTCATTACGCTGCTTAAATATACATATGCCAGATAGCTAAAATGCTTTTATGATTAATACATAGTTTGTACATATGTATGTACATTTATATTTTTAATTTTTAGACGGTATCGCCAGCCGTTTCCTTAGCTCTATAGTTCTCCTAAGAACTATAACTTCTGCACAGTCTGCCTCAATTTTGGGTCATACCATCCCATGCTCATTATGAATATGCTAGATTATTCTCAGTTCCTTAAAGGGCTGAGAGGATCTCTTAGTTGATAGCCCTCAACTAGAGCTCTCTTACTTGTTAGTATTCACTTATAACATTTATATGCTCTATTCAAAATAATTTAGTTGAGCAGCGTAATATGCCAAAAGAATTATTTTTAATGAGATGTTAAGAGAGTCAAGAGCACTTGACAAATGACAAAGAATGTGTTAAAAATATTTCATATATACATAATTAAGTAATATAATATGAAAATTTGTGGACATAATATTAATAAATATAATGCAAAATATTTATTTGCTGATAAAATTAATAATATATAATAATAATATATATATATATATATATATATATATATAATATATAAATATATAATAATTTTAAATGTTTGTTATGTGCTTCACTGTCAAACGAATAAAAAATTATTGATTATTTATTATGCTCTATTTTTCAGAATATATATATATATATACAAATAATAAATATAGTTAATGAAATTTTCTATGCATTGCACATTTGTAGCTTAGCTGATATTCTCTTCGCATGAAGGGTATAAAACTTCATTGATATATGTATAAAGAAATCAAAATAGCAAAATAAAAGAAATATGAAGCATATGAATAAATACATAAATATTTGTAAAATATTTTTTATTTTTTTACTATTCAAATTTATAAAATATATATATATATTTTTTTTTGCTTTTCCAAGTACCAATGCGATGGGCAAATATTTGTGCCATCGATTGAGCCATAAAACACCTCACTGCCTTATCTATTTATATGGCCGAAAATAGTTGCACAAATGACTAAGTGGCATCATTTGTGACACATTCTGTGCGCTGCGGCCGGGCGTCAGGTTTAAGTGCTTGATTTATGGGCATTTCAATTGCTCCATACATAAATATTGTAGCTGACAAATGGTATTAGGCGTTCAACATTTGGTATTCGCTAACACTCCACGACAATCGTTTGCTGAAGATGTCAAGATGCTTTATGGGGCTTATTAAGAGACGAGAGTTTATCGTTGCGAGGGTCAGCTTTCAGTACGCAAATGCGGTCTGTGGTCTCAAATGCTGTGCTGCTGGCTGCTGGTCAAAGCAGCAACATTTGTGCATCTGAGAAGAAAACATCTGGCATAGAGCATGGAATATATAAATAAAGTGTCGCCAGAAAAGCTGACATCTAATGGAATATGCTGAGACTAGGACAGTAAAAGTAGAAGATATATAGAAACTTAAATATATCTTTGTTAAACCGACTTTTTTTTTAGGTTTTCTACTGAAGTCATATAAAACTAGACTAATAAAGCGAAAAAAGAAATCATATTCTATCTAAATAATCTATAATACTCATAAGATACTAATGTTGTTTTAAGATGTTTCAAATAAATTCTTGCAATATTTACTATTTATATAAATATATATAATAAAACAAAAAGTCAAATATAAATTCATTTAAATTCTTCCAATACTTATCACTTATATAAATATATATAATACACTAATCAAATGTGATTCTAGTCATGCTATAAATTATATTCTAATAAACCAAAACTCAACGCTGTGCTTTCTGATTTGTAAGACCTGAATTACATTTGGCATTAGAAATATGAAAATTTCGAAATTTGATTAAAATTTGTTGTTTGATTTGCATTGCGGTTGGCCAAGACAGCAACAGCATTGGACCCACATCAAGGCGGTCTTAGCACGTTTGTTTGAAGTCTCGAAAAACGTCTGCTGGAAACTTTTGTTATAAATAATTGTGGCCTTAACGCAAGACGACGTTCCAGCTAGGCCAATGCAATATGGCAACAAAGCGAGGCAAATTAAATATATTTGCCATGGCATCAAAGCCAAGGAAAAAAAAAAAAAGAAAATGAACGAACCCTTAAAGCTCACAAAGAAAACTGCAACGGAAACCGGAATTCCCAGCGCAAGATGTCAACCCAGGCTGTACCAGAAAGAAGAAAAAACTCACCAACGAAAACTGGACTGCGAAAAAGAAAAAGAAATACCCTCATCACACAAAACGCTGGCCCACGCCGGGTCACCCTTCCCCGCCAGTCACAAAAGGGGGAAAAAAAAAGTAAGAGCGGAGCGAAACCGGGCAGCGTTTCTTCTAATAACTGCGCAAAAAACGATAACGAGTGCGAGACAGCGGCAATTTCGCTTACAAAATTGCCAAACCAAAAATGACTTTGAATTCCAATTGCGATGAGCGGCGGGCCAAGCGGGCTCGCTCGTCAGTTCAGTTCAGTTGGGTTCAGTTGGGTTCAGTTCGGTGTCAGCCTCTGTTTTTGGCTTCAGATGCAAACGCAAACGCAAACGCAACCGCAAAACAGGCACAGACGTGCACGGACGCGTCGCCAACCGGCTCGACCACGCCCACACACAACGTTCCACCATAAATCATAGGCAAAACAGAAAAAAAAACCATAAAATAGAAAACGAGATGAAAATAAAGAATAAAGTGAACGAACAACAGAAAAAAAAAGAATCTTCCAATATCAGCAATGCAAATTTTCAGAAGCTACGCTGAGGGATATACGAGCCAAGTAATCTGGCTGGGACTGCTGTCCCTGCTGTCCTGATGACGCAGCCCCCCTCCAGGCCGATGGCCGGGCCATTGAAATCTATGCAGCGCCCAGCAGCTAAACTATCAGCGATGAGTCAATAGACTCAGCCTTTTGCTTCCGGCCAACAGTGGGGTACGAGCCATCAACATGTGAATGGAAATTCCATCAAGCAGCAGGCAGAAAAAAAATAAGCATAAATAATTCGCAAGAATGTCCCCATAAGTGAAAATGTGTTTATTTACCGAGTGGATTATCACGATTCAATCAACTTATTTACGAGGCAAAACTTTGCAGCGCGCCGTCATGTAAAAATTTAGTTAAATAATTTATTAATATACAAAAAAATATATATAAGATGTGCTCGAAAGCTGCGCTGATTTTATTTTTTAAATCGAGTAACTCTTAGTTTTGATTCACTTAAAAAAAAATTCTTATTGGGATAACTTCCTGATTTAAAATTTTTTTCCTGAAAATTATAATTTAATCAATTGAAATATTCTAAGTCCACAATAAAATAAAATTTGTTCTGTTATTTAATAATTTAAACACTCCAATTCCACAATAAAATAAAATATATAATATATATAATACAATATTAATTTACTACCACAATATACGAATTAAATACTAAAAAAATAATAAAACAATGCTAAACAATATTGGGGAAGTTTTATGAATTGGTTCCACTGTTTAGGGGTTAACTGCAATTGCGAAGGGTGCAGCGCCCATTTGAAGAGCTTTATGCAAACGTCTTTTGCATTGATGAAAATGCAAGAGGGCCTTTGTCGAAAGTAATTAAAAATGCTGCAGTTGATGCTTAACTAGTTTTTAATAAGTTTTTAATTAAAAATAAATATGCATTTGTGTGTAAAAATGATGAGTGCGCACCCCCAGCTCCGCTCTCCACTCTCCACGAACAGCCACGCACGTGGCTGGTGTATGCCACGTGGCAAGGGGCAAGGAACAACACGGGGCAGGAGGTATGGAGGCAAAGCTTTCCCATTGTCAGCGTCATCGTCGTCATCGTCATCGTCGTTTTCGAGCTCGTTTTAGTCATCATCTACGCGGCGCTGTTGTTGTTTGCGCTACTCATTACATGGCGTGTAGACAAGGCAAACACAATTGAATTAGCATGGCGAGCGTTAAAAATCACGCATACGCCACGCCCGAGGGGGCGCCCATTTGGATACCGTTCCCAATTGGATAACGCTTGCCTGAGCTGCTAGCCTGCCAGTCCTCTGTTGTCCTACAATTGCCCTCAACAATCTAAAGTGGGGGAAAAAAAACTTGAAAGGAAACTTTTGCCAAACAGACCGAAAGCAATATACACTATAACTGATTGAGATCATAATAACAACATTGAAGTTTCTTTAGTTTACTTTAACTGCAACTTTGGAGAGGAAAAGTATATATTAATATATATCATAAATGAGATATCATTATCAATACCCATTCAATTAGTCATTTAATTATTTAATTACTTTTCCACATACTAAGTATTTTTCTATCAATTATTCTGATCATCATATAGATCATCCCAATTGGAACTTGATTGAACCTTTCCATATACCCAGCTGCAATGGTTTGCGTCTTAAATGTAGGCATCTAAACGAGAACTCTGCAGCGGAGTGCCCTGACCTGAACAGCTGCGTATTTGCTTTCACTAACGAATGCAGGCAGCTAGGCAGGCAGGCTCAGGTCCTTGGGGGTCTCGGGCCTCTGTTTTGGGCCTCAGGAACTGGGGTCTCTAAACGTCGCACGGCTTACAGCTGAATTCAAGCGCAAAATTATGTAGCCACAGTTACACACACACACACATTCAGCCAGAGATTTAGATACAGCTATGCGATTCTCTATGTTTGTGGGACAATCAAGCAATGAAATTTCATGCGTTTGCACATGCGTTTGCCCTCATCCTGGCCGTACAGATGCCCGTGGCGTCTGTTGGCCGCTTCATAAACAAGTAACACATTTTCACTTCCTTTGAACCTGTTAGGAATTTTAAAATTTTTCGTAGATTATCCGCTTTTAGCCGACGCCCGCCAGTCACACCCCCCACTCACACACACACACACACACACACACGTAGAGAGAGAGCACGCGTCAATGCCGCACAATGCACAAAAGGCACGTACCGAAAAGTGAGTTGGGGCATGGGTATGTGTAGATCTAGTTGTACAATTTCAGGGCCATATTCACAATCCCTGGACTCGGCTTGTTCCAGGTCCTCCTGACCGAGCGACCGACCGGCGGACCGTTCCGTCCGTGCGTCCATTCGCCCGTCTCGTTGTGTGCAAAAATATTACTTGACTGACATTTAAATTAACACAATCACAGTTATTGGAGCATTGGAACCCAGCCGTAGGACATCGGGCCTTTTGCCGAGCTCAAAAGCCACGGCACAAATAAGCAATGAAAACGTTTTTTTAGTACGACCAAAAATCAAAACGAGCAAACGGAACACGCTGGAGTGCTGAGAAAAAAACGAGAGAAACGATCCCAATTCCCAAGCAGAAAGCAAACTGTAATGAAAAACCTGATGAATGATTCGTTTTTGTATGCGGGTGTACGACTAGTTTTCTGATTGAGTTTTAATACGAAAACTGGGCCAAGTGATATTATGACAAAGAGCGGAGCATACACTGCATATTAAGGCATGCCTCGACTGGGTTACGGAACCACAAAATGTGCCACATATAGAGATGCATGCAGAGTCATAAAGTAAACCTTAACGCTGTGATAGCCTAAGCAGCTGTGTTTTTTGCTTGGAGGTCTTTAAATATTTTCATTAATATTTTGCACTATATTTAAGAATATGCATTTTAATAGCTGCAAATAGTGTAAAATTTATGCTGGCTTAGTTAAGGCTGTTCTCTATTTAGATTTTCTTATATCTCATTAGATTCTACGACCATAGACAGATCTGCATTTATTGCTGTTCTCTCTCTCTCCCTCTCTCTCTCTCTCTCTCTCTCTCTCTCTCTTTCATCACACATCTGCATATCGACATTAATCTATTCACATAGTGACCAATAATTTGCTTATATTCACATCTTTATCGGCGGTCCATTCCGATTTATGTTTGTCTAGCATAGGGCATTTGAGTAACGCCCAGTTCAAAGTTTACTTACGCGTTTGTTTTCCTTTTCTATGGCACATTTTCTTTGAACTTTTTGTGCGACATTTTTGGCCCCAGCATTTGACTCTGGCCTGGTGGGCGCTACGTCTATATACATATGTATGTGTATATATGCATTGCCGTACTAATATGGGTCTACTAGCACTCTCTCTCTCTCTCTCACTCTCTTTCTCTTACTCTCTCTCTCTCTATATCTCCGTCTCTTTCTTTTAGTTCTCTTTCTCTCTATACGTATGTTAGCCGTGCATTTGTGCGACTTACGCGCGGGGGCGTTTTTTAATCAAAATGTAACAAGCCAAAAGCAAACAAGCGCCGCCTCCTGCCATGCCCTTTACGTTTCACATGCTCCTTGCTTGGGTGGGAAGGAGCCAGTGGTGCCATGGCCCGGATTAGTAGTGCAAAAGAAACCAGAAACAACAATAACAACAACAACAACTAAAAGGCCCACAGATAGCCGACAAAAGCTATAGAAAGATAGTTGCTGCCATCGCTCTTTTTATTGGACTTTATGCGCTTTTGTTGTGCCCCAGCACGTTTTGTTCAGAAGAGCAAGAGGAGCAAAGAGAAAAAATAAACGAAGGGGAAATAAAAAAAGGTAGCTGAATCATCTAAAAAGCCATGGCCGGCGGCCAAAGCAACTCAATATAGCGAGCCACATGAACTGAGTCCAGCTGCAGTCGTGGGCCAAAGGGATGTCCCACTAATTTGTAGGACAGTGCAATGAAGTTGATTAAATATGTGAAGCAGCTATCGATTGCATATTTTTTGAGATCCATCTGCAGGCATTGGAGCAGGGTTTGGTTAAGGATTCGAATACACGCACTCAAGCTGCCCTGAAGCGTTCGAGCGTGAAATTGTGCGGTTCACGGACTACAGACAATTCTCGGGTCTAGTGGCTATGCTTCAGGATCCTTGGCCATGGCTAATTTGTAACTAAATTTACGAAACAAAAAGCGACTCTCTCTCTCTCTCTCTCTCTCTCTCTCTCTCTTTCCCACTGTGTGTGTTTGCGTTTGAATGGGATGCCGCAGCTAAGCACATGTAAGCACTTGAATGCGCCACTTGACGTTGGCCCAGTTGTCCTTTGTGGCATTGGCCAGAAATTAATTAACTAACATGGGCCGCTCGAACTGCTAGCTGTGCTGTGAGAGGTCTACGCAGTAAGCCTGTACGGTGTACGGCAACTGCTGCAGCCATACAATAAAACAATAATAGGAGCTGGCCGCCATCAACGCATTACAAGCCACTCAATGAGCTGCCACCGATGACGCCTAAAGTGCCAAATACACTGGGGCCAGGCACCGCAAAGACGACGACGACGATGACGACGATGATGATGAAGCTCGAATTGGAGCTGTAATTTGCTATACGTACGATGAGTGCTTATACTTGGGCCAACATTCATAGCCAGCCTAACACTCACACACTTGCAGCAGCAGTGGCAGCAGCAGCGTCAGCGGCAGGTCACTCTGTTAAGGCGTTCTCGATTGGGTCTTTTGTTCTGTGGCATTGCCCCGTTTGCCTAACTGGGCTGCCTAACAATGGGCCATCTTCTGTGGCCGTCCCAAAGCGTATTTCAATGGACGCATTCGGCCGTGTGGCTAAGATTTTTGTGCTGGTCATGTTGATGGCCGGACAGCAGCACTCGGTTAGGGCTAGGGTGTGGCACCTCCTGCCCGAAGGTAACTAACAGTGGGTTGCTTTACCAGTTCTTGTCTCTTTCACTCTTTTCTTTTCTTTTCTTATTTTGTTGGAGAATGGACATAAGTGGGCTATTATGATATTATCGCTTGGGATTAGCAGGAAAAGGGAAAACATTACGTAAAGGCGTAACAAGTCAGTTAAAGACAGCGTAAATGTTATGATCACAGGTCGGTATTTACCTGAGCGAACAGGTGAGCCGAATACAAAGCAAAGCGTAGAGTCAAACTCAAATTGAAATGAAATAATTGAAGCAGAATTTCTGAACAATACAATCGATGATAATACATAAAGATGTTCTAGGGCTTATGCATTGAATGAATACATGAATAGAATGAATTCGAATAATTCAATGATATATGATATTAAATAAAAGAAGACGAGGTTGAAAAAGAGTAAAAACAAGAAATAGAAAAGCCTGAAATGGGACAACAAAAATGTATTTTAAATAAATGTATTTATTAGCTAAACTCAAATATTAATGGAGACATATTTCTAGAACTAAATAAACAACAGACATATAAAAGATGAAAATGGAGTAATAAATCCTTCTTAAAGTACTGAGAGCATTCTCATTGAATAAAATATGAATATGAAAAATATATATAAATATATCAGATTATATTCGAGTTAAACTTGAATTCAACAACTGAATCGAGTCTGATGAAATGTCTCAAAAAATTTAAATAATTCTCTCTTAATAATGCTGTTTAACTTTTAGCTTTGTGGCTGGCTGACAATTGGATTAGGGACCCCAAATAGAGTGAATCCCATTCGCAAATTGTTGACTGACTTTATCCACTTTGCATACGAATACTTTTCGGGCCACCCACGCAGTTGTCTTGATGGTAATCAAGTGCCTTTATGGCTAACGATGTGTCGAGGCTCATGTAACGTCTTTGTTCTGTTTGCGCTCTGTGCGTGCCAGTGTGTATTGGGATTAAAAACAAAAGACCCATAAAGATTATGTCAAAAACAAACTATTCAATTAAGTAACTAAACTAACTGACATTTGCACACACACACACACACACAGACAGCACAGAGTGAGAGGAGGGAGGCAGTAGTCTCGATCCTCCTTGCTCGGCATTCACATGCCACAACTAAAGCTACTACTACTCTTACTTGCCACATGCCAACTGTCGTCCTGTCCAGTTGAGAACATGCGGAGGCAAGTTTCGGCCTTTGTCAGAGCAGAGAAACAACTCTACTAGTTGTCGCTTTTTGCTCTCTATTTGCATAGAGCTGCGTTCCATTTTGTTTTCTGATTAAGTAAGCTGCAATGACGAGGAGTTTGAGCATTCATGCTCGTGTCAGACTCTCAAGTTAACAAAATATTATTAATGCAAGCAGCGAGAGAGAGAGTGAGACAGGGAGAGTGTGTGTGTGTGGGCGTGTAGTCCACTCTATGATTATTGGCATTATTAGCAAAGGCTTAGGGTCCTTGCGCGTGTCAGCGCCTTTGGCATGTGAATGCTTCCATCTCTCTGGTTGGTCAATGGGGTTCCAGTTGCTGCTGCTGCTGCTGCCACGTGTCATAAAATAAACAATAATCCTGCAGCGGCTGCCATTCCACTTTAGTGCACAATGCTCGTAAATTGTATCTAATAATATGGGCCGTGTGTTCTGTTGCGTTCTGTTTGCAATGCTCAGGCAGCAAATAGAACAAACAATCAATCAATAGACAATATTTTCTCGTGCCGGATTCCGATTGCCTTAAAACAAAAGCGCCCGTTGCAAAAATATGTACAAAAAAATAGAAAAAAAATACAACAGAAAAGGAAAGAGTATATAAAACAGGAATCAAGACGATAGAGAGTAACAAAAAAAAAGAAAAGAAAAAAAGATAAATATTTATACCCGGAGCACAGTGCAGGCGACGCTCGACTTGTTTTTTCAGCTTCGCTGAGCGTATAGAGTGGAGAGCACAGAGCACAGAGCATTTGTAGATAATAAAAAACAAGTAGGTAAATACAATATAAATGCTGGTAGCAGCCACCGGCTCTTACCTCTGTCTCTGCCTCAGCCTCACTCTGAGTCTCACTCTGAGTCTCAGTCTCTCAGATTTAGCCAGTGCCACTGTGTATCTTGCAGATACAATTCGGTTGCAGCCAGCACTTTTATTACATGCGACTTTTCTACAATTTGTGAACCATTGTCTTCGACTCTACCTCCCCTCCCGCTTCCGCCCCTCACTACGCTCTACGTTGCTCATGGCCAAAGTGTTTGAATTTAGTAGTAAGCGGAAAAGCAAAGAAGAATGAAATGAACTATGACCCCGGCTGCTGGCCCGTAGCCCCCGGCTGCCCCGGTTGAAGTCCAGCAGCCAGCTGCTTGCTACCAGGTTCAGGCTGAGGTCCTTGCCAGCGCCGAAGCACTGCCATTTTTATTTACCAGCCGCGCCAGAGCAAAGCAAAGCGCTTAGAGCCACCTTAAGACAACGTGGAACGAGTATAAACATTATTTTGCTTGATTCTGCAATATGTACACGCACCACGCCCAGCGGCCATAACCACTATCTACTGCCATTGGCTGCTAGACATATAAAATAAATACATACATATGTATGTATGTGTGTACATATATGTAAATATGTCTGATTGAATATTATCATATATTTTATATACATGTACATGAGTTAGAGATAAGGGGCTTTCCTCTGAGGGATAAATAATAAATAGAGTCTGATATATAAATAGGAAGCGAATTTCTGGATGACTTGATATCGTATAAATATAAATAAATTCAATTTTTATTATTTTTTCTTCCATAGACATTAGATAAATTTATTAATAAGTTAGTTGCATTTTTAATAAATTTTAACAAAAATATTTAATTTTATATTCATTAAAAAACATTCAATATTTTTTTATTAATTTTTTAACCAATTTAATTTATATGTAATTTTATATAAATAGATCTAAAAATTTAAAATATAAATATAAATAATTTATTTGTTTAACCAATTTGAAATATATGTAATTTTTTATAGATGTAAAAATATAAAATACACGCTATTTGATTTATTGATTTTTTGTTTAACTATATGTATTAATTACTTAATATTTTCAATTAAAATAAATATTATTTTTAAAAATATTTAATTTTATATTAATATAAAAATATACATATTTAATTTTTTATTTTTTTTATTTAATTTTTAATAAATTAAAAAAATATATTTAATTTTATATTATATTATATTATTTTTATAAAACTAAATAAAATATATGCAATTCATTAAATTATACAAAAGTTGTTTAACTATATGTATTTATTATTCAATAACAACAATTCAGAGATATAAAATTTTTTAAAAATTATTATCTTCATATTAATAAAAATATATGTAATTTTATTTATTTATTTATTTTTTGAGTAGATAAATTACATACTTAATAATAATTAAAATTTATATTAATTTTATTAATACATATAATTTATAATCATAAATTTTATAAATAATAAAAAATAATAAAAAATAAAAAAATAAATGTATAAATATAATTTAAGTATCTGCTTTCAATGTCGCGTTTTTTTAAAGGGTATCTGCTCTTTGCTCAGTATATTTTCTGCTCTTAGATTTGGCTCTGTCTAATACTATTTCTATTTGTTGTTATTTTGTAGTTTCACGGAGCTTTGAGTGCAGATGCTAGCTTGCTGCGCCTTTATTAGATAGAGCCACAATGTGAGCGCACAATGTGAGAGCAAGAGAGAGAGAGAGAGAGAGTGAGTAGAGTGGGAGAGTATGGAGTGATACAGATAGAGCCAGTTGGGTATTTGGGCTGCTAAGTAGTGGGCAATTATTTTTACGACAACTAGTTAAGGGTGCGACGATGTGTGGGCCACTTGAAGTTGTTGCGCGTCTCTAATTGCGGACTCTTGCCTTTCCCACAGACAGCAGGAGAGAGAGAGAGAGGCAGTGAAAGTATACCAATTTATAACGTCCTGGGATGATGGCAAAACAATGGGTGAAGTCCAAGTGTGCTGATGGTCAGATATAAAGTTAGAATTTCCTTTTGCTAGCGATGACAAAGAACGCATTAAAGACAGTTTATTTTGATATATAAATATGTTTGTTGTATATGTATGTGGGCAGGGCGAACACAAACGAACTTGCTTAAAAACTTGCCACAGATAATGAGTTTTGAAGACAGTTGCCAGCCCCCTCAGCACCTCTGCCACCTATACTTTGTGCGTGTGTGTGTGTGTGCGGGCAGCGAATAAACTGCCCGGGCCAAAAAGATTAACTTAATGCAGCATATACATACATATATACAAGATATATATGTATGTATGTCTATATAACTCTAGCAGTTGAACATTTGAACTGTTTTGTTGTTTTATGACTCGACTTGACTGTTTGCCTGACTGTGATAATGATAACAACGCGTTTTGTTACAACACACACACACACACACACAGAGATACATACACACCCCTCTCTACACATATACAATGTAAAGAAAGCTCTAAAAGCAGTTGCACCCGAGGGTTTTCCATTGTGGTCCCACAAATGTCAGCACTTGGATGCAAAGAGCCAAGAATCTGTTCAAGACATTTTAGGGGCTGCTGATAGCACTAAGAAAGAACTTGAGTGTATCGCAGAGATAGCTTTGTGAATGCAGCAATAAGTCGAAACAATCAAAGTTAAGCATTTCTGTCTAATACAACTCGCACTCGCACTCGCATTCACAAAGCACACGAATGCCCGAGCTGAACTGCTGAAAGTTGTGCAAACAGATTAAAAGATTTTCTGAACGTTTTCAACTTGTACATGGATGGAGTCGTATAATGTTGTGTTATTCCACAGGTAAACGAGTCATCTCGCAAGCCCGGCCAACAAGTTTAATTAAAGTTCCGAGTTGTGGATTAGAACTCCATTTGAGTTACGCTCTCTCTAGCTCCCCCTCTTCCTCTTTCTCTGTTTGCTTTAAAGAGTTGCTGCAGCACCAAAGTTAGTTGAGAGCATTTCCTGCAATTGCGTTGCTAATTAGGGATATGGCTTATCATTTCTTTACGTTCTCAAGGCATTTGTCACAAAATCTGAAGGACCAATTACCATTCAGATTATCTGAGCTAGTGTCAATGCTGAAGAGTTGTTCAGCTTTTAGTTTTTGCTGAAATGAATAGGGTAAAGTAAAAGTTTATTACAAATTAAAGTAACTAAGGAGTTTTTAAATTTTTTTGGTAATTATTAGTCAAAAATTGTGTTTTATTTATAAAATCTATAATGAGTAGAGGCATTTTAGTCCTCGCTTATTGATTAGGTCTGCCAATGTCTCTTTGTCTATCAGTCATGAAAAATGCAATCAGTCTGCTCTATTTAAACTCCAGTTCTCAAGCAAAAACATTAATATACTCTTTCATTTGAGAGCAGCGTATAGTCGTAAACACAATGTCAACGGCGTATTTAACCAACTGTAACTATTAACAATACATTTCTGTACTACCCCGTCTATGATTATGTTATTATATGTTCCGGGTTGCACTAAAAACTGCGCAAAAAACGAATGACATTATGTAAAAGGTTTTAAAAAATATGACATATTTGATTTAATATAAATAAATCGTAACAATGCTTATGACACCCACTAAAAAAATTCCGGTTATATGTATAAATGAAACGTGATCAAAACGTATATTTAAAAGCTCAATTTATTGAGCGTTTAATTTGATTGAGTGAAGAAAAACATGAATGAATGAATCAATAAAATTAATATTTAGTATTTGCTTAAGTTATAGTAATAAAAAAAAAACATTAAAATAAAATATTTATATTTATTAAAACTACACAAAATATTAAAATTTTCTTGACTATATTAGTACTAACATTTTTAATAATATTAAATAAAAAGATCTAGCATTCTGATTTGTTATATAAACACAGTTTATTTAATAAAAATAACATAATATTAAATTGATTGAATTAGAAACTCATGGATAGAGCATCATCGACATAGAGACCCATTCTCTATTATTAAAGCAGTCAAATGTTTCTAACAAAAATAAATAAAATAAAACTATTAGTCGTTTAAATCTGCAGACACTTTGACCTAAGCTAATATTTAAAGCTTTGATTAAACTAATTATTAGGAAATTTAAAACGATATTTATAAATTTATTATATTTATTTATAGCTTGATATATGTCAATATTTTTTTTTTTTTTGCTGTTCAGTTTCACACACGCTTGGGGTTGCTCGGATTAGGCCATCATCAAACCAATTTTGGTATTTTGCTTCGTGTTCTAATTGAAAAGCTTTGTGACATTGCTGTTGACATTTTTCAAATTTTAATTAAATTTATGACACTATCCAGCATATGTAGTCGTTAGTTAGTTCGCTTGTGTTATTTACAGTTTTGTTGTTGTTGTTGTTGTTGTTGCTTTTTTGGTATGTTATAATCTATTTTTCAGTTAGTCGAACTGTCGCCAGTTTATGCTCGTAAATGTCACAGACAGAGCTCCAACAAGAGTAGGGCGGGACAGCTGTACATGCCCCAAAGGACCTGGGCCTACTCCACCCTTAAGGTAGTTACAAATTATGCCACGGAACGCCTGCATAGTTCTAACTCACTTGTTATTCAACATTCACTCCATAGTACTCTTCCTTTCCTTTTTCACTTTTTTTTTGCAATTTGTATTGTTAGAATGTTTTTTGTTTTTATACGGTGACCACAAACTGCAATGTTTTAATTGAAACTAAATGCTGCCCTTGTGTAATGTTAAAAAACAAACAAGTCGCGCTCTGAAATAACAACAAAACAAAGAGGAAAAAAAAAAACAAACAGCAATAATAACAACATTGGCAATTATAACTGCATCGAACACTGTACGCGTCCTCATCTGAAATGAACAACAATACAATAAGTGCAGGGAATGCCATTGAGCGTGATAGACATGAAAATACCCTAGAAGAATTAGTAGAAGTGAGAGTAGATGTAATTAGTAGAAGTAGAAGTATAATTCGTTAGTAGTAGAAGTAGGAGTGGAAGCAGTTAGTAGTGTAGGTAGAAGCATAATTAGTTGGTAGTAGAAGTAGGAGTGGAAGTAGTTAGTAGTAAAAGCTTAGTAGTATTAGAAGTCATTGTAGTGTCGGTAGAAGCTGTAGCAGTTTAGTAGTGGGAGTAATATTAGTAGCAGGAATATTAGTAGTAAAAGTAGTATTAGTAGTAGGAATATTAGTAGTAAAATAGTATTAGTAGTAGTTGTGGTAATTGTACAGTAGTAGTAGCATTAGTAATAAAAGTGGTTTTAGTAGTAGTAGTATAATTAATAGTAGTAGAAGTAGTATTCGTAGTAGTAGTGGTAATTTTACAGTAGTAGTAGTAGTAAAAATAGTAGTGATAGAAGTAGTATTAGTAATATTAGTGGTAAATTGACAGTAGTAGTATTAGTAGTGAAAGTAGTAGCATTAATAGTAGTAAATGAGTGGTATTAATAGTAATAAAAGTAGTAGTATTATAGTGGTGTTGTAGTAGTAGTAGGAATAGAACAAGTAGTGGCAGTAGTTAGAGAGAAATAGTGATGGTAGTAGTAGAATAGTAGTAGAAATAGAAGTGGAGATAGTAGAATTCGGAACAGGAGTAGTACTAGTAATTGAAGTAGTAGTAGGAATAGAAGTACATATAATAGAAATAGGAGTAGTAGTAGTAAAAGTAGGAGAAGGAGTAGCACAAGTAATTGATTGACAGTTGATGTACGGAGTAGTAGTAATAATACTGAAAAGTAATAAGTAGTAGTTGTATATAATATGCGTAAATATACGCAAGTCATTTTACGCAGTCAATTTTCTCGATATTCCCCATGTTATCATTCATTTGCGTACAGGGTATAGAAAATTCCCGGAAATCCGCTTTGCGCCCAATCCACGTGCTTTTAATGCCGCACGCATGTCCAACGGGCTGACTGGCTCTGTAGCTGGTTTCTAGCATTGAACAACTTTTGTCCACTGTGTGTGGGTGGTTGGGTGGTTATTTGTTATTATTTGTATGCCTTTTTAAGTATAGACTTCTGCCCTGGGGCGAGAGAGTCACATTGAGCCGCAATACAATGCAGATTAAGAGTAGGATTTGGTTCTCGTTTTTTGTTTTTTATTTTATATTTTTTTTGCTGCCGTTGATTTACAATGGAAAAGTTCAATATTGAAAAAAAAAATCATAGATAAATATTATGAAATGCAAGTTAAGAGTGCATATTTATTCAATTTAAAGTGCAATTCAGAATCAGTAAAGCTGATTACAAAAAGGCCATGGTATATGCTAGGCGAAACCGAGTAGGTTTGTGTCCTTAAAATTCATAAAGCACAATCAGAATTTTCAATAATAATTGTCGGGATAGAACAAGCTTTAATTGTGCTCCTGAACAAAATTAATTATAATATTTTTCCAATGTACTTTTCATTTATCAAATACCTCAAACGATCCAAATCAGTTGACATAAATATTTCATTTTAAATCTGAGCAATATGAAAACACAAAGGAAGAGTTCATAAATGGAAGCGCTTTTAAATGGGATCATTTGTATACCCTTCGCAAGGATAATGATTTAAATTGTATAAGGTGAAGCATGATGTGAATTTAAAAGATTAAATGTGAAAATAAACTTAGAGAATTTTATTGAAATTTAGAGAGAGCTTCTTTTATTATGCCTATCTCTGTCAAAAGATATAGTGTTGCCAGATGGGTTCCTCGAATGTGGACATCCCTGTATATCATTTTGGGTATATATTTTATATAAATATATTTTTATTTTATTTTTCTATTCGCTCATATTGATAATTTATCCCACTTATCTTTACCAATTCAAATTGTCATTTCAGTTCTAATCTGTTTTAGACAAATATTCATATGCAAACTCACTTTGCTCTATGATTTTCACAAGGGTATTTAAGCCATCGATGTGCTGCAGCAAAGTCTTCATTTCATTTCTGTACAATTTTTGTTTTTGCACTTGTACATAAATAGCAAAGAAGCTTAACAATTTGTATGTGTTTAAGCCAATAAACAAATTTAATTGTACGATTACCTTTTTTGCACCTTTTTTAATTTTTTGCTATTGCAATTGAATCTTCGTTATTTTATTTTATTTTATTATACCCTGAACCCATTGAAAATGGGAAATCAGGGTATAATGGTTTTGTGAAAAGTATGTAACAGGCAGAAGGAATCATCGCAGACCCCATAAAGTATATATATTCTTGATCAGGGCGATGAGCTGAGTCGATATAGCCCTGTCCGTCTGTCCGTCCGTCCGTCCGTCCGTCCGTCCGTCCGTCCGTCCGTCCGTATGAGTGCGTCGATCTCAGAAGTTACAAGAGCTAGAGAGCTGAAATTTTGTATGTAGACTCGTGTATACCATACGCAGTACGAGTTTATCATATTTTTTCGATAACTCATTCGATATCTTTTTTATCGAGGATAATCGATAAATTGATATTGTTTTTTCAGCCTAATTTGAACACTTTTAAACATAGAGTGTTCAGATCTGTTGTGTATATACATTCGATAGTTACACACATTTTGTCATTTACAGATTTTGGATACCACGCCCCCTTCGCCCCAAATTCGTAAAAAACGTATTTCAAATACTAGAGACTTGTGCTTCGGAATGTACACACATTTATACATTATGATTACATTCTGAAAGTTTCATAAAGATCATATGTCTACAAATGAAATTATTCAACAAATAAAATCTCATAGTATTGCCCACACTGCAGCGCAGCCCAAGCGCAGTCGCTGCTTACTGCGCAGTTAGCAGAACGCGAGCTTATGCGTGCATGTGGAGGCATGTGTATGTATGTGTGCATAAAAGAAGTGCAGAATGATTAGAATATCAGTTTGGAGGGTTCAGGGTATCTCCTAGTCGAGCAGTCTCGACTAGAGCCTTCTTACTTGTTTTATTTATGTTTTTTTGAACGTTCATTACAAAATGTTTAAAGGGCAAAAGCTTGAGCCTTATGCGGTCAGCTAAAGCTGGCCGCAATGGGAAATATAAACATGGGTTCTCTGCCATGGTACAGTGGGTCAAATATAATTTAATTTGATTAAATATATTTGTTAAAATAAAGTAAATAAAATTTTTGGTAAGCTAATTCGAAATAAAGTTATGCAAAAGATAATTAAATAATAAAAATAAGAAAAATAATAATAAAAAAAAAAATAATAATAATAATAAAATAATAAAATGGTACAGTGGGACAAATATAATTTAATTTGATTAAATATAATTCATAAAATTTTTGGTAAGCTGATTCGAAATAGAACTATGTTAAAGATAATTAAATAATAAAATTAGTAATAATAAAATGGTACAGTGGGACAAATATAATTTAATTTGATTAAATATATTTCATTAAATTTTCGCTGAGCTAATTTAAAATAAAATAATGTAAGAAATAATAAAATAAAATAATAATTAATTAAGTAATATATGTATATATAATTTGCATCAAATAAATTCCAATTTGTTGCACTGTTCGCTCAGTAAAGGGCCAAACACGTACAATAGGCATTGCGAACTGGGTGCCGAGTCCTTTGGGTCCAGCACATAAAAATGCATTAAATAAAATTTGTCATATAAATCTTGCAATTTATATGTTGCCCTGGCAGCAGGAGAAATGTAATTTACAAACCAAAAGCTGTTGGATTCATTTCTTTTATATTTATTTTATTTCAGTTGAGTTTCCCTTTTAGTATTTTTATTTTATTTTTTTTATATATTTTTCTGCTTTTGGTTTTTGCGTATTGTTACTCAAGAGCGAGTTGTCGTATAACTCATTAAGAACGCTTGTCGCAGGTGCTAATTCGTTAAAATGGAAATCAGAATTTTCCAATTAAACTGGATAATAAATTGGCCAACCAAGCAAGCAAGCAGGCAGGCAGGCAGGAGTCTGGGCAGGAGCAGGAGATGGGAGCAGCAGCAGCAACAGCACAGGAAACTGTTTTTTGAGGGGGCTGGAGCTGACCAGCAGCTGCCAGAAAGGAAATAAATTATAAATACGCCGGAAGTTCCAAGTCAGCATGAAAGGGCGAAAACACACACACACACAAACACACACGCATATATGTATATATATTTATATGTATAGAGTGTAAGCAGCAACCCCGCTCTTGGGCCAGGTTTGCAATTCCGTTAGCTAGCTAATTTGTAAAAAGCTGTTGACCAACACACACAGCACACAGCTGAGACCTCACTAAGAAGATAAACTATGCGTCGTATATAAGCAGATACTATATCTGCTGGCCAAACGAGCGTCTGCGTGTGTGCATGTGTGTGTGTGTGTGTGTGTGTGTGGGTTTGGAGCTACATGTGGGCGAGCAATTAGATAAAACAAACGCAGCGCTGACAAAGGCATTGCAATTTTGCTTGCCATCCACAGCAAAAGTTGCGCGTCAGTGTAAAAGTATCTATGAAATAGAGTTGAGATGCAGCAGCCGCAGCTTCAAGTATGCGTGGTTGCACCACCAACTCCAACTCCAACTCCAACTTCAGCCTCGACTCTCAATCCCGTCCAGCGCCAGCTTAACAATTCAATTTAAGCTTCGTGCGCAATTTGCGGAATAGAAGTGGAAATACTTCTTGTTTGGAAGAAGGGGAAACGAAGCTGAGGGGGGGGGGACTCTGTCAAGGGCGTTTGTGCGTTTCATTCTGTGTTAATTCATATAACTGGCAACGCCTGCCACTCCCATGGCCTTCAGCATTACGCTGCATGCATCTTATATAGCATACATTTCGCCTCGCTCGCATGTGTTGCAAGTATTTGGCGCGTTCACGCTACACTGAAAACTGAACCATGCAGCGCAGTGTAGCCCGACGCGTTAGCACAGAAGTGTTTGCTGAGGCAAAACTGTTGTTAACACTGGCTTTAATATGCGCTAGTTGGCCACATTTTAAATGTATTTCAATTATGTTCTATTTAACCAAAGCAAATTGTTAAGCTGTTCATCCATGTTCAAGCAACTTTCAATAAATTTGCCGAGATCATTAGAAATTCAAATCATTTGCAACGCGAACTTTGAGCCGTATAAATAATTGAGCTGTCTGGCTTTGCTCGACTCCAATGTTTGTCTGCTTGCAAATTAAAGTCAAAGTAAATGTTAAAGCTAAAGCCAGAGTCAAAATGCCTGAAATTGATAAAGCTGCTGTCATACGAATTTATGATCCTTTCATAGTCATTGTCTTATTTTATTATTTTTATTATTTTATTATTTATTATTATATTATTTTCTTATTTTCTCTTTAATTCTACGACTCAATTGTGCTCAGATTAGAATATGTTTATGTAATAGACTTCAATTTGACTTTTCTTCAATTTTATTATAATATTTGTGCGTTATATTTTACTGAATTGATTTCTGTTGCAAATTGAATTTTTAAATGAGATGAAATGAACGCAAAATGCCATTTTACTTAGGAAACTATATTTTTAGTGGCACCTTAATCCATTGTAATTTTACATATTAGGGAATAACTCAAGATCAATGATGATGTATACTTATTTTTCATAGTTATTAGATTTATTTTTCAAATTAAATGGTTAGTAATTTAGACTCATAATATAAATAATTAATAATTAAGCGTCTAAATCACTTACCATTTTGACTCTTTTGATTATTAATTAGTTATTTAATTATGAATTATTAATAGTATATATTTTATTAATAATTAAAAAAGTAATTAATAATTAAGAGTCTAAATTAATTACCATTTAGACTCTTTCAATTATACATTTTTTAATTAAAAATAAATATTATATATTTTTTTAATAATTATAAATTAAATAATAATTATTAGACCCTTAATTATTATTTAATTTTTAATTATTATTATTATATTTATTATTATTATTACTTACCATTTAGACTCTATCGTTTATTTATTAATTATGAATTATTAATATTATATATTTTATTGATAATTAAAAAATTAATTAATAATTAAGAGTCTAAATTACTTACCACTTAGACTTCTTTAATTATAAATTAGTTTTTAAATTATTAATTATTAGTATTATATATTTTATTTGACTTTTAGGTTGAATAATAAGTCTAAAAAATATGAAAAATAAGTATATATCATTTTTTATCTTTAGTTGTTATTGTGTAAGATCTGCTTTAAGTGTTCTGCCAGAAATTGGCTAATTAGGCTATTGGAATAGTAAGTGTCTTTCTGTTAGTTTTAATCTCTAATTTTATTCATATAGATTAATAATAATTTGTCTTTGTATCAAAAGCGCTTCACACGTGCTTTTAATATGTGTGTGAGTCCTGTACATCCGATGTTTTCCCATACACATACACACACACATATATCGAGTAAAATTCTGTTGAATTCTGTGAACGGTTGACAGGCTGCACTCATCTCTCTCTGTGTGTGTGTGTGTGTGTGTAGCTTGTTTGGTTTTTGGCGCTTATCGCTAAACCGTTTGTTTGTTTGTTTGTTTGTCTGTGCGTTTGCCTGTTTCCTGGGAATCCCGCAACACACAAGAGTTATTTGGCTTTCCAATGGTTTAATTAAAACATTGTTACTTCATTGTAAAAATGCGCAAAGTGTAATTATATAAAATTTGCACAGCCACACAGAGACACAAAGATATGGACGAAGGACAACCAGAGTCAGGCACAAGAGAGAGAGGGAGAGAATGGGAGAGAGCGAGTGTGTGTGGCAGAGGGACATGTTGCTGCCACATGCTAACAAACAAACAGGACGCCGCACAAAGTCTGCTACATATGTTGCGAGCACAAGCGAAGCTGCTTTGAGCTTCACATTTGTGCAGATTTGTATGTGTGTGTGTGTTCGTGTGTGTGTGTGTGTGTGTGCACAGGCGTAAATCGCTTGGCTTCAAAAGTTGACACGCTCATATGTAAGTAGGCATGCAAACATATCTACACGCTATAATAGGCAGCAATAAAATTAGACCCCCAAGTGCTGAGCCCCAAAAAGTATGCTACAATATTTGCACGCCACGCACAGCAGAAGTTTTAAGCTCCAGCGCACTGGGGAGCGCTTAAGTATGCTTGTGTGTGTGTGGGTGTATTATATCAGAGCTGCTCATGCAATGGCAGCTTAATATCTTAATTGAGGTGCCCGCTTGAAAGATGCATGGTTATCCTTTGGCAAAGGATGACGTCGAAAAGTCAAGTTAAGGCCAACAGCAAAGGCTTGAAATAAATTAACTTTTCGCTGTTGATTTTATGTAAATCATCATGTAAAAAAAAAAACAAAAACGAACAAACAAACAAAAACACAATTTCAGGCAGTACCCAAGCCAGAGCGAGTGTCGCTGGCAGACAGAGCGGCGTCCCATTTATATTTATTTAATGATGTGACCTAAATTTATGTCTGTATGTGAGTGTTTAATTAGACGGTTCGCCTCACAGGCGACAGTTGTTGGTCTTTACGATTCAGTGGCTTCTCCCTATTCCCCCCATCTTCTTCTCTCTTTGTCTCACACATAGAGTCTATGCGTGCTCAGAGCCCAACCAAGTCCTTAAATGTTAGTGCTGCTCTCAAGGTCACACGATATAAGCACGCACATATATATATATATATATATATATATATATACATATTTATATAGAGTATAGCGCTCCCTTTTTCCACTTGGGGTCTTGGTATATCGCTTATCTTGGAGGCGGTGGCCTGTGCCAAAAATTTACGTACTGTTAAGTAAAGGATTTGTGGTTAATGACGGTCGCCCGGCCGGGGCCGGGGGGTCGTGGCACTTGGCCGCTTTCCAATGCCATTTCAAGCTACATATGTTGTGCGCAAAGCCTTCGATGTTATTTTTCGCTTAGTGTGGGAAAGACCGGGTCTCGATGCGGGCTATAAATTTGACTTGTAATCAAATTTAAATTAAAGTGATGGGGCTGGTCAGACTTGAGCTTGAGCAGGGGACTTCGTGACTGAAGTGGAATTGTTTGTTGTTCACTTTAAGCATATCAAATTTTTGGGCTCGCAATGCGGTTGAACACAAAAACTATGCGACAACCGAAAATGCTATTCGCTTTGCTTTGGCTCTGACGAATATTTATATTCATATATTGAAATTTCTGAATGCCCAAAAAGGCAATGCCGCATCATCCATCATCAACTATACTAATACTACTAATGTATTATCGAACTATATTTGTTGTAATTAAAATTTTTGTTAGCCAACTTATTAATGAAATATTTTTCAGTTAGTAAATGGTAATATAAGGTAAGAGTGCTTTACTTGGCAGTGCCTGACTTAATGGAGCTATTAAATTTGGCGGCTTTGAGGTCTTTACTTAGGGGAATCAATTATTGAATATGTTTTGTTTCACATCAACTAGAACAATAAAAGGTTCAGAGAAAATGAATGACATGATAGTAAATGATAAACATTACAGGAAACCAAATAAAATAATTTCTTTAATTGGTGATTTTATAAATAAAAGGTGGAATGCGCAAGTATATAAATTCCACAATAATCTGAATATTCATTATTATAAATAAGAGTTATTTATTTAATATAAATATTAAATAAATAAATGAATAAATAAATAAATGAATAAATAAATAAATAAATAAATAAATAAATAAATAAATAAATAAATAAATAAATAAATAAATAAATAAATACATACATAAATACATAAATAAATAAATAATTAAATATATAAATAAATAAATACATAAATAAATAAATAAATAAAGAAATAATAAAAAATAAAGGAATAAATACAAATGTATATAAAATAATAGTAAAAGTAGAAATAAATCATAATAATAAAATTTGGCTAAAACTAAAATTTAAATAAATAAAAAAAACAGTTAACAATAAAAATGCTAAAATTTAAAATATAGAAATAGATAAATAAATATATAAATAAATAAATAAATTATTAAATAAATAAATAAGTAAATAAATAAATAAACAAATAAATAAATATATTATTAAATAAATAAAAAATAGTAAAAGTAGAAATAAATTATAATAATAAAAAATGGCTAAAATTAAAATAATTAATATATCAGTTATAAATAAAAAATGACTAAATTTGAAATAAACATATAAACATATAAATAAAAAAATAAATAGGATAAAATATAAATAAATAAATAAATAAATAAATAATAATAACTAAATAAATAAATAACAAGTATGAAAGCTCAAGTCGAGTCCGCTCGACTAGCAAATCCCCTGAACAAATTATTGAAACAGCAGAGAGCGTTCCCATTGGTCACCTGAAGCTCGACTGTAACGAGAGAGACAGTACTTGAGTAAAAGTAAAAGCAAGGAGAGAAGCAGTGCAGAAGATCATAAAAGTTATCTATGTGTATGCAGCAGCTCTCATTTAGTATTTGTATTTAGGTAAAGAGAAGCTAGAATGCTCACAGCAGCAGAGAGCGTTACAGTGCTTGAGTAAAAGTAAAAGCAAGGAGAGAAAAAGAGCAAAAGATCATTAGAGTTGTCTATGTGTAGGCAGCTGCTCTCTTTTGGTATGTGTATGTGTAAAATGAAGCTAGAATGCTCACAGCAGCAGAGAGCGTTCCCATTGGTCACTTGAAGCTTGACTGCAATAAGCGCTAATAGTGGGCATATATAAAGCGCAGCAGACTTATAGTTGTAGTAGTAGAAGTAATGGTTATAGTAGTAGGACTTATAGTAATAGTAGTAGGACTTATAGTTATAGTAGTAGGACTTATTGTTATAGTAGTAAGACTTATAGTTGTAGTAGTAGGACTTATAGTTATAGTAGTAGGACTTATTGTTATAGTAGTAAGACTTATAGTTATAGTAGTAAGACTTATAGCTATAGTAGTAAGACTTATAGTTATAGTAGTAGGACTTATTGTTATAGTAGTAGGACCTATAGTTATAGTAGTAGAAGTAATGGTTATAGTAGTAGGACCTATAGTTATAGTAGTAGAAGTAATGGTTATAGTAGTAGGACCTATAGTTATAGTAGTAGAAGTAATGGTTATAGTAGTAGGACTTATTGTTATAGTAGTAAGACTTAAAGTTCTAGTAGTAAGACTTATAGTTATAGTAGTAAGACTTATAGTTGTAGTAAATTATAAGGACGTAGCTCGAAAAGCTTTAACAAGTCGAGTCCGCTCGACGAAATACCCTGAGCGAATGCAGAGACTGTAACGAGCTCTACCTAGCGTCTGGTTCAACATTTAAGAGAGTCAGTACTTGAGTAAAAGTAAAAGTAAGCAGAGAAGCAGTGCAGAAGATCATTAAATGTGTGTGCATCAGCTCTCTTTTGGTATGTGTATGTGTAAAACGAAGCTAGAATGCTCACAGCAGCAGAGAGCGTTCCCATAGCTCACTGGAAGGTCAACTGCAACGAGCGCTACCTGCCGTCGGGCTTCACATTTGAGAGAGAGAGAGACAGAGCTTGAGTAAAAGTGGCTTTACGTATATAAAAGGCTGCAGCTGCAGCATTTCTTCAGTCTTCCAGGCCTGGTGGGGGTCAGCGCAACGAAGTGGAGTAGAGCGTGTGATCGATCTGCTTAGCATTAAAGACGTAGAGGAACTACGTAGACGAATACGTGAATGAATTACGTAGAGGAAATAAGTCGAGGAAATACTTAAAAGAAAGAGGAAACACATACGTAGAGGGAATATTTAGAAGAAATGGACAGACAAATAGTGCTAAATCATCAAGAATATATGCAGGCGCGTAGCCAGAAAATTTTTTCGGGGGGGTTTTCAGCAAATATTAAATACACATATTCGTATTTAATAATATAATGGATGACCTTTATTTCACATTTTTTTTCTACAAAAGAATGTCTATTTTCCGACTTGTTTTCGCCATTTCGTTCAAAATATCCTCTGGAGTGACTTCAATTTTGGAGTGGATGCTGAGCTTCCGACTATTTCGGGGGGGGTTTGAACCCCCGAAACCCCCCCCTGTATACGCGCCTGAATATATGTATATACTTTGTGGGGTCTGCAACGCCTCTTTTGCCTGTTACAGACATTTCAACAAAACCATTATACCCTGATTTCCCATTTTCAATGGGTTCAGGGTATAAAAATAACAAAAAATTATTTTAAAAAAAGTAAATAAAGAAAAAACAAATATTTTCCATTTTAAATGATATAAACTAATATTTTAAATATTTTACATATTAAAGCTTTCGTGTCTAGCTTAGGAAGTTATATCTGCATAATTAAGAAAAGTTAAAAATTTAGTGCGCTGGCCCGGATATATTAAAAGAAGTGTGCCACGCCTTGTTCTGTCAGTTCAAATGTTTTACATGTTTAGTAAACACTGAGCTCCAATTTAGCTTATTGTTATAACCATAGTTGTTATCATTGCCCCCATCATTTATAGTTATAGGTTTCCACTTACCTTTACGTCAATTCACAATCGGTCAATCAATCAATAAATATGTAAATTTAAATAAAAACGTTTCCTTTTACTACAATATCTTAAAGCTATGATTTTCAATAAATCACGATAATGGAATACAAAGGACTTTCTGATTTGTTGTCAGAAAAGATAACAGAAATATAATTGGAAAAAAAAGCGGAATAAAGAAACACAACTTGTTTGTAAAGAAGATTATGCAGAGAGTTTGCGGAAATTAAATCCTGGCATAGGTGGACCTGGAGCTGCTACGTCTGTGGAAGTGTGACAAATCCGCCAAAGGACTCAGCTGGCATGCAAAAAGCAATTGCATGGGCTTGTGCTCTGCTCGGGCCCTTCGATTAGAGGAACGCCCCAGTTAAGCCCCGGCTTAGATGTGTTAGATATGTTCAACAGCTGCGCTATTTTTTAAGGCATGACAGCTTTCAATTTCCATGCTGCGGCTGCTTCAACTTTCCCCCGTCTGGATGCTGGCACAATTTCAATTTGTCAGCTGGGGTAGAGCGCACGCCTGACCACGCCCACCAGCTTAGAGGCCAGCAATATTCTAATCCAATCGCCGCATTTATCAGGCGCAACCGATCAACATGGCAAACTTGTGACTTATGCATCAAAGTCAAGAGATGAGCTGCCTGAGATACAATCCCCCTCTGGCCAATTACCCGCTCTGTCATGAATTTTGATGTTGTTTCAGTTCGCTTCTTCTTTTTTTATTTTTTTGTTATCCTTCTATTGCTGCTTCATTCTCTGCTGCGATGTAAATGCAGCATTAAATCAAATTCGAAGACAAACCCTGCCACATGCCAACAATTTGGCTAAAGTTGACAAAAGCCAAAAGCCGTGTGAAAAAAAAAAAAAACACCAATGTCATAAAATTGAAACAAGTTATGGTGCCACTGAACAGCAATTGATCGACTTGTGGATACCCTGTACATGTTCAAATTGGACTCTTATGAAATTTAACTTTACTTTTACTATATTAATAATACAATATTAAATAGCTAAGACAAGGTAAAGTAAGGCAAACTGTTTATTGCGCTCGAGTACTAGACACCCTGTAGAATTTATAGTTAAATAGATTTACAAATATTGGAGCACTTTTAGATATTAGCAATCAATAAACTTCAAGGGAGGCAAAAGGTAAGGTAAAGCAAGGTATATTGCATCAGACATAACTATCCGACTATCAAATACCCCAACTTCCTTGAAGAAAAATCTAGAATCAGCTGTAGGCAATATGTTTCATTATACAAATTTCAAATATCCAAACTTTTTTGCAGAAAATGCTAATGAAAATGAGAAAGCAGCTGTAGTCATTAAAAAGTAACTATCCGACTAATAAATACCCCAACTTCTATGTAGATAAATCTAGAATCAGCTGTAGACATTATGCACAACTATCCGGCTATAAAATACCCTTACTTCTATGCAGAAAATGCTAGAATTCGTTGCATTCCACATAAGTATTCGACTATCAAATACCTAAACTTCTATATATTCTATATATTATTCTTTATATTCTATATTCCTCACATAACATCACTCTTCCTTTTATCTTCCACTCTCACTATAAATCATTCAACCCCTTTTCGTGCAAATGTTCAATGGGTATAGCTCAAAAAGCCAAACATATCGAACAATTTTGCAGTAATGTCCGCACATAAAAAATACGCAAGAAATATAATTTTTCACTTGCGTAACGAATCGATTGGCATGTCCATATACATGCCACTGTTTCTCTCCCTCTCCCTGTTCCTGTCCATGTCCTATCCCAGTTAGAGTCTCAGTTTCAGTTTCCGATTTGGAATATCAGACATAAGCGTCGCTCGATCTATCGTGCGAGTGTGTCAAAGATGAGGCCATGCTGATAAAATCCAATCACTATGAATTTACGCTCCTTTACAGGAAATGAAGCGGAAGAAATGTGCAAAATGTATTGGCATACACTCTACCCTATACCATACCCAGCACCGTCTCGACCTCTATCGACACACTTGCCACTTGCCACTTGCTGCACACTGTTGGGGTTGTTGTTTATCTGTCTCGCTGTCTGTCTGTGGGGTCCACGGGCCCAACTCCAAGTTATTGCCATTGCAATTCATAAAACAAATTGATATTGCCTGCTATTACACACGTCAAATGCTAACGCCCACAGAGAACCGCAAACGGCTCGGCCCCCATCGACCGAATTAAATTAAATATTTACTCTCACATTTGCGTGCGATTTTTATTTTTACTTTTTACTTTTTACTTCCGTTTTTTTTTTTTCTTTATCGTTTTATCGAAGCAATTTGTGTGCGACATGTTTTGCTTTGATTAGCTCTCGCCTTGGCGATGAGGTAATTTGTGTCAGGGCATGTCAACGCCCAGACAGAACTCTCAACGCCTCAGCGGCACGAATGGAGAGCTCCAGCCACAAAAATCCCAGGCATTCTAATTATATGCAACAAGCGAGCCAATCGTTTCAGCCTCAACTCCAGCTACGACTACGGCTCTGGTTCCGTCTCCCGGAACCGGGGCTGTAGTTATAAAATAATTTCTTGCGAAATTAATAAATTGAAGCCTGCCTGCCGAGGCCGGACAGGAAATGAAGGCCTTTGCAGCAGCTACCAATTGGGGGGCTGGGCCAAGCCAACTGGGCCAAGCCTGACTGGGCATCATCAGTGTGGTGGACACGTCCTTCACTTACTGCATATCATAAATGCGGGCCAGCGGGCCACTTGACAACAATTTCAACATCAACAGGAGCAATATCAGTGGCGTAGTCCAAGAATGCCAAAAAGTTATTTGCAACTGAATTTTTGTTAAACTTGTTGCTTTTCCCCATTTTGTTGCCCCTTTGTGGGCTTTGGCAAATTAAAAGTTGCAGGAATTTATGTCTAGTAGAAGCAGAAGTATTATTGATTGAATATCTATTTGTTTGTGCTTCTCTCAGGTATTTAATATTGTTTGCTCTGTTATTTAAATAAAAGTCAAGCCAATTAACTTGTTTTTGCTCTGCTGAATGTTAAATATAAACTCAATTCAAGCCACAAGCGAGAAAAATTCAAAGAGAAGAGCTTTGATGCTATGTAATTGATTTTTATTGAATAGCCCTATGTAAATACTGTTTGCTAAAAATGGAAATGAAAATTTCGAATAAAGCCAGTTCTTAGAAATATATATTTTCATGTAGAAAAGGCAAATGAATAAAATAATAATAAATAATAATAATAAATAAATAAATAAAATATTAAAATAAAATACATATTTATATTTTGGCTATTTAATAAAAAAAAAAAAATTATAATATAAATAAATAAATACAATTATATATACAGTTAAGGACACCAATTCATATTTTTTTTTTTATATTTTATTTTATTTATTGAAATTAAATATATATTTTTAATTTGATTTTATTTTTGCAATGTAATACAATAATAATAATAATAATAAATAAATAAATATATACGCAAATAAATGATTATTTAATCTTTTAATTTATTTAATTTAAACAAATGAATAAATAAGTAAAATTTAAATAAATAAATCAATAAAATAAATTACCTTCGCATATTAAATAAACCACTTTTATATATTTAAAAAAATTGCAAACAAATGTTGTTGGTTTCTATATTCTCAGCTTATTTCATAAATAAAATTGAGGCTATGATATTTAAGTCCCATCGACACTATATTCTTTGTTTTTTGCTCTCTGATATATATTTTTATTAAACATTCCTTAAAATTGAAAATACTAGCAAATTTGCCTACTCTAACTACTCCACTCTACTCTAACTAGGTATACTATGCCCTACTCTATTTTCTACTTTCTCTGCTCTATGAGTGTCGTTGCTAATATTGATTACCCAACAATTTGCCCACATTACAAAAACATTCCCATCGTTCTCAGATATAAGAGCTGAAAAGAAAAAAAAAAAATTATATATATAGGCAAACGGAACAAAACATGAATCGAATTAATTTAGAGCAATTGTAACGGTTAAGTGAGTCAGACTTAGTTGGCACGATTCCTGCGACTGTCCCCCTTCAATTTAACTGTCATTCATTAACAATCGATTAGTCAAACACTTTCCGCTCGGTGCTACCATTAATTATCGTCTGTCTGTCTGTCTGTCTGTCTATCGGTTCGCCAACCCCCTTTGCTTGCCACGCCTATGACTGGCAAGCTTACGCATTGACTGACTGATTTGAGGCACTGTGCAGTTCCATATTGTCGCCCAGTGTCGCATTTTTCGAGTGCAGGGTTGCCAATGCATCGCACATGCGAACGCCCCTTCGACTGCTGTATGTATGTGTGTATTTATATAAATCGGACAGACAGAGGCAGATATTTTAGATGCGAGAGGCCAAGTCACACACTCAAAATTGTGCTGCTGAGAGCAGGGTCTCTAATAACACGCTGCCAACCCCTAATTTACCCTAATTTCTTAACCAATTTCGACCATTACGACGGGTGTGCAATAAAAATTAAAATCCATGCCTTGCCCTGACTTCTATCTCTTTCTGTCTCTGTCCCTCTCTGTCTCTGTTTTCTCCTGCCTCTTGCCGCAACATAACTCTTTCGCTGACTTTGACTGCGACTGCAGCTGGGTGTCCTGCCTGCCATAATAAACGCTGTCCTCTGACGATGAGTAGTTGCAAAAAAAAAATGTGCAAGGAATGAAAACTATGCTCGGCACGCCGACGATGAAATACTCTATGTAAATATATATTATTAGAAATAACTGTTGGAATATATATGGCAATCGAATAACTTTTATCAGAAAAATATGTCATTCTAATACATGTGCTTTATATCGTTTATTTTTATAATTTTATCATATATATATTAATATCTCAGCTATTTATAGTACTTATGTATATAGAGCCCCTTCAACATTCCACATTAATGCCAAATATTTTCTATATTCTATATTCGAACTATAATTTGTATCCAAAATTTGTTTTTCTTTGCGGTTTCCTCTTCTTTTGTACATACTACCTATATATATATCAATATATACCCCTCATATTTGATGACAATATAAACATGCCTCTGTTCAGGGTAGAAAACAATATTCAGTGAATCCAGAAGGACTTGGAGCGGAGCTAGTGTCGTGTCACGATGATGAAACCTGGACTATGACTGATATATGTATAACGAGATTATAATTCGCTGTACAAATTTGGGAACATACTACTTGATATTGAAACAAGAAATAAATTTCTGGTTAGACAAAAAATCAGTTAAAAAAAAGATATTATATATGAATTCCCAATTTAAATGGATTTGGTATTAAATACTTTATTGCTTTATTATGGGAAACATTTAATTAAATTCGTAAAAAAAATATAAAAAAAATTATTATATTTAAGTACACATTATTTACAAATTATTATTTACAAATTAAGTTTTATTGACTATATTCAGTTTTGTTTATTCAATATTTTTTATTATTTTATTTATTATTTTATTATTTATTATTTTCCTTTATTTATTTATTTCTTTTTCTGATTTTTATTTGATTTATTTATTTATTTTTTTTTAAATTTATTTTGTGCATATAAATACAAATGAAATCATTTTAAATAAACTGCATTTCGATTATATCATCTTATGTATCATATTATATATCCAACTTCAATTGGTACACACTTTGTTATCGCGTGTCACGCGCCCATCTCTAATATTTAGGTAGCAGCTGTTCAGTTGGTCAGCCGTGGCGCATGATTGGCCGCACAAACACGCAACTACTGTCAATTATTTGACTGCCATTGACGCACTGACTGGCTGGCCGACTGGCTGATTGACAAAGTGACGTTTCTTCTTTCTGTCAACCGATGTACATACGCTCTGCCTGCACTAACATACCACAATTCTGGCCATTTCTCTTGACATTCGCACGTGTCCATCTAGCTGGACGTCTATGTCTGTCTGTCTGTGTGTGTGTGTGTGTGTGTGTGTGTGTGATGTCTCTTGTTGCTGTCCTGGCAGTTTGTGCTTGCTTGACTGGCCATCAAGTCGCTAACCGATGTCGTCGTCCTCGACATCCTCAAAGTCGTCCTGTACAGGTATGCATTGACGCAACTGCGACAAATTTAAATGCGGTTTTGGTCACGACGTCTCCATGCTGTATGTGTGTGTGCGTCAGTGTGTGTGTGTGTGTGTTGGTCGCGTTTGCTGCCACGTTGCAGCAATCATCATTAAAACTTATTCAATGGCCCCCCTTTCGTCCTCATAACGTCCCCATTGTTCTGGCAATTTGGCGCTGCTTTGCAAAGGCGGGCGCATAATTATTTAAATAAATTAAATTAAATTTGTACACGTCAAACATGTGTCGCAAACAATGCGCGCTTAAATTGTGTCCCCAGCTCCACAGTCCACTGTCAAGTCAATAAAAAATTAAGTTTCTACAGAAAAAAATAAATATAGCTGGCGGGGCCGAAACTGAGCAGCGACAACAAAAGTGACCCAAATATTTTGCAAGGACAATGCACTTGCACAATGGACAGACAAACACACACGCACACACGCACACAGACAGTTGGACAGACAAAGCATAACAGCAAAAGGACACAGAGAGAGACGAACTGCAAATGGAGTCGAGTCGGGGGAGCCACAGCGGAGCAGAGCGAGATGGAAATGGCAATGGAAATGGAACGAACGAAGCTTGGTAATGGCCAAGTAAATAAACAAAAGTAATTGCATAAAATTTATATAAATTAATGGAAATGCATCATGCAAATGACGACGAATGAATTTAAAGTGCAAAAACTTATTCAAGCTTTTCATTTCCACCAAAATGAATGAATGATTAATTTCAACATATTTCTCAAATGAATAATTATCGAGTTATGCTTAAACGAGCTCTATGCCGCATTGTATATCGAGTGTGTGCACAAATAGCAAGCACTTCAATAGATTAACTCTATGGGCTTTTGAAAAATATCCATACATTATTTAAATTGCCCTTTCAAAGAATAAATGGGATATATTTTATAGAGAGAGACATAGAAGTGAATAGGTAATTTTTTATCAGAGTGAAGGTGAGCTAAAAAAAAAAACTAGCCAAAATTTAAATTGTATATTATATGTTATATAAGCACTTAACTAATTCTAGAAAAAAGTTGTAAATGTATTTATTTATACATATGTTTGCCTGAGTATAAATGTTTATTCGAATGAATATATTTATTATTTAATATTTAGTTAAAATTATATAAAAATGAAAAGTTTTCTAATATTTGTAAGTTCTAGGGGATTTTTAATAAATAAACCTGTTTTGTTTTTTTTTTCTTTTTTTTTTAATATATACATAGATAGATACATAATTTTATTAATTTAAAATAAGTTATAGTTTAAAAAATTAATAATAAACAAAAATTAAAAAACTAAATAAAAAAAAAAAAATAAAAAAGTAAAAAAAAATAATAAAAATATAAACAAATAAACAAAAAAATTAATTTAAAAAGTTATTTATACTGAATAATGGCAAATTTTTGTGGAATATAATATTACATCTCTTTAAATAATAGTATTTAAAAAATTAATAATTTTGTATATTTAACAATTGTAAATTTCTATCGTAATATTCATAGTCTGTAAACAAAATTAAATAAATATAAAGTTATATGGCTAAAAAAAGAAAAAATAAATATAATAAGCATATTGCATACGTTGTACAAATTTATATTTTCTTTGCGTATTATATGTATTAATTAATTACTTAATAAATAAAATATATTCAAAATATGAATTAAAGTAAATCTCTTATAAGTGTTTGATATTTCGAAATGTAATTCTTTGATGTACGAATTATTTATGTATCAAAATGACATCAGACTTTTCCAATAACCAAAGAAATGCCAACACAATTCGTATAAGAAAACATCTTATTGGAAAATACATTCACTGTAGGTAAACATAATTCGGAATGTCAAGGCCATGTCACAAATATGAATTAATCTTATCTGACTCTATCAAATACTCTCCCTCTCTCCTTCTCTCTCTGCCTGTCTCCTAATTAACAGCTAAAGCAACTGCCTTCAAGATCCCGCATTATTTCCTTCGATTCGACATCTACATGGAAACATATACTTTTCATGTGTATAAAGACATCAATTTATGCATCAGCCGAGATAAAATGACAGATCGTTGCTCATAAATGGACCTTTTGGGCATTCGAAATTCGAATGGGAGTTCAATTACCTTTCTTCCGCTGATCATGAGAGTAGCTGCAAACGCCTCTGCTGACACTCAAGTGCTTGTGGTCATTGTGAACACGCCCCTCTGCCCTGTTTGTTGGCACTCTCATAGGGCGAGCATATTAAACAAGTTCTTCAACTTGCAGGTGTGCGAAAATTTAACGCTCTACCTGTTCACAAACAGCCCACCAATCAGCACTTAGGATTGAAGATACGCTATGTAGATGAAAGATGTGGAACTCATGCAGAGAAAAGATGTTCTTTAGTTGGTTTCGAGAATAGAACGAATAGAATTAGAATAGAACGAATAGAATTAGAATAGAACGAATAGAATTAGGAATCAGGTTCAAGTATTTTAAAAAGATAAAACATATGTAATATATACATATATTAAAATATTTCTTCAGTGTATCGTTTGTTCTTCCTATGTGTATATGATTTAAAATCCGAATCCTATTTTGTTTATTTTTTTCTTTTCGACAATTTCGCTCTATTCATACAGCTTTAGATTGTACTGCCTAAGAATACCATTTTATAAACCCCTCCGAGCTACAATACCTATCTATCATGCTTTTATATGCAGAGATAATTATGTATTTTAAAGTAAATTGAATGCGATAACCCAGTAGTCAATAGAGTTGGCAGTCTTTAAAATTGCAATCTATCAATTTGTGTTGTGATTGATTGATTGATTGACAGACCATTTTGTATTGCTGCTGCTTTCATCATTGAAATGATGAAGCCAATTAAGGCCAACGGAATGCTAGGGATCAGCATATAAAGAGCAGCTAATTAAAAGAAAAAAAAGAACAGCAAGTAAAATATGCAATTACTAATGGTAAAATCAATAATAAAGAAAACAAGACAAAAAAAAACAAAAAAAACATAAATAATTAATAATTTAAATGCTTTAAAAGAAAAAATAAAAAATACAATGAAACAATGCATAGATAAATGATGTGAAATGAATTCAAAATAAAATGTGCAGGCACGCACATAAATAAACACAGAGGACAAATAAATAATAAATAATGTTAAACATTCACAATTTAGTTAATATAAAACCCAATTAACCAAAACAGCAACAGCAACAACGACAATAACGGCCATAACAGTACGTCTAACAGAGACGAAGTGAGGCAAGGCAAAGACCATTTAAAAGGCCATTGAACAAGCCGAAGAACACGAAAAGAGAGAGAGAACGGAAAAGACGCCTGCGACGTAGGAGGAGAGGACGATGTGCGCGGCCGTCCGACGATGCCATGAATGAATGAATGTCATGAAGTCAACTAGGACAAAGCATATAACACTCATTTATTAATGTACAATTTCAACAAGAGCAACAAAAACAGCAACAACAACCACAACAGCAAAGAGGACCCCCCATCAGCAGCAACAGCAGCACCAGCAGCAGCAGAAACAGCATGCAGAGACCGGCTAGAGCGCAAAGTAAGAGAAGAGTATTAAGCTGCTTAGAGCGCTCTGAGCTCACATGAGCGCACATGTTAAATTTACATTGTAAGCTCTGCGCTCTCTAATCAATTTGGTGCTCCGCATGGAAATGCATTTGCAGAGATATGCTCTCAGCAAGCTCTCTCACCCATACATGAACACAAACACTCGCACGCACAAGCACCCACAGTAATAATGACATTGAAAACACAGCCTCGTCTTCGTCGTCGTCTGTCAACAGAATTGGGGCCACACTGTGCATGGGGGCATGCTTTATATAGTGCCTGCCAGCGGGTGACTGACTGTTAACAGCAGCCGATGCTGTTGAAGGGATAGCGATGCTAGTGACACACACACACGCACGCACGCAGAGACGCGCACACATATTCGCACTCAACTGCTGTTGGATAGGCCGAGCGAGAGGAAGAGAGCGCAACTGGTTAACAACAGCAACTGAGTGTGTGACATAATGTGAGAGGCGACCGGTATACTTAGCAGCACACTGCTGTTATTTCAACTGGTATGCAAGAACTGTCGCTCTCTCTCTCTCTTCCACTCGTTCTCTCTGCAGTTCTTTCCGTGCGATGGCATCTCGGTTCGATTTGGAACTGGTTTTCAATATGGATGCATTTCCCGCCTCACTGGGCTGCTGTTTGTGGTCAGCGACGGAATGCTGACTGCACACATTGCTGAGGCTTCCTACACGCTCCACAGGCATATCTGCTGCGCGCTGTGCAGATTGATGTCGAGCCATATCCATAGCACTTATGCATAGTGAAGGATTCTTAATGCGTTTTATGTTACTGCCGTAATAAATACCAGTTTTTAATTGATCTTGCGTGTAGGCTTCTTATACCTCTTTTCCATTAAAAACTTAATGAGAAAGGGTATATGCATGGGCATAAAAACTATTAACGAGTCTCTAGAGAATAAGAACTAGATTTATTTGAATTTCTGTGGAGTTAAAAGAATTATAAAAAAAATAAATAAAATCATTTTAAACACTGTTTGTTACATTTATCTGTTACATCCGATGCTTTTACAGAATATTTAGTTCTATAACTTATACATGCATTGAGGGCTTCGAACAATTGAATTTAGATATTTATTCGAAATTTCAGCAGCTTTCTTAACATTGCCTTAGCAGAACAGCAACTGAGCTAAGTTTAGCTGCAAGTGCTTGCCATCAATTTAAATGTTAATGGCTCGTTTGGGTTTGCAATGTAAAAGCGACGGCTGCTGCTCCGTTGCTGCGCTGCTGCTGTTAATGTCAGACAAATGGGTCGTTTTACGTTCAACACTGCCATGAATTTGAAATGTTAATGAGGCGTTGGGTGTTTGTGCGCCTTAACAGACTGCTAAAAGCAAAGGCTGCATTTTATGGAAGATGTTCGTTCCATAGCCATTGCCTGTGTCTCTGCCTCTGTCTACCCAGTCATACCCAACAGTTAGTCCGTATGTGGTTTGATGAGGACTCATGTGGGCAATAATGGGCAAAAATAGAGTTAAGTGTTTCGTCAACAAATGGGTTAATGCTGCAAATAAAAGTGTTTGCAATGAGCCCTTAGTTTTCATGAGTTTGCTTCTTCCTTAAAAAGACTCTCTGTACCCAGCCCTTAATATTTGTACAATTATCTAATGAAAGCCCAGTCAATGACTCCAAAAAATAAACAAATAAATATTCTAGACTGTCATAGAATTTTGTCGGTGTTTAATGTACATTCATTTGCATTATCTTACCGGAAAATGTATTTATTTTGTCATAATTAGCATACGTGCTTGGCATTTGAACTTTAAAGGCCAGCCGGACCGACAGTCTGTTTAACAGCTCTATGTAGGCATGGCATTAATAACAGCTTCAGCCGTTTACATACTCAATTACATGTTCGTAATGCTTTTGATATGCCGCAAATGCACCTGCTACGCTGCTGTTGTTGACTTCACAAGCACGTACATAATTTAACAGCTCTTCGCTCTGCTGATGTTAACATTGTTTCTCAAACACACTTGGCTCTCTGAATGCTCTCCGCATTTATGGTTCTCTCGGTATTTTGATTGCCACTGTAAGTGCTTAAGTAAAAGGAAATTAAATTATGTAAACGATAAGCGCTGCTTAACAGCAGAACTCTCTCAGCTGCATTCACTCTCTTGCTCAGCTGTGACGCTTGCGCTCTGCACAAAACAAACCCCCTCTTTCCACCACTAGTGCCGCTAGCCGGCTACAACGTTGTAAACAAAAGTTGATTTTTACTAGGTTCTGCTCTCTGTTTGTTGCGCGCGCTCACGCTCTCTCTCCCATACTCGCTCTCTCCGTTTCTGCTGCTGCTGCTGCTTCTGTTGCTGTTGTTGAGGTGACCTAACCAGGTGCTGCTCTGCTGAAAGCGAATTCAGTTACTTCCGAAGTTTCAAAGCGAGCGGTACACGCGTCGGACGGAGATTTGTATGGCAATAGCAAACTCGTCGAGTTGAGCAAAAGCAGCAAAAAATAACGAAAAAAACTAACTGCTCTCTAGCATAGATTGACATGTACATGTGCTAGAGCATTAAAATCACCAAATTATACTGAAATGCAATTTGCACACTATGTAAATATAAAGTGAAGATATTTTGTGTAAATACATATTATAATTGCGGTTTCATATGCAAATCCGTTAGACAACAAAACGCGCGCGACTGCATTTTCGAAAAGCAATTCGAAATTAAATCAAAACACACAGCAGCCAAAAATCTCGCTACATTCTTAACTGCGACGAGCATTTCGGACATTAACCGTTACGTTTACCCGCGGCCCTCGTCAGTAGGTGTGCGTGCGTATTTGCTTGTGTGTGTTCGGTACGCGCATTTGTCCTGTGTGTGTTTGTGTGTTTGTGTATGTGAGTGCGTATGTGCGACAGAGAGTTGACAATAGGCAAATAGGCAAATCATATGCCGCCCACGTAATGTGTGACGAAATTTAAATTCGCCATCTATGCAAATACAATTGCACGTAGCGCATGTATGTGTATGTGTCGGTGTATCGGTGTGTCGTCAGTGTGTAAAGCATAAAATGCTTTTGTATTGGTGCTAGTTGGATATTCATGCGGATTACCATAAACATAAACAAAGGATTAGAAAGAAAAGGCAACAGCCGCAGCTGAGGGGGAAGCGCAGAGCCCACAGAAGCATTTTTGGGATTACAGCAGCCGCAATAGACAAAGCTAAACACGACGAAGAAGAAGAAGAAGGAGCAGCAGGAGCATAAGAAGCAGAAGCTGTTTCAAAAATATCACTACATTGCACAGGTGAGTCCCAAGCCCACGCCCACTTATATGGCCCACACTTAAATTATGTATTACCTATGCTGCTGTGTGCACGTTGCACTTGCGGTTTCTGCTCCATTTCTGTCTTTGTGTGCATGTGTGTGTATGGAATGCGTGTGTGTGTGTGTGTGGCATGTTAAGTGCAATCCATTATGGAGATAGATTTCTGTACAAGTATGCGTGTGTGTGTGTGTGTGCATATATAACCTACCTTCCACTACCTCAGTCACAAAATCTGTCTCAAGTCAAAAGCATTTAACTTACACTTATATATGTTTACATATACAAATAAAGGAAAAATATATCTAAAATATATGATAAATAACCCAACAGAGGACGTCAATATAATATGCTCTCAATCAATTTGAAGGGCTCGTAAATCGAGCTAAAATATTTATTGAGAATATTCTCTATAACTTTGATATGATTATTCATATTGATAGAACTCGATCCGATTCATGCAACTTTATATATTGTATATATGCATATACATATATGTTATATAGTACGAAAATTCCTTGAACTGCAGCAAAAACCAAAAAATGGAAATTTATTTCGAATAAAATATAAATGCATCGTATATAGAGTGAAAGGCATACGAAAAAAGTGAAGTAAAAGAAAATTCCCGCAGGTGCTACAATAGATGCAAAAGTTTTTCCCACGTTAAAAGTTGCACATTTCCAATGCGTAAAATAATGAAAAACTTTTGTTAAGAATATGCATAAAGCATAAAACGAATAAGAGATGAGCGCACATAAAAACTAATTGAACAATTTTTTGATATCAATTTTTGGGCTAACCCAATTTTACTTTCGCATATACTTTTGTTCTTTTTTTTTTTTTTTTTTTTTTTTGTTTCATGCAGTCGAAAGAACAAAAGTGAATGCCACAAGTTTTTCCACCCAAAACGAAAGTTTTTCCAACAATGTAAAAGCGGAGAAAAGCTAACTATGATTTTAGCATAGATTGTTATTAAAATGGGGAAATATCTAAAAGTTTCGCAAATTTTGATGCAATTTTCAATTCAGTTCGTATGCTTTTCTAATAAAGTTGGCCAAGTATTTTGTTATTGCAGTGCTTAAAGCCAATAACGGGCCATGAATACGGCTAGTTAAAGTTAATTGATTTTTTAATAGAGCGCACCCATGATGGCAATACAAAAACTCTCCTGAGTTTGTGTTTGTGATTTATTATAGCTCAGTTTGAAATGCCCAATTAGTATAATAAGAGTCAAAGGCGAAGTAATTATGATGTTAATTAAGAGAGCAACAATACTTTGAAGTCATTGTGGTTGGGTGCAACCGACTGCGCAATACTCTGTTGACAGATTATTTAAGAATATTTTATAAAAATTTTAATATGGGTATATGTATATAAAGTATATAAACAAATTGAACTCAGTTTTACTAGAAAAAATAAAAATAAAATAAAGAGCTAGGGATATTTATACATTTTTCTTCCATTTGTATATATAAGCAATAGCGGATCTCGACAATAACTCATAAATTATTCTAGATAAAGACTTAAAAAATTTCCAATTGGTTAAAATCATTTCGCACTCTATAAGACAATGGAATATAGATCATATAATGAGGCTTTGCAGACCTCTAAAAATGAATATACCCTTTGGACTATAAGCAGTAGTATAAATAGACTCAGACAAAATACCAAAGAAACCAAAACCAAGTACAGGCGCGTATATTTTTGGTATACTCCATACCAAAACAAAATACTCTATTCACAATTTCCACTAAAACGCAAATACTGTTACCAAAAAATTTCTAGCATTTCTCTTTGACTGTTCAATTGTGGAAAAACATTTTCTTTTCGCATTGTTTGGCTTTGCGGCCTTCGAGAAGAGGCAGGCTAACCCATATGCAGGATGAGTTCTTCAGTTTTTCAATTTTTAAGTTGGCTTAATCCGCTTATCCTGCTCTTCGTGTTTAAATCAATGCATTGTCATTATGATTGATGTAGGTCGTCCCAATGCATCCACTCTATATACATATGTGGGCATTGTCTAGACTCTGAAGCAATATTATTGATTTGAGTTCGGCTGTTGAGCCCTCTGCCCCGCCTGTCGGAAATCGTTCAATATAATGCAAATGCTGTGCACTTTGGAGTGCATTCATTTCGTTTTCGGGCAACTTTTTTAATTACTCACATACATAGACTCTTGCTATTATTATTATTGTTATTATTATTATTTTGTTTTGGAGCCATACGCAAATATTGAAATATTGCTGCTGTTCGACGCGGCACGGCTTGGATGCTGCTGCTGCTGCTGCTGTGCTCTTTGGGTACCGCTTGTCATAAATATTTTAGCGAGTACGAACCACATATTCCCATGCACGCACCCACTCACACATACACAATGACAAGAGAAGCAGGATCTGGAAAAAATATATATTCAAAATAAAAGCGTCCATAAAATTGGCGGAAGCCGAACCAGAGAGGCCGATGCAGAAATCCTTTTTTATTAGCCCTGCCTAACCAAAAGAATAAAAACCAACTAGGCATGCTATAGCCAGCAAAGGGAGCATGACATCTCGTATATCCTCTATAAAAAGAAGAATGATCTAATATATCTTAATATTAAATTGTTATAAATAATTATGAAATACAGCTCAGCAAATTGTTCCACACTTAAGTCAACTCCAATGAGAGCTATTAGTACTCTAGTATATACCCATTGTCCGCTAAAGCAAAAGTGCAGGGTATACAAAATATAGAGTAAACAAAAACGCATTTGGTAAAATATTTACACAAGTATCAAAAACTGGGAGCAGCGCAGACAACGTTAGAAATATAAAAAAGATAAAAAGTATTTGCTGCTTTTTGGCAAATACTCGACAACGGAGATTTCCTGTATTAACTGATTTACTGTTGTGGGAAATGCGGAGGGAGGAAGAGCAAGAAATGAGCGTTGAATGGAGTACGAAAAGAATGTTAAATAGCAGTGGTATATACTGATATAGATCTTAGATAAAATTAATATATACATAGACAAAATGCATTAAACAATGTGAAGGGACATAGACTATAGATACAGTTTATAGATTATGTCTGACTATATATACAATTTATAGATAGACAAGATATAGACAGATTATACTATAAAAGTATATAAAGAAGGAAACGGATATAGTAAAAATGTACATACACTTTATAGATAGATAAAACGTATTACACTATTCAAGTATAGTTAAAGGAAAAGAATCAGAGAAGAGAAAAAATCTTTAAAAATATTTATTAGATCTTTGAACACTATAAACACATAATATATAGATTTTATATTTTACAATATGTAGATTTTATATATAATTTATTTTACAATATCCTTCAAAGTAATAATATATAGATTTTATATATTATTTCTACAGTATTCTTAAAAATGATATATGTATATATTATTAAAAATAATAATATATAGATTTTATATACAGTTTATTTTACAATATCCCTAAAGGAGAAGAAAAATTATTAATCGAATTTATAGATTCTCATCTCTATATAAATTCCAACATACAAATAGAATAGATATACTCCTAACCTGACTCATAATACAGGGTATTGACGGGTAAAAAAAAAAAAAAAAAAAAAAAAAAATAATAATAATAATATACAATATCTTAAATATACAACTTGAATCTTTGTTTTACAAAAATATTGCATTTTTTTTCTAATACACAACAACACTGCATATACTCCTAATTCAGCACCTGGTACAGGGTATTAGCGAACAAAATCAAATAAAATATAAAACAGCAGCCATTTTATTTTTCGGCAACAATTTTTGTCGCCATCGTTGTCTTTTCTGTGGTTGTGTGGGTGCTCCCCACTCTCTGGGCGCGTGTCTGTGTTCTATGTGTGTGTGTGTGTATCTGTGTGAGTTGCAGTAAATAAATATACGCGCGTATCTCTGATGGGGATTTATGGCGAAGCGGCGCGTCGAGCCACGGCCATGCACTTGTTGTTGTTGTTGTCGTTTTTGCTGTATCTTTTGGGTAGGGCCTAGGACTTGAATAAATGATAGATTGAAATTTATATAGCCAAAGCTCGCGCGCTACGTCCCTCGCCCGGCGCCCGCTTCAATTGCACATTTTTAGACAATTTTCGACCTAAAAATGTATTTTGATTTGCTTTTGCTTTCGATTCTTTTTTATTTGTGGCAAGGCTAAGTGAGAGAGAGAGAGAGAGAGAGAGAGATGGCGCGAGATTTATGCAATTGTTCGCATATAAATTGTCTAGGTAACGATATATATGTATATACGTGTGTTTGGCATTTATATAGTTGAAGCTTTATATATACTCCTAGTGAAGTTATGAAATATGCGCGTAAAAGTTTTACTAAAATCTATTTCACGTTAGACATAAAAAAACCTTTAAAAGCTATGTATGTTTATGCAGGTTGTTTGAAGGGTATTCAACGGCGTTGGCTTGAACAAATTCATTTATGATTGAAACTTTAGCTAAAAACAATTTATTCTTTCTGTGCAGCTTAAAGTGAAATTAAGAAAAATCTAGTTGAAATTATAGATGATATTGTATGACTGCTCTCCCTGTCAATATAAAACTATAAATCCCTAAAATTCAATTGAAAATTATTTGTTATTCTAGTCATTAAATCGCAGTACAAAATTCTAGGTATAATTCATATATATACTACATTTAAAATTTATCAGCATTTTTAAATGCAACAAGTAAATCAATTTTTTATGAAGAATGAAGTGAATAAATAGAGTCTATGATTAGGTAAAGGAACTTTAAGATCTCATAACGTCCTAGAGACTAAATAGACTCTTCTAATGTAAAGGAACCTTAAGATCTCATAACGTCTTAAAGAGTATATACTTTACGGAACCTCAGACTCTTCTTATGTAAAGGAATTTTAAGATCTCATAACGTTTTAAGCACGAGATCCTTTACATCATTGTAGATATCCATAATATTCTTTCAAATAATCAACAACTTTTCTCTTTTAAATAGATTGTTTTAATTTATTTTCTATGTAAATCTTTCCCATTACTAATGGTAGTTTGGGTATATAATAGTCGGCTACTTTATTTTGTCAACAATTGAATTTTTTTTATATTTGCTTGCTAATGACGCACACAAATTGTAAAATTTATAAATCACTTAAAGCGTTGCATTGTATTGTTCGTAAATGAATTTTTCTTTGTCATTTACATAGTTTTGAAAATGGTTTAATTATTAAATTTTGTGCGTTGCTTGTTAGCCAATGCCGGCAGCTTTTTAGCTAACTCTGAACAAATAACAGAAAACGCAAAAATTCAGACAATAGCCAAAAGTTTAATAATAACAATGGACAAGCAACGAAACATATAGAGAGTGTGTGAGAGAGTGACAGAGAGAGAGAGAGAGCTATGTTCTAGACAGAGTGAGGCAGACAAATAAAATTAAATCATATTTCGTTTGTTTTCTAATAATTAAATTTACCAACGTTTTGGCTCGGCTCAAAACAATTTGTATTGGCCCAATTGAACGAGACTGGCAAAAATGCAACTTGAAATTGCCAAAATTGTTCAAATTGCAAAAATTGTGCAAATTTTGTGTATGCAGATTGCAAATTGATTTTTGTAGCTCTTTTGTTTTTCACTTTTAGCAACAAAAAATATGAAAAAAAAAGTATTGCAAAAACCAGAAGCCAAACAAGCCCAATGCTAAACATTTATGTTTATTGCCAATGAAAATAAAAACTGACTGAGACCAAAAAAAAAATATATATATATATGAATAAGGTAAAACAAAATTCACAACGAGTCTAACAGGTGCACAGGTATATTTGTGAGCCACTGTTATCAATGGAGCTGGCAGCACAAATATTAGCATTCCATTATGCATTTTGTAATTGTTTTGTAGCTCTTTCGTCTCTACTAAGTAAGCAATTGAGTTCGATTTTGTTTTCCAGATTGAGATCAGCTGCATAGCAAAGCCGTAAAGCCCAACGAAAGCTAGATTGCGTAGGGATTTACATAAATAGCAGATGGTTGTAGACTGTAGAAGTTGTTTCATTAAAGGCTTACTTGAAGTGCTCGTTTGCAGGCTCAGCAATAGAACTTGTTCCAATAAGGTTTCTGTTTGAAATGGGTATAGAAATAGGTAAAGAATTACTAATGATATTTTTTACTGCTTGGAAAAATAATTTAAATAACAAAATACATTATTAGTAAAAAGCATAAAATAAAAATAAATTATATACAATTATAACTTAAATAATGAAAATAAATAGCATCAAATAAATCTTTGTATGTTTTATTTTTTGTTAATGTTTTTTTTTTTAAATTAAATTTTGAATTTAAAATTAAAAATTTATTCAATTAACTTATAAATTTACTTAATAAAAAAAATAAGTCTTTGTATGTTTTATTTTTATTAATGTTTTTTTTTTTTTTTTTAATTAAATTTTAATTTTAAAATGTTAAGCTTTTAAAAATTCATTAAATTAAATTTTAATATTACATAGTAACAAAAAATTAGTATAATAAATTTTGGTATGTTTTATTATTGTTTATGTTTTCTTTCCTTTTTTTTTTTTTAATTAAATTTAAATTTTTAAATTTGCATTTTTTTTTTTTAATTTACTGAATTAAATTCTTCTCTCAAGCTGCATTTTTTTCAATTTTGTTTTTGTTTCTGCTATTAATTAATTAATTAATAATTAATTCATTAATTATTTTACATGCAGAGTTTAACAGTTCTAAGTACAAAAAGCAAGAAAGAAATAAAAATCAAAATAAAATAAAAATGTTCTCTTATTCATTCTTGCGTATATAATGCTGTTCGTCTAATATTTAATTCATATACACAACTTCGGCAACTTTTCACTTTTATTCTTGTATTTGGAACAATTATAAATGAAAACGTTCAGCATTAATTCAGCTATATTTAAAAGCAGAAGCTTTCATCTGCCTTAAATACCTTTCTTTAATTTTTTCCATAGCACCAACCGTAAATTTTCTTGAATCTGATCTTAATAATCAAATAGCCTAATCTCTCCCTTTCTCCAAATACTTTCTCTTACTTTACTTTACTTGATTTTGCTCCCAACTATTCTTAAATTTTGCCATATAATAAATGAAAATCTTTAACAACAACTAAATTAAAGATAAGCAGAAGTTTTCATGTACTTTGTGTTTAGTATTTTGGCTCATCCTTCTAAACCTTTGCGTCGCTATATGCTCGGCATTTTAATTCCAATATACACTGCGCGTCATCAGGTTAGCGCCCCCCTTCACACTCATCTTCTTTTGCTTTTTTCTCTTTTCCTATTGCACGCAACTTCGTAGTTTTTTTTTTGATTTTGTTGTCAACATATGAGATGTCTCTCATAATAAAATCAAGCGCGAGAGAAGAACCGTTATATTTTATTTTCTATTCTTCTTTATTTTCGCAAAGAATGCGTGCACTTATTTTGCGTCATCAGATTAGCGCCCCCAAATGCAATTTTAGTTATCTTGCTTATTTTGCCAAGTACAGTCACCAAATTTTTTGGGAAGCTCAATGTATTCAATATCTTTAAATAAATGTACAGTATGGGTAAAAAAACAGTTTTATCTTTTGATGAAAAATCAAAGATTGAGGCATACTTTGATTCTGGATTATCCTTCCATAAAATTGCTGAAAAAACAGGAAAACACAGGAAAACAATTGGCAATTTTCTTAAAAATAAGGAAAACTATGGAAAAAACTATAAAGGCGGCAATAATCAAGTGATTTCACAAGCAGATAGAAGAGCAATAGTTCGGGAAGCTTCGAATTCCCATGACTCAACCACTAAGATTAGGGAAAAAACCGGTGTTAAGGCGAGCTTATCAACGGTCCAAAGATTAATTAAGAAAGCTAATAACATAAAGAGACTGAAATTAAAAAAAAAACCACCACTCAATATGCTGCGAAAAGAAATGCGCATTAGTTTTGCCAGAGCGCACATGACGTGGTCTACCCAATGGCAGTATGTTGTTTTTTCAGATGAAAAAAAATTTAATTTGGAAGGACCTGATGGCTATAATTATTATTTCTATGACCTTCGCAAAGAAGAACATCACTTGGACCGGTTACACAGCCGGGTGGGGGGGGTTATGGTCTGGGGAGCAATATCTTACTACGGCACATGCAAGCTTCAATTTTTGACATCGCGTATGAACGCACAGGACTATAATATCGTTTTAAAAACTGCTTTTCCACATTTCCAAAACATTTTTCAAAACATGCAGTGGACTTTCCAGCACGATAATGCCCCAATTCACACCGCCCGATCCGTGAAGTCCTGGATCCAGGGCCAAAAAGTTGATCTCATGGAGTGGCCACCATACTCACCCGACCTTAATATCATCGAAAACGTCTGGGGATGGTTGGTCAGGAAAGTATATGAGTCCGGAAAGCAATATAGTACAAGGACAGAGTTAATCAAAGGTATTGAACACGCTTGGTCAACCATATCCTTGAATTATATTGAACAACTTTATAATTCCATTCCTAATCGAATTTTTGAAGTAATTTTAAACAAGGGCGGCACTACGCACTACTAATATTACTTAAAAATAACAATAGCTTAAAATACCGGTGTTATTTTTGGTCATTAGCTTAAATAAATTGAATTTAATGCAGGGGGCGCTAATCTGATGACCAAATTTTTGTTACATATTTTTTGTACATTTTACAAAAAAAATTATTAAAAAATAATCCTTATTGTTACAGTAGCCATTCTTTTTGTATTTTAAAGAGAAATAAATGGAGTATAATATAAAAAAATTTCAAAGACGGAGCTCTGATGGTTTAGATTTTATTTAGCTTTGAGGTTGAGTGTAAAGGGGGGCGCTAACCTGATGACGCGCAGTGTATATGATGTGAAACAAAGCTGTCAAGGTACGCAGCAATCCCAGATGTAGCTTTTGCATACTTAAAATGCCATATTTATTTTTGAAAATGTTCGTAACCTACTTCAGAAATATATTTTTAAAGCTTATTTGCAATTTTATCGCAGGCATTATAATTTCTTTTTTTTTTTTTTTTTGGGGAGAGGAGACTTATCTATTGCTTTAATAAATATGCGTGGCAAGTCCCAAAGCTCCATTAAGGCTGATTGGTGTGCGTGTGCGTGTGTGAGTGGATGGGCCGGATGTGGCCAAGTAGCTCTTAATTTTGGTCTGCTCCACTCAAATGTTAATTTCATTTGTCGTGCGCCTTTTGTCTGCAATTGAGTTTAAGGCGAAATAGGTTTAAAATAAGAAAAAATTATATTCGTATTTAATTTCAATTTCAAAGGATTTTCCATGTATTTATTCAAGGACTTTATCTTAAGCATAAATTACGGGCCAACGAACGGGTGCGGGTCCCATTTGTGCGATGTCTCGTCTGTTGGCTCCGGCTCCAGCTACAGCTTCAGCTTCAGCTCGAGCTCCAGCCGCACCTTCTCTTCCTTCTCTGCCTGTTCACCTACTTTCTAGCCAGGCATAAAGGTGGCCTCCATAGTCCTTACCCAAACATTGTCTGCTTTCTCTCTCCCTCTCTCTCTCTCTCTCTCTCTCTCTGTGTTTGCCAAACTGTGGCTGCCAGGTTATCTTTCACAGTCTCTGCTCTGCTCTGCTCTGCTCTGTACTGGATGCTGTGTCGTCGTGTGCTCGTCCATCCCATCTACTCGCACCTTCTCAGCCTTCTGCTGGTCCTGGTTGCCCGTTTGTCTGCGTGTGCATTTGGTTTTCATTTACATATGAAGCTCCTTAATAATCCTTTTGTGCAGCAGTCAGCCAGGCGGATAGGCGGCCAGGCAGAAGGGCGGGCTAGCAGGAGGGCGCACGTGCATACATTTCGTTTTCCGCTCAGTGCGTATAAGGAAATGCTTAAATATATGCAAATCCAGTTAAGTGTAATCATTTAGCGCAAAAAATGCCAGCAATACACAACAAAAGCAAAACTCCTCCATCCAGTCAGAAGTAGCTGCGCTGCTTACTGGGTTTTTTTTTCTCACTCTTCTTCTTCTTCTAACGCTTGTTACGGCTGTGGCAATTGCTAAAATTAGAATTTCAATGCAACTAATACAACAACAACAAGTGAAATATGCCTTTGTATAAAGCTTTTACAATTCCCTTTATTTATTTATTTTTTATTTTTTGGTTGCTAAAACTAAAAATAATTTTATAAATATGCGCAAAATTCCCTTTATTTATTTTTATTTATTTATTTATTTATTATTTTTTTTTTTTGGCGTCTAAAACTAAAAATAATTATATAAATATGCGCATACATGAGTTTTTAGGATATTCCAAAAATTTGAATACCATTAAAAAGTTTTGCCTACTTTTTTGGCTGCGAAACGTCCGAGTGCTGCATTAGGGTGTGCCAATATTTGTACTTGGAATTTATTTATGTCAGTTAACTTTTTTTTTAGGGATTTGAGTAGTAAATATAAACTGAGTTTTCTATAAACTTTTCATATAATTCTCAGAGTGCTATTTTTCTTTTTTTTAATGTTTAACATTGTATTTTAAATTAACATTTGGTATTTAACATAAAGCTTCTTAAATATTTACTTGATAATTAAGCCTAAAATGATTTTAAGATTAAAAGTGCCTTCTTAACAGAATTTTTAATCATTTTCTGCATGATTTTTGAGCCGGAATTCAATTTAAAAACGTAATCAAGGAAGCTGAGTATAATATAAGACTTTGCTTTACTTTTGCCATATATATTTGTATATGTCGGATATATCTGCAGATTAGATAATATTTTCTAGTGCAGCGTGTTCCTGCACTGTTGCCCTTCTTCCGCTTGCTCATCAACTCTCTGTTTCACTCGCACTTTCGATTACCCTCATCGCAACCAACTGGCAACTTCGTCAGGACCACACTCGATATCAGTGTTAACTAACATCGCACTAAATCAATATCACCCAACACTAAGCATGAACCGATATATCGATATGATATTCTATTCGAATAATACTATTATCTCCGACACGGCCATTCTGACGTTCACACGTCCTCGTGTGTTACAAGCTAAAGACTAACAAAATAAACTAAATAGCAATATGCACAGCTCAAATTAAAAGACAGATCAAATCCAAACTTATTACTTTAAATAAAAATCCAGTTAATTTCCATTTTCTAAAGTAAGTCATTCAATTGACAGAGTTTCCAAGATAGAACAAATATTTTCGTGATGTATCCGGTAGCAAAAGAATTTCCACTAGTTATGTGAGGATTACTTAGATCATCAGGACAACAACCCACGCAAAATCTTACTATACGTGACTACCGGCGACTCAATAGGATAACACAGTAACTCGTGTCCCTAATAGCTTTAGTAGATCAAACCACATATCAGCAAGATTCCCTGGTAGTGTCTGATATCTCACATGTTAGCTCCACTAACATGTTACTGGCGTCTCAACGCCTTCACTGACGCCTCTTTCAGCGCCTTCATTGACGTCTCTTTCAACGCCGTCTCTGCACATTTCTTACTCAATGGGAATCTCTCCACCGGCATACGTCTTAACGCCTCGTGCGCCTAAGATTTTGAAACATATCGGTCTCCATCGAGAACCTCTGTCACTATGAACGGACCTTTAAATTTATAATCAAATTTAGTTTGGTATCTTTCCTCATTCTTGAGCAGTGCATAATCGCCGACTTTAAATCTAACAACTCTTAGCCTATTTTTGGCGAATCGGACTTTCTCATAACAAGCGGCCTGTTTTGGAAATCTTTCTTATTATACTTATTTGTTTTATTTCATTCACATCAACATATAACTCTTGGGCCAGGTACCACCACGTAGCAATCGACAACTGTGTATCGCAATACACCTTCCGCCTTCTTTCAATCTTTCAGCAGTGTCTATACCATCTCTTTAGCTATTTTCAGCTATTTTTTAGAGGCGATTTTGCCATCTCTATGTCTCAACACCTGGCAACACTGCTACTGACAGCTTGCACTTTCGTCGGCATCTTCACTTGTTCTTAAATTTTATAATTTGTAAGACAGGACAGTAAATTGTAAACTTATGTATATGGTAAAATGACACCATATTTTCGAGCACTCGCATCAGTATGAAACTCGAAACTGGTCAAAGATCACAAAAAATTACTTCTGTGTAAGCAAATGGATTTCGAGTATTTTCGCGTATTACATATTCCAGAATACCACTGGCTTTCAACAAATATACCAACAAATTTTGTACTTAGCTTTTCTCTCATCAATGAACATTCTGGAATCTCATGGCGGCTGCGGCGCTGCACTGAATCACACACAGCTTCTTAGCATTTACTTATTTTTTTTTAACTTCACACATTTCAGATATTGATTATCCATTAGTTCCCGTAGTTGTTCACCCATATTTGTAAGCGAAAAGTTGATCCCACTTCTGATGTCGGATATATCTGCAGATTAGATAATATTTTCTAGTGCAGCGTGTTCCTGCACTGTTGCCCTTCTTCCGCTTGCTCATCAACTCTCTGTTTCACTCGCACTTTCGATTACCCTCATCGCAACCAACTGGCAACTTCGTCAGGACCACACTCGATATCAGTGTTAACTAACATCGCACTAAATCAATATCACCCAACACTAAGCATGAACCGATATATCGATATGATATTCTATTCGAATAATACTATTATCTCCGACATATATATTATACGTAAAAGCTTTTTTTTTTTAATAATAAGCTATGATAATATTTTATAATAATTTGTATATTTTATCTTTTACAAAGTCTTTAATATGACTACTATTAAATTGATATAATATAATGCGTAGTTAGATTTAATTTAATATTAATTTATCATTTAATTGTTAAAAAATAAATAAAATAATATAATAAATGCAATTGTAACATACAATATTAATATAAAAGAGAGACGCAGCAAGAGAAAGATGTGATATAAATTTAATTTATATACTTATATGGTAAATGTATATAGCTCTCTCTCTCTCTCTCTCTCTCTCTCTCTCTCTCTCTCTCTGCCTCTCCCCCCCTCTCTCTCTCTCTCTCCCTCTGGTATTTCCTTGTCTGTCTGTATATTCAATTTTCTGTATAAAAATGCCTCTGCATAAAAATCCATTGCAATGAGACTTAATCCTCTATTTACATAATAGTAAATGCGAATGCCTCGCTGAAATTCGCATATGCTATTTGGCAATCAATTAAAATTTATGAGTGAACACCCCTACGGATGGCAAAAGCAATGCACATAAAAATTACGCTCAAACATATGAAACACAGTGACACACATACACACACACACGCACACATCGTATTACCAAGTGTAAATAATAATAAAAATTGCAGAGAGAGCGTAAAAAAAAATCCATTAACGCTTTGTGGCATTGCATTTAAGCCGCCTCATCCGGGACTGCGGCCGGGCAGTGGTAGGGGGCGGGATAGGAGGCGGTAGCTAACGAGCGAAGTTAGTTTAAATTCTAACGCGGAGGCAAACAAAAAAAGTACAGCTAAATATGCCATCAATGAGCATGCCCGACTTGGAAACACCCCCTAACTGCACTTACACGTGTTTCTATCCAAAGCAAAATTATTATTTTTGGCAAATCTTGCCATATAATTATGAGTCTAACCGCTTGCAGTTGCCGCAGGGTATAATTATGAAAGAAAAAAATAGAAAAAAATCTAAGGATGGCGAGCAAAATAAAGCGAAATGTTATACATAATGAATGCAAATGCTTTGCGCTCATAATTTCATCATCATCAGCTACAGCCGGGCTTTCATCATCATCATTATCATGATGTTGCCTCATCTCTGCGGTGGCAATGCAGACTGCTGTGGTCTGGGCAGCAGAACGTTTCATGTGTCTGCAGCGGATATGAAGGCATCACAAACAGGCCGAGTCGAGTCGAGTCGAGTCGGGAGGAGCTGCCGTGGGACGAGGTTGCCTATTTTCAAAAAAACACGGCATAAGGATAACAACCTCTTAACCTAGTTTGGCTGCGTCAAACGGCGGCAACTGCAGCCCAGGCTAGGCTAGGCCAGGCTGCTGCTGTTGATTCTGGCCTGGTATATATCATCCCTGGTACCATTTTAAATTGAACTGTGCGCATTTAAGCGTAAAGTGACAGCTTGGAAAATCGAAAGCAAAATAAATTGTCTAGTGAACTTGGTGGTCTATGGATGGCACAACAGCTGAGCTGATTCTAGCCGTTGGGCTTACTGTCAGACAGGCATCGAGGCAGCTAAGGCAGGAAGTGGCTCTCAGCTTGGTCTCCGCATGGCTATTAATTGAAATTCGTTGCTTAAAGGCCGTGCTGGGCAAAAGTTTTGAAAGCTGATAGCCGCACTGCCCAGGATCCGTGCCGGCGACTCTCTCTCTCTCTCTGTGTGTTTGTGTCACACGCAGCCTGAGCCTTAAAGGACATTAGAAACAGGCGGCGAAATTTGTCGTCTCACTCGCTCACCTCCCCAACTCCCCGCCCCCTTCCAGCTTATGGCACTCAACTATTCAGCTACCCCTGTATAGCAGCCATTTGCATATGTATGTATATATATTTGTATATATCTCGCATATCCTTTTTCGGCGTGTGAATAGCTATGCGGGTCACATAAAAAACAGCCATTACCTAACCTAGCATTTGCATATCTATGACAGAGAGAGAGAAAGAGCTACTCACAAATTTAGCCAAGATAACCGGTTTCCTTTTTGGGCTTGTTAGCACAGTTCCTGTGTCCTTGATGAAGTGCAATTGTTGTTGCTGTTCGGGCATTATCGAAACTGTTTTACCTGAGCACCCGACGAGCTAGTTCATCTCTTTGAAATGCGTTTCTAATGATCGCACGCCTCTGTTTGATTAAATTAAGCATGCGAAAGGGTTTCTATTCTGGTTTTGATGTGTGTGATAGGGCAAAAGGTTAATAGCGGCGATAAGCCTAATCCTCTGACAGCTGCACAACCTCAATGCTGGCTGACAGTCACTGATTAGATGCGATATATGTATATAGAGGAATATGTAAAAGCATTTATATAAATATAAAAAATTATAATAAATAAAAAGTAAAAATAAATAATATATTTAATTATAGTTAAATAATCAATTTTCATATAGTTTTATTGTGTGCTATAGATTTATTATTTTAAATTTTTTTCTATTATTATTTATACAAATTTTAGCACTTTTCGTGTCTACGTATTTCGAAGTACTTCTTCTAAGCATTTTCTCTAAGTATTTCATACAAGTGTTTCCTCTTTCTTCTCTAAATTTCCTCGACGTAATTCATCTATTTAATTGCTTTACGTAGTTCCTCTACGTCTTTAATGGTTAGCTGATCGATCACACACTCTGCTTTACTTTATTGCGCACACCCACACCAGGCCTGGACGACTGAAGAAATGCTGCAGCTGCTGCCCTTTATATACGGACACTTTTACTCAAGCACTCTCTCTCTCTCTCTCAAATGTTAAGCCTGACCGCAGGTAAAAGCTCGTTACAGTCGAGCTTCAAGTGACCAATGGGCACGCTCTCTGCTACTGTGAGCTTTCTAGCTTCGTTTTACTAAATACAAATAGCAAATGAGAGCTGCTGCATACACATACATAGACAACTGTAATGATCTTCTGCACTTCTTCTCTCCTTGCTTTCACTTTTACTCAAGCTTTGTCTCTCTTAAATGTTGAGCTCATGCGTGTTAATGCGTGTGAGCCTATGTGTGTCTATGTATGTGTGTTTGCGTGTGTGTTTGTTTGTATAAGCAGAAAGACGCTAAAAATGATTGAAATAGCTGTTGCTCGATGGGTTCAGCTGATATTGTAGTCGAGCAGTCTCGATAAGAGCTTTCTCACTTGTTTAAATTAAATTTATTGTTTATTTAATATTTATTTATTATTTAATACTAATATTATATATTTGTTTTTAAGTTCATCTTTATTTTTATTCATTAATATATATTTTAAAATTAATTAATTAAATATTTCTATATTTGAAATAATCTAATTTTTAAAAATTAAATTTATTATCTATTTGATTTTTATTATATTTTTCATATTATCTCTTTAATATTATATTTTAGTTTTTTTCAGTTCATTTTAATTTTTTACTTATTAATATAAATTATTTTTAATTAATTAAGCTCTTATGTTTTACGTATTTATTCTTAACTTACTTTTATTATTTATTTATTTTTATTTTTTAATTATCATTAATTTATGTAATTTCTTATTTATTTGTATGCTCAACTCTTATACATATATCAATTTTTAGCTCACCTGCCTTATTTAGTTTTTATTTGATTTATTTCATATTTTATTTTAGATTTTAACATTTATTCTTTTTTTATCGCATTTGCTGAAATATTTTTTTATAAATTAATTCTAATTGACTATTTAAGCTCAACTTCTGTGCATGAAATCTATATTTTATGCTCACTTTTCTCATGGTCATAATCTAACTTTGAGCTGCCATTTTATGCCTTGGCACACACTTGAATGGCGAGCGGCTATTATATCAATGAAATCGAATCTCGCCTGCTCTCGCCGGCTGCTGCGGCTGCTCCCGACCCCTGCTAGCGTCAAGTTTAGCCGTTAACTCAGTGGCGGCGCTTGCCTCTGCAGGGGTTTTACGGCTAGTTTTCGAAACTTTTGCGCACAGCGGTCTTCCTTTGTCCGGGTCTGGGTCTGGGTCGAATGCAAGCTGGCTAACAAACTTTTGCACTATACCATTTATATATATGTGCGTACTTATATATATATATATATATTCAGGTGTATATATACTACTTTTGTTACTTAATGTTTGCTTTTTGTCTTTGCATATTTAGCTGAGAAAAAAAGTTGGTAGATAAAAAGCAGGAGACGGAAAGCTGACGGACTCGGCGGGGACCGGTGCCATCCAAATTGTGCGCAAATTAATTGAACGCAAAGAACGCAGCAAGCAAACACAGCCAGGTAGCCGCCCACCTTTACAGCTACCTGTCCCTGAGCCAGTGCTGACCAAACGCTTTGCATGTTCAACTTAAAACGCTTGCCACTCCGTCGAGGCAAATTGTGTGCGGGGAGTCTAAAGAAAAACACAAAGTTTTCTTTCATTGTTTTTTCTTTCTCTCACATTTCTTTTTTTTTCGCTTTTTTGCCCCGTTTTGCGCTGTGTTCCGTGTGCCTGGCTGGTATGGCAGTCGTCTGCCTGCTAATCCAGGACAATAAGTGTTTGTCGTTGGGATTTAGACAATTATTCACGTTAAGTTGACGTCTGAGACGGGGCCCAGGCAGCTGACAGTCGCCAACGCCGTTTTGTTATTTTCGACTTTCGAGACTCGAGAACGTTTCAATTTGTCCCGGTTTGGGCTCTCAATGCTACCCATACCCAGCAGCACAATCTCGAGCTCCAAATCCACACGCAGCCTCCTTTTGTTCCAGCGACAGTTTGTATTATAAGCGCATTAGGTTTTAAGGTGTCAGCAGTGGCACTCGCGCTGATATGTCATCTGGAAGTAATTTTTATTTATTCGTTCGCTAAGTCGTCTGGCAATTTTATGATGACATTTCGTTTCCAAGGATTTTCGCGAACATTGCGCCATATAAATTTTAATATAAAAAAAAAAAAAAAAAATGCCAAGCACTTGGGAGCGCTTTATTTGATTTCGTCGCCACAATAAAATATCAGGCGAGCACAGCTGAACTGAAACGGGTGTGCAACATTTTACGCACTGACAAGTGCTCTCTCTCTCTCTCTATCTCTCTCGCTCTCTTCAATAAGCGAAAGCCCAATCAAGCAATTCCACTTGCATCACATGTGCCGCCCAGTCTCCTCTGGTCACGTTCCAAACATAAAAGTATTTACAAATAATATTTCCATATGGTAAGACGTGACAAAGACTCAAATTAGCGTTTGCCGTTTATCTGGCCGGTTCCAGAAAGTCCCCTCCAGACAATAAAAATAACATCGGCAGGTCGCTCCATAAACTTCCGGTCATAGGCGGGAGCGGGAGCTGCTCCTACTGCATATTTTTATTATAATACATAATGACTTGCCCGAACAAAATGTTTGTACATAATTTTAATGTTTTCTGATTGAACCTTTGGCAAAAAGTTTTGCGTCCGTTGCCATAAAAATTAAATGCCCCAAAAACGTTCGAGGATCTGGGCAGGACGAAACTCCATTTGGGGGCATCAATTTAATTTCATGTTAGAGTTTTTTTTATGGTCTCTCTCGCTTTTTTTTTGTATTTTTTTAATAGTTGATTGCCGTTCGGCAGTTTCGCGTTTGTTGCGGTCGCTTTGGCAGGTTTTTGGCATTTGGTTTTGTCGGCCTGAGCTTTGCCATTGAAATTGCCAGTTGGCGGCAGTTTTAATGACTGCATTTGGCAGTAAAGTTTTCAAGTCAAGTTAAATGACTCAAATTTGATGCGCACTTAGCTGGGACATAGAACGTCGTGTGGGTGGGTGGGCTGTGCTTTCTTCAAATTACAACAAAATGTTTTTCAGTTGGATTTTTTATTTTTTTTTACATTCTGTGCAAAAGTCGGCAGCTGTAATGATAGATGAAACTCCACTCGCAGCTCAATTAAAAGAAAAATAATTAAATAAACTAAATAAGTTGAATGAATGCCTAACACCTTTATGCATATAGAGAATTTAGTTTGGTATGTAGATTTTATATTACAACTTAAATGCATTTATAATTTTAACATTTTCAACAGTATAGTATATATATATAGAATACAATTTTCCAGCTCAAGTGCTTTCGCTTGGTTTCTATTGAAATCGCTTTAGATTTGTTCGAATGTACTTGATGTTGCTGTTGAATGGGCCTTTTGGTTATCGCATCCCCTTATCAGGCCGTTATTCAACAATGTCGAGTGGAAAAACATGCTAGCAATATGCATTCATTCATCATACACAAAGATTTATCTAACAACACACACACACACAGCAGGTGATTTGATTTTAAATCGAGCACATTCCCCCGCAAAAAACCCACCCAATCAATTTCGAATACCAATACCACTTCACTGCTATAATTGTGTACGCACAGCTTGGCTTTTATAAGTCATATACATGCATACATATACATATAAACGAGTATATGGCATCGCCACCTCCTGCTGCCTCCCACCTCCTGCCTGGCTGCCTGCCTGCATTGGAATTCACCCTTTCTGCAAATGGCTTACCTGTCGTTTTGTAATGCAAATCTTTTGCTTTCATCTGCTTGTTATATATCGCAAGCTATTAACCGACAAAAAAAAAAAAAAAAAATGAGAAAAATGAGAAAAAGAGTAGAAAAATGAATGTAAAAACGAAGCTGAGCATTTCGCATTTCTATGCTGTTTGCTTCCTTCGGGCAGGCGTCCCTCATTCCAGCCTATGTGTTTGCATTTGCATTTGAATCATTCGTTTGTGCGAAATCAGATTAAATCGCATAATCGAATCGTATGCTATATATAAACGATGACAAAGACTGATGCAGGCACAGAGACACCCAGACACCCACTCAACCAATCACAAATAATCAACGACAACAAAACGGCAACCAGTCAACGAGTGAAAAAAAAAAGAAAAGAAAAACGAATGTTGAAGAAATTATGTATTATATAAAAATCAATAGCGACGTATTGAAAATCCTATGCACATAAACCCGAGCACGTACAAAACGTTCTGTAAAAAAAAAAAAAAAAGCTGAAAAAACCAGCGAAAAACCACAGCCAGCCACAACAGCAGCACCAAAGTTATCCAGACACATGCGGCAAATACTTTTCAAAGTGAAATCTCATGCAGGAGAAAAAGTAAGCAATATATACATATATACATACATGTATATATATTTGTATAAGCATGCATACGTGGGGCAACATAGTGAGCAAAGGGTTGTGAAACCAGTTGAATCTCTCTCTGACTTGGGTTTTTTTTTTCGTGTCTCAGCTGATCAGAGAAAGGGGGGAAAAGAAATCATTGCAAATAAATGAAAAATGAAAAACAAATCCGACGTCTCTAATGACACGAGCTACCGGAGCAGTGGATTAATCCTACTGCGCATTATTTTCTTCTCTTTAGATCTCTTTTGTTCTCTTTACAGCTCTTATTATAGCTGTCTCTATTTTGCTTTGCTTGTGATGCTCGCTCTTCTATTGAACATATCATATAATATATATGATTTCTGGTCTTACATTATCAAAAATTCGTGAATTAATCCTGCAGCGCATTGTTTGCTGCTTCTCTTGTCTTTTGTTCTATTTCGTTTTGCTAGCTTTACAGCTTTTCAGCTTTACATTTTAATCTCTTATGGGTTATTCTAGCTATCTCTACTGTATTTTGCTTTGCGTGTGATTTCCTCTTCTTCACATATTTTCTATGTAGTCAATTGTACGACTTATAAAGTATCATGGCTCTATGAAGTATTTATAGTGTATACAGTAGCTGTCGTACTTGAATTATCTGTGGTCTATGTGGTATCTAAGGTATATGAAGTATTTGAGATCTGATAATTGATATCGTGCCTATTCATATTTAGGCACGATATCATTTAACAGAGCTCAGATACTTCATAGACTTTATATACTCTTAATTTATATCTGTTTATTTGTTAATTTTTTTTTAACTCTTTATTTAACTTTGCTTATACTTGCTTAATCTAGAGATTCATTGTATTTGAGTCTTTTTAAATAAATAAATAAAATAATTAAAATGTATTAAAATATAAAGTTATATACATTTTATAAATGAAATGATATAAATAATAAATTATTAATTATAGTTATTAATTACAAATAAGTTATAATTAATAAATAAATAATATAATAAATAATATAATAAATAAATAAATAAAATAAATAAATAAAATAATTAAAATGTATTAAAATATCAAGTTATATAAATTTTATAAATGAAATGATATAAATAATAAATTATTAATTACAATTATTAATTACAAATAAGTTATAATTAATAAATAAATAAAATAATTAAAATATATTAAAATATAACGGTTTATAAATTTTATAAATGAGACGATATAAATAATAAATTATTAATTATAAATAAATTATAATTAATTAAAATTATTTTATTAATTAGTTAATTAAATTAAGTATATACCTCATCAATATATACATAACTTTTTATTCATAATTTTATATGATTAAAATATATTTCATAAAATACTTCTTAAATTTTTCATAATTTAATATTTTTTTAAAAATATTCCCAAGCTTAATCCAGCTGACCTTTAGCCTTCGCTCCACATTTGCTTGGCTTTTCAGCTGTTTGTCTTTGTACGAAAATTCAAATGAACTCGATTATAAAAGGCCAGATGAGATAAAGTCGATACCTTCTTGACAGCTCGTTCACATTTGCACTAGCTGAGCCACCCTTGGCCACACTTTGTGCCACATTTTTAACTTCAAATTAAGTTTGTGTGCACGTAGCAAACACAAAAAATAACAACAACAACAACAACAACAATGGAAATGGCAATTCAAGCTGAACCTTTTCTTGTTGTTTTTTTTTTTTTCCTTTGCCTTTGCCTCTGATTTTGCTTAGGTTTTGCCTTCGCCTGGCTTGCACTTTTGCCAAGTGGCCAAAGCAGCAGCTCCTCAGCCTCAGCCGAAGAGCTACTCGAGGCTGTGAAAATAGTTCGTTAGCCTTTCAAAAACTAAATTGTATTTTCCCCAAAAAAGGGCAGCCAACCAGCTGAGCTGAGCTGAGCCGAGTTGAGGTTGAGGTTGAGGTTGGGTTTGGAGAGGGAAGTGCGGGGAAACGGTGTGGGTGATTGGTTTGAGCTGAGCGAAAACCAAATTATTGGCATTTATTTCTCGTTTTGAGTTCGAGACACCCCCGCTGGACGGAGTCGCTCACGTCTAGCTGGCAACACAACTGAAGCATCTAATGCGCTTTTGCCGCCAACGTGGAGCTGAAGCTGCCAGCAGGAGGTGGAGCTGCCCATTTTATGCTTCTAATGCCGACTAATTAGCAGCTTGAATGCGCTAAGACTACAAAGCAGCTGTGTAATGGCAGGCAGACCCTGCTGGGGCGCTGGAAAACTTTTTGGGAAATTGAAAATGCGCAAAATGACTTTGACCAGAAATCCCAAATGCCAATTGGCAAGTCACAATAGCGGCGCAAAATTTTTGCTGACTAACCAGAAGCGGCTGACGAAATACCCTCTTTCAAAGGTAACAAATACGGGTGGGCTACACTCTCTCTATGTGTGTGTGTGTGTGTGCGTGTGAAAATCATACAAACTGTTTACCTAGATCATTATTGCAGCAGTTGCTGTTGAGGGTAAATTAAGTTGGCATCGGATTAATCAATTGGGTAGCCTATATCAAAACATATGCATGACTGAGCTGCATCCAATTTGCGCATGTGATCAATGATGATGATCGACAACAATAAAGACTTGCACACACACACACACACACATACACATATGTATGTATGCTGTACATGAAAGGTTTGTGATTGTTCTTTTCATTTATTTTTTTCGGGTGCAGCGAAATGGAAATGCTGCAGATGTTTCAAATAGTTGAAAGCATTTAGCGCGCGGGCTCAGCAAAGGCATGAAATGCGAAAAAATGTGTTCTATATATGTATATGAATTGCTTTTTTCATTGCTACCCTCGCAGAGAAAGGGTATTGTTAATTTGTCAAATAAATAGTGCGGAACATAAATTAGAAATAATATAACATAGTTTTTCATTCATTACTATATCGAAAGGCAAAACTTGGGATGTAAAACTAAATTAAAAATGCCCTAAAGGTAGCAGGAAAATAAATCTATATACTATACATAAATATTTAAATTATTTAAATGAAAATAAATTATTTATTTGTTTAAATTAATATATATACTATAAATAAATATTTAAATTACATATTTAAATTTAATAAAATTATTTTTCTGTTTAAATATATGTATATACCATGCAAAAATATTTAAATTACTTACTGAAAATAAATGATTTAAATTAAATGAATAAAACTGGAATATTTTGATTTATTAATATTTCACTCAGTGCATTATAAAATATTTGTTTTGTATTTGACAATTTTCTTTAGCTAAAATATTTTATTTGATTAATATTCAATTAATATTTTTTTTATTAAATAATGTTTACTAACAAATATTAGCAAATTAGGAAACATTTTATTTTTAATCTTTCACTGACTGATTAATATTTTATTTTTAATTTATGATTTTATTATTATATATTTTAAAAAGTTTAGCTAAAATATATTACTTTATTAATATTTAATTAATAAATTATATATATTTGTTAAGTATTAACTAATATATTTTTATTTAAAATTATTATTATTTTATTTTTTATTTATTTATAAACAATTAATTTTTATTTATTATTAAATTTTTTTATTTATTTATTATATGTATCTTTTATTTCAAATATTTGAAGTAACCAATTTTATGAAATTGGCACACAGTTTTTTAATTTTAATTAGCTAATTACTTTGGATATATTAATTTAAAAAATTAAAGAAATTAAAAAATAAAAATTTATTTCTTATATATTTTAAAATTTTTTTATTTATTTATCATATATATATATATTTTTTTTTTCAAATATTTGAATTAAAAAATTTAATGAAATTGGCTAACAGTTTTTTTTAAAATGATAATTAAATTACTTTGGATATATTAATTTAAAAAATTAAAGAAATTAAAAAATATAGTTATTAGAATTTTTCACATTTAACTTCATTCATTATTTAATTACTTCGAATATATTAATTTAAACAAGTAAGAACGTTGCAGTCGGGCGTTACCGACTGCGGGATACTCATTCACATCCCATCAGCAATTCAGTATATAAGTTTAGCTCTAGTACTGCAGAAAATGCAGTTTTTCTCGATTTGCCACGCCACTAGTGGGCGTAGACATCTCATTTTTGGCCAGATCGTAGAACGAGCTAACGTTAGTCAAACTGTAAAGTTTGGATGCTTACGCTCCAAAAATGTGAAAATTACAGGGTATTTTTCGATATGCCACGCCCCCAAAGAGGCGTAAAAATTATTTTTAGGGAATCGATAGAGAAGGTTACCAGTAACACAACTATCCAAATTTGAAGCTTCTAGCTCTTATACTTTAGGAGATATAAACTTTTGCGGTTTGCCACGCCCCCTTTGGGCGGAGATATATCCACCATAGCTCGTTGGACTTGGGTGGTCAACCCGCATATATATACCGAATTCCAGGTCTCTAGCATCAATAATGCCTAAAATATAGCAAAATCGGGAAAATCACTATATCTTCAGATCCGATTTGCCACGCCCCTAGTGGCCGTAGACATATCAATTTTTCAGCAGTCATTATAGAATCATAACATTAGCTCACATGCAAAATTTCAACGTTCTAGCTTTAAAACTCTAAGAGATACAGTTTTAGCCGATTTGCCACGCCCCCAATGGGCGGAGATATATCCGCCATAGCTTGTTGAACTTGGGTGGTCAACGCGGACCTACATACCAAATTTCAGCTTTCTAGCTCTTCAACTAACATGCTTTCTGGTATATCGGAAAATGCATTTTCCGATTTGCCACGCCCCTAGTGGGCGGATCGGGAAAATTTTAACACTTTATAAATGGGAGCTATACACGAGTATGTGTTCTAAATTTCAAGTCTCTAGCTTCAATAGCGCCGAAATGAACTGCGTTCATACGGACAGACGGACGGACGGACGGACGGACGGACGGACGGACGGACGGACAGCAAGACGGACATTGCACAAAACCAATATACTCAATTCACTTTCGTGAATGAGTATAAAAATCAAAGAAATGAATAATTATAGTTATTAGAATTTTTCACATACTGATCAACAAATTTGCTCTCAAGAATAAGAATCAGCTGAACTATAATACAAATGTACTGGGAATGCATACATAAAAAGAGTTTCTAATTGATATTTGTACATTTAAACATATATATATTCCTTTTATTTTTATATGAATACCCTTAATGTAGTCGACAAAGAGCATTCATATATCTATATATGTATGTACTCTGCTACATTTAAATTACATTTTGTTATGGCGTTGACAGTTGCTTTTCACTAAATGCCTGACTCATGGCCTACGACGACGTCGGCTTAGACCCTTTGGGATTTATAGGCAGCACACACACTCACACACACACACACCGCAGTGCGATTTGCCAATTAACATGATATCTCACTGCGCTCACTGCGAGCTCACTCCGAGCTCTGCTATACCACATCGTGATCATTAGTTTTGTTTCTTTACTGCTGAGCAGCGATGATCCTGGACGAAAACTACAACTAAAACTCGTTCGTCCTCCACTCTCGCCTTGCATTTACAAGTTGCTTTGCTATTAAGCAACGTTTATGATGCTCACCTTGTTAAGCCTGGCCTGGCCAAGCCATTAAAGTCAACCGCTGGCAGCCGCCCCCAAGTTCGCGCCCAGCTCGCTAATCATTAAGCTGTTTTTATGCGCCTATCAATGTCTGGGGCCAGGCCACCTTTAAAGCACTCTTTTAATTGCTTAAACTTATTAAGCAGCTGCCACTGCCACAGCCGAAGTTTGGCCTGGCAACTATTTTGTATTTGCCTCATATCCTTCAAAAAAACATAAGAAATGAGAAGAAAAAGGAAGAAAAATACAAGACGTTGCTAAACTTTGTTGATGTTGTTGTAGTTGTTGTTGTTGCATAGACAAAGACTCTTCGTCTGCAGCCTCAGCCTCAGCCTCAGACGTAGCTAAGGTCAGCAACTTTTATTTCTTGGCCAACACTTGCGCGCAAACGCTTTTTGTTGCAAATGGCCAAGCAGCAGGAGGAGGAGGCGGAACGCAGCCAGGCAGGCAGACGAGGCTCGCTCTGCAGCTCAGCTAGCTGAAGTGGCTCGAAGCATCGTCATCGTTGTTGTTGTTGTTGTTGTTGTTGTCAGACAGCGTTTGCTTATCTTTTTTATTGTTCTTGGCCAACATCGAAGCAAAGTCTGGAGCTGCATTTTGGCATTTTGCAACGTTTTTGAAGTTTAATGCCAGAGTCGTGCCTCATATTTCGATGGAACAATAGACGGCGACGACGGCGACGGCGACGGCACAAAAACTCAAGGCGTGCCAAAGGGGGCGGAGGTGTGTGTGTGTGTGCATGTGTGTGTATATTTTGGTGGTTGTGTTGCCTTTGCCCTGCCTGGGTAATCCGCCTCAGTTTAGCACTTGAGCAGCATCACCAACAGCAGCAGCAGCAGCACGGATTTGTATATTGTTGTATTGTTCCTGCTGCCGATGCTGCTGCTGCTGATGCTGCTGATGCTGCCCCCCCATTTCAACACGCGGCGATGCGGCTGCAGATTGAGCAAAAGTTGCTGTTGCCAGTTACCAGTCGATTGTTGTTGCTGCCGTTGCTGTTGCTGTTGCCGCTGGGAAGTGTGAACATTTTGGGCAACACTCTCAGGTGGTTGCAGGAGAGCGCTGCTCAAAAGGTGTTGGTAATGATGATTTTGAATTATTCATGATTCACGACGATTGAAATTATTTGCGCGCCTCGCGTTGTTGTTGTTGTTGTCGGTATTGTTGTTGCGGCTGTTAAAGTTTTGCGCGTGTTGCCTGGTCGTGGCACTTATAAGGCCTGCCACAACAATGCCCCGCATTATGCGAGGCTGCTTCAGCTTGTGTCTTACCTTTTCTGCTTTATGTTAAATCATTCAAATTGAAAAAGAAAACCAAAAAAAAGTAAAGGAACTACAATAACAGCTGAGGGCTCCGACGATGTTCCAATGTTTGTCCAATGTCTGTGCTGAGGCTGTGGCAGGGGGCGACGGGTTCCAATCGGAATGTTCTCAGGGGAGGCAGTCTGCAACAGTGCGAGTTATCGTTAGGGCGCAAATGTCATTCGAAATATGCTGATTGTATATATATATATCTGCGTGTGTGTGTGTGTGTGTGCATTGACTTGCTGCGGGTATTTCGTTGAATTGCTTTGCCACTTTAGTTTTTGGGAATGCTCTTTGTTTGATCGTGGCATTAAAAATTTGAGTTGGGTTTTGATGCCTTCGACCTTTGTTTTGCTGAAAGATGCAGCCATCTAATTATGTGCCACAACGACATCCACAAGTTGAATGGAATTGCTAGCAAATATTTCTTAGATTGTTGCAAGAATGCAAAATGTCACGTTGCTTAAATTTATCTGATATAAAAAATAAAATAAAATAAGGTTCACGTATTGTTGCATTTTACAATATAAAATTGTTTGAAATGCAAGCCAATTCAACTAAATATTTTATTTTATTGTATTTGAAATTTTAAAAATTTAAATATATAATTTTTACTATATATTAATTGAACAAAAACTATAAAATTAATGTGAGTTTTATTGGCGTTAATATGAAATTTATTTATATTTATATTTTCACGTGTTGATCTCCTGTTAACACTATAATTAATAAAAATAATTAAGTTCATATTATAATAATGACAATTAATAGTTTTTAAAACATTAAAATATATTTTGTTGACATTAAATACAATTTGTTTATTTTAAATTTAGTTGAATTTTAATAAATATTTTTCTGAAATTAACTACAATTATTTATAGGAATTCAAATAAATATTGTATTAATGTTTAATTATTATTATTTAAATTAATTAATTATTTTATTTTCTTTTTTTTATTTTTTTTTATTTATTTTTTTTATTATTAATATTATTATTATTATTATTATTTTTTTTTTTTACATATATGTTTTCTTGCATTTAATACAATTATTTATGCGAATTTGCTTGATCTTAATTCAATAAATTTTTAAAATAAAACTTATTTTTTCCTTTTTGAATACACTTTGCCTTTGTGCATTTGCTTGCCTTTAATGAAAATATATTTTAGCAATATTAACTAAAATTTGCCTATGTGAATTAGCTGGACTTGTATTAACTAAAAATTTGCCTATGTGAATTAGCTGGTCTTGAATATTTTCACATCTTCATCTCGTTGATGTGCTGCAAGTGACCTTATGAACTCATTGTGCCTTGGGCTATTGTTCGCATTCATATTTGCTTGCTTTCGCAGTGCGCAGTGCTGCATAATCCCCAATTATCTTGTTTATCAGGCACTTGCTCTTTGTCTCTCTCAACACACACACAGAGAAAATAAAACTTCCCACAACCATCATCGGCTCTCGAGCAGTTCCACACAAGCATTGCCCCAATAATTTCATTTGCTGCATCAAGATCTGCGCGCGTAGACGAACGAATCGAGACGAGTGCGCTGGTATTTTTTTCGTACTTCCCACAAATTATCACAAATTAGACGCAGTTGCAAGATCCTACATGCTATGGAGCACATGTTTCAATCAAATTAAACTCGAACTCTGGCCACACTCGCTAGAGTGTATATACATATAGATGTAGTTGATGCCACATAATTTTGTTGCCATATGTACTTGCCTGATGCGATTGCTGATAGCCGTGGCGTGTTGCTGCTGGGGTGGGCGGCAGCGGGCGGGCGACACTATAAGCGTTACCTGATGCCTTCCTCATAACCAACACGTACGAACAATTCACAGTCATCCCAGAGGCTCACTCGATAGAGGTGCTAATGCTGATCAACAGCAACTGATACCAGACTCAGTCGGAGTCAGAGTCGGAGTCAGAAATAATGCAAAGAGGCAGCAGCAGCAACAACAATGGCCATAGTCATATAACAATGCGCCTCTCCTGCTATAGTTTCGAGCTGGCTGCAAATGTACGTACAGAAATTAAGTCAGAGTCGAGCCATCGAGCCATCGAGTCGGGTCCAGCCAAAAGAAGCCCAAGAAGCCAAAACAATGCAGCCGACGACCGGTCGCAACGCCCGCTGGACGTGTATCTGATGCGGTCTCAACTTCACAGCAGAGTTGAAGCCACAGTCCCAGTGCCAGAGCCAGTCGCAGTCCCAGTCCCAGTCCCAGTTCGTAACACAAATCATCTTCCAGCGCTCACGAAATTGTTGCGCAAACTAAAAAGCCAACGAAAAAAAAAACCAGCAAAAAAAAAAAAAATACTGAAATCAGAGTAAAGAGCCAAAGCGTGAGGCTGGCAAAACAAAAGGAGGCGTTGGTGTTGGTGTTGGCTGATTGTTGTTGCCAGTTGTTGTTGTTGTTGTTGCTGTTGTGTGTTACCTGTATGGCAGCAGCTTAGCTTTTGGCCAGCGATTGGCCTGCAGTATGTGTGAACTGGTAAAACGTGACACATTTATATCACTTCGTTTGAATCACAAAATAATAATAAATATAATAGCAAGCCGTCGTTGCCGTCACCGTCTGCGATTCTCCCAGGCCTTGTCTCTCCCTCGCTCCCTCTCTCGCTCACACACACTCCGCTGAAACTCTGCCGTGCCCATGTGCACACAGTAACAATAAAAAAAAACAAAGAGAAACAATTTTCGTATATACAAGTTTTTGACCTGGGTAAAATCGACGTTTTGCCTGCCAGCAACAACTACTAAAAAATTGAAAACCAAAAAAAGTAGAAAAAATAGAAAAAGGGAAGGAACCCAAACGGCTATTGGAATGTGTTGATAATCCATGCAATACCCTGTAGCCTTTAGCTAGATTTATGTATGTCTATTTGCATATCACAGACAGATTTTATTTTACTTTTTATTTTCTTCTTCTTTTATTTTGGTTTTGGGCTATTCAAGCCGTCAAGCTAGCTAGAGAGTTAGATGCCTTGGCTGCAGGGCACTTGAATGTGCTTGTAAGGAACTTAAATTGCATTGAGTTTTATTTCAGTGTAAGCAAATGCTTCAGCAATTGCAAATGTAGAAAATGAGAGTCTAAAGAAACCCATATGGGAATACAAAAATAAAATAATAAATAAATAATAATAAAATAAAATAAATTTATCAATAATAAAATGTTATCTCTGACTAATAAAACAAAACAAAAATTTATTAAAAATATTTTATTCAAAATATTTTTGTTAAATAAATTAAGCATTAAAAATATTTTAAACATATGTATTTTACTTGAAATAATTTTTTATATATTTATATACAATGCTTGAGAGTCTGAAGAAAACTAAATAGGAATACAAAAATAAAATAATATTTAAAAATATATATAATTATTTTCCTTTATTTATTTTATTCATCCCTGTCTAATAAAACAAAACAAAAATTTATTAAAAATATTTTATTTAAAATATTATTGTTAATTTTATTAAACATTAAAAATATATTAAACATATTTTACTTGAAATAATTTTGGTTATATTTTTATATATGCTATACTTTTTGCTAACATTTATTTATTTATTTATTTTTTTTTTTAATTTATTATTTATGAAATCGCTTTAAGGTATATCTATATATCATATACATAAATGTATATATTATTCCAGTATGGACTTTCAATAAAATATTTAATTTGCTGAATTCAAAGAAAAATATATATAAATATTTTTGGAAAAGTCTTATCAAAAATAATTAAATAAATATCTAAATAAAATATCAGTTTCCTCTCACCCCACTATTATTAATTTATAGTTCTTGAAATATCTATTGGGAATATTTATATATTATATCTATTCTCTTTTATTTTCATCATACATATTTATTCCATTTCATAATTGCTGAAATTACGTTAGGGAATACTTATTTATAAAATTTAGGCAATTCCGTTTCTTGTTCCCTTCGTCCCTTCTAAGAATATTTTCCCAGCAAGCAAGAAGCTGCATTTAGCAATCGTAGGGCATTATAAAATTGGCCCAGACACTTGGCTAGCGTTTGGTCGACATTCAAAGAAAGAGTGAGAGATTTTACTTATTGTGGGTTGTCGCTGCTGCTGCTGCTGCTGCTGGCCCATTTGACAATATACGAAATATTGCACCCCTGGGCATGAGCCTGCCAACAGCAGGAGGAGCGGTAGCGGCAGCGTCCTGGCCAGAGTTGTCAACGTGCAGCAGCAGCCAGAGACGAACGTCGGATGTATTTGTGGCGTATAATGTTACATCTGCTTAGCGGAAAGATAAATCAACGAAGCCGCTGCAGCAGCAACACCAACAGCAACACCAACAGCAGCGCCAGCAACAGCAGCAGCAGCAGCGCCAAACGTCGCACTCAAGTTGACAATGATAAATAGTGAAAAAGCACCAGGCGAAGCGAGTGAGCAGCAGACGTGGATAGACAGAGAGACAGACACTCAGACAGACAGACAGAGCGAAAGAAAGAGAGAGCAGCAGGAGGCGGCTGGACCCAGATGGGTTGCAAAGCTCCGTCCGTGCTGTGTGGCACAAGTGGTGAAAGTTTTTGCGCTCGTTTCGTGTGTAGAGCGCGCGTTGATTGAAGTAAAACATTTCGATTAAAGTTTATGAAAATGGCAACTTTCGTTATTGCTTGAGTTGTCGCTGCTGAGTGCAAATAACAATGAGTTGCTGACGACATTGTCGACCATAAACTAGCTACGTTGAGAATTATTATATATGGGTGGGCCAACAACAACAGACGAACTTGAACCTAACGAGCTATGAGAGCAGCAGCAGCAACAGCAGCAACAGCAGCAGCAACAGCAGCAGCAACAGCAGCAGCAGCAGCAGCAACAGCAGCAACAGCAGCAGCAGCAGCAGCAGCAGCAGCAACAGCAGCAGCAACAGCAGCAGCAGCAGCAGTAGCAGCAGTTGATTAAAAGTTTCCACAACTTATAAAAGGCTGCAAGGGTGTTGGGGGGCGTGTCAGCCAGAGGGGTAGCGCCATATCGAACAGGAAGCACAGCAAAGTTGTCGTTGTTGATGCGATGCTGCTTGCACTTTGGCCAGAGGCATCAGCGCTGGTCTGGCATAGATCAGGTGCCGTTGACAGTTCCTTCTTTTATTTGTTGTTGGCCAAAGTGGAAGAGATAGAGAGAGAGAGAGAGTGTAAGAGTGTGAGAGAGACTGCAGACAAGTGGTCTCAGCCGCAAAGACCAAAAAACTTTGCAGCACAAAATATAGAAAATAAGTAAAAGCTTAAGGCGTTGAATTGGTTAAGGCGGTCGGGCAGGTGGGCATGGCAGGCACGCTTTGAGATGCAAAATTTAAATATAAATAAAGTGCCAAAAACTAAGTCGCAAAGAAGTGTGCAACAAACTGTAGACTAGTTTAGGTAAGACAGAGCGAAAGAGAGTTGAACAGCTGCAGGATTATGCAGGAAACTGAGGCGACAGGGCCCGCTAAGAATCCCAAAAGGACGCTAAAGAACACTAAAATAAATAAATAAAATACAAATGCTACAAAATGGCATTAAAGGTAAAGCGAGAACGCGCTCTAGGGTAGCCGATAGGTGCCAAAGGTTGCCAACCGAAAGGCAGGCGGAACGGAGGCTGCACAGGGCGCGTAGGGTGAGAAGAGCCAGCGACTAGACTGAGCAGGGATATACATATATAGCTATATACATATACATCCATATATATGTATGTATATTTATGTAGTGTAGTTAGAGCTAGGCCCGGTCCAGTGTTTGTGTTTGGTGAGGGTAGCTGAATGCTCAGCTTGAATGCAAATAGCGTTGGTAACTGAAGTGAAAAAGGGTTGACAATTTTTCAGCTAGGTAAGGGCAAGGGTGACGGTGCCAGAGACGGGAGTAGGGACAGCGGGGTCGCAAGGCAGCCAAGCGAAACAATCAGCGAACTGGACTTGATGGGCAAGTTGGTTGCGTCGAGTAACTTCTGCGGCAACATCTTGCCCTGGGGCTAGTTATGGTTAAGCAATTAGCCACGTTGGCTAAGGGTGGCCCAAAAGCAAAAGGCAAACAAGAATGAAACGAAATGTTGTCGCCTAATGAATAGTTGCCCCTTTTATATTAACTGTTTAGGGTATGCCAGCTGACACTGTGCTCCATTGGATTGACTAAAGCCTTGACAAGCAGCACTCTCAGCAGGACACTGCTGCTGTCTGGCGTGCTTCAGAGTGCTTCAGTTGCAACTAAGCAGCAGCAGCAGCAGCAGCGGCAGCAGCAGCGGCAGCCGACGCTGTGTACATTGGGGTATCATAAAGCAAAGTATAGACCAATATAAAATGCTAACTGGGTAGCACACTATGCACATAAACAAAATCCAAGCATGACCCAAGCGCTGATGCACTCGCCTAGCCAACGAAGAGGGAGAGAGAGAGAGAGAGAGAGAGAGAGGGAGAATGTGAGCGAGATGGCTGTAGTAGTTACGACGCCTGGGCAACATGTGCGCTCTATAGAAGCTACCTCTATATGTATATAGATATATGTTTTTATTTACACGATTCGTTATGCTAGTGCAGCTGCGTGTGTGTGTGTGTGTGTGTGTGTGCGTGTCTGTGTGTAGTTGACATGATAGCGTGGAAAGAAAGCCGTTGACGAGTAGAACGAAGCATTGAAAATTTTTGAACTAGTTTAAGTGGCCCATCATAAAGTCCCAAGTTTCTCGTTTTCACCAGGATTGTTTTACTTTATAAAACACACAAACGTACAAACACACACACACACACACACATACTCACACGCATATGTCTATGCACACAAGCAAACTATCGCTGCATGGTTATGCAAAGTAATTTTGTTGTGCTTGGCTTGGCTCTGGGGGCGTGGGGGGGGCCACATAACGAGGCGGGCGCCAAAGCTGGAGCAAGTTGAAGCAGCAGCCGGCAAGGACAACACATAAAGCATGCACAGCGCAAGCCAGCAGGAGGCGGGGAGAGAAAGGAAGAGAGAGAGGGATTTGAAGTGAGTGGAGGCTGTAAGAGCGCTTCGCACAGTTTACTTTTTGTCTACTAAAGAAGAAGAAGCAGCATCAGCAGAGCTGGGTCTTAGCGGGTTAGAGGTTACGAGCAGGGGCCGGTATGCATTGCCAACTATTGTAAACGGGCGGCATGGGCTAGGTGCTGCCGGACTGTGTAAACAGCGTGGAAGCGTTGAGCTCCAAGCGCGCTGCTTTATTTTTTATTGCCGCACACAAATTGGCAGTGTGCGTGCCACGGAGAAGCGTAGTAGCGCCACATGACCCTCTTTTCAGCAGCTGCACAACAAAATGCAGCGCGCTGAAATGATGACCCCCCCAGCTATCTCCCACCCACCCCTACAATACGCCGCCTCCTGCTTGAGCAGCATCAGCGCAGATAATTTCATTTGAAGTATGGTAAAATAAAAATTTTTGCTGCGTTAAAGTTTTTTGCTCCCGTCGAGTAATTTGTAGCAGGAGTTGTGCACAGTCCCTGCTCCTGCTACTGCTCCGGCTCCTGCTCCTGCTCATTTCGAGTATAGTTTATTTTTTTTTTTTTTTTACTTATTTTCATTTTTAGTTTGGTTTTTGGGTTAGCTCAACTTGGTGCTGTTTGAAAAGCAGCTCATTTCCTTTCGGCTAATGATGTGGGTCAATTATGGCAGCAGTTGGAGCTGCATTTGCCCAGCACTCGTTCATTCGGTTCAGTTTTTTTTTGGGGCTATTCAGATTTTGTCTACTGGAATTAATGGCATTAGTTTTGTGCATTTAGTTTTGATTAGTGCGAGGACTTTGGTACATTCGTTGGCCATTTGCATATTTGGTTTTTTTTTTTTTTTGTGGACTTCGAATGGAGTCACAGTAGTTTTACAGTTTATTTCTGCAAATCAATGTGCTCCAGATTGTTTTTTATTTGTTTGTCATTTGCAGCTGAATTCAAGCAATTTATGATAATAATAGTAGTAATAATTATGATAATAATAATCATGTCAAGTTTTAAGGACGCATTCAAATACTGCTGCAATTGCGGGAATTATGTGAAAGCAACTTGCATTCAAAGTTGAGCTTTTGTATTGTAATTGCGGTAGTTGTTGTTGCTGTCGTGATGTTGATGAACAAAAGCAAGTTTCTATTTAGGATGTACGAGTTAAAGAGCACTTAAAGGACATTCAGGAAGTGCATTATATTTGTTAGAGCTGGCAAGCGGAAATCGTAGTTAGTTAGAGTTCCTGATAGAGCTGCAAAAATATTGATAACGGGGCATTCGTTGTTTTCTCTGTTAGTTGGTTCGATCCATCGATTATTAGCAGATGAAAATGGTTGTATCTATGGAAAAACGTTCATCTTAAGCTTTCATATTTGATCAAATATAAAAACACAAAAAATTAATTTCAGACATATTTAAAAATAAATAAAAGTAAATACTAATAAAATACTGATATAGTACTATATACTACTAATAATACATAACGTAAATTTCAGTTATATTTAAAAATATATATAAATAAAAAAAAATCAATTTGTTTTATTGCTGTTAAAAATATAAATATAAATATAAATATAAATATAAATATAAATATATATATAAATAAATATAAATCTGAAATACTGATAATATATAACAAAAAATTTTGACATATTTAAAAATAAATAAAAGTAAATAAATCCACTTTTCATTGTTACTAAAATACTAATATAGTATTATATACTACTAATCATACATAGCATAAATTTTAAATATATTACAAAATAAATTAAATAACTCTATAATACGAAAAACTAAATGACTTCATGTCCCAACTAACTATAAATTCTATTAACAATTATTTTAAAACTTAAAACTAAACATTAAAGCTCTAAGTTGGGAAATTATGAGCTCATATTAGGAATGATTTTTATAAAAGGAGCCTTTTGGAGAGTTTCTATGTATATATATATATATAAATTTTTTATCTTTAATAGATTTTGATTTTGCGTTTAGAATAGTTTACGATATTCTATTTACAAATAAATTCATGCAAATTCTTTCTTTATTCTCTAGTAATACAATTTCAGCTAATTGAATTGATTAACCTAATTAGCCGATATTTTATGTTGGCTTTTTCGCTTTCATTGCCAAAAGTTGTTCGTTTTGGAATCCAGTTCAAATAGCTTTCAGCGCTGGATGCGCTTGTTGTTACTCTACATTACCCTTAACAAATATCTTGGCTCAGTCAGAAACCGCATGCACGTCTTTTTCTTGCCATCTTCAATGGGAGCCAAGCTGAGCAAGGGCTCCGCCCCCTGACCCCCTTCCCTATGCTGCGTCTGTATACGTGCATAAAAATCAAATCTCTGTATTTGTTATTTGTAATTCCTTCTCATTTTTTTTTGTATATTATATATGTCAACTGCAGTTTTTCTTCACATTTGGATTCCTTTTACTTTTTTTTTTGGCAGAGGTGCTCGCCCTTTTGTTGCGGCAGCCTGGCATTTTTTGGCTTCAGTTCAGTGGCTCCCCGTTTGGCAGCGTCCCTCGATCCGTTATATTAATGCAGCTTCAATTGTGCGCTGATTGGCAATCGAGAATGTGACTTGCATGCGGTACGAACAAAAGCCCCAAAACTCAGCTCCATTCACCTGTGCGCCAACAGAAAAAAAAGAGAAAAAAAAAAAAAAAAATCAAACGTGGTTCGGGGTATTTGAATAGCGCTGGCGTTTGCGCCACTTATTAAATTAAAAATATATACACACACGTATATTGGCAAAATATATATATGTATATCTGTAGATAGATAGAGAGAGTGAGAGAGAGAGAGGGAGAGGTATTCGAATAAATATCGTTGATGCTTTTTACTATTTAACGTGCATGCTTCGGCAATTTGATTGTGGCCGAGCAGGCGTATGAAAATCAATTTCACGCTGAAACGCACCAAAAACTTTAATAATATTTGCGTCGCGGCACTTAACAGACAGACAGACAGACAGACAGGCAGAAGGACAGATAGACAGACAGACAGAGAGAGAGAGGGAGTTGAAACCGGATGGGAAGATAACAGGAAAGAGGGTCCAGCTGCAGTACTCTGGAGAATCAACTGCATGAGGCTGGCTGAGAAAGGGAACGGCATTGGCATTGCATCGATTTATGGGACATTGGTTCTCAAAGCGAAATTAAAATTCAATAAATGACACTCGAGCGCCTGTCGGGCAGCCTACGCAGGCGTGTTGAATGATTTTAATGGGCACCAGAAATGCATTACATAAATGAGTTTATAGCAAAATCTCAGCTGAGCTCAAGTAAGTTGAATAATCTATATACTATATATAGTATAGATAACTAGATAACTTTAAATTGGGCCAAGTCAAGCAAAACTTTCAAGTGTTTGCCAGGGAATAAACTCAATTTTCTTGTCAATAATTAAGTGAAGTATGGAGTGACTTTAAGTTAAATAAAATCAGTTGTTGATGAATTTCAATATCGGCTTCTATATATAATACTAAAAATCTCCTTTTATTGCCTGCCTGACAAGCAACGGGAATTTATCACCTGGCCAACGCAGCGTACGCCCAGTAACTAGTAAAAGCCGCGCGCGTCAAACACTTGGCATAGTTTGTGGCAGGACCTGTGCCTGGGTACGGGTCTGGATTTGGCAATGAGAGGCTTTCGAGTCTACACGTAGCACTAACTTTTGCTTCGAACATAAAGTGCGCGCTAAGAATTTACCGCATAAATTTCAGCAAGTAGCAAAAGGCAAGCAAAATGCTAAAAGGTAAAGGTAGAGGTAGAGGTAGAGGCTGAGACTGAGGTAGCTCCTCTGCCTTAGCTTGGGCAAAAAGTTGCCAACCGCACTTTGGCACAAAACTCACAAGACACTCATAACTTTTTATGCTGGTTCGCTGCACACAGCCCAGAGCGTGGAGGACGAGTTGACCAGCTCCCTGGACCACCCCAAGCATGCTGAATGCAGCTGCCGACTGCAGCAACTGCGACCGCGCCACTTGGCCAAATCCCAGGCTGGGTTTGGGCCTGGCCAGAAAAGTTACATTTTGGGCTTCATGTTTGTTGTTGTTGCCGCGTCTGGGCTGTGTTTTTTTCTATGTATTTTACGCTCTGCTCATGTGTTTACAAAGTAATTACGCTGCCTGAAATTAAATTCATAAGAAGACTCGAGTTTAAAAAAACGCTACTTGTTTGTTACTGTGTGTGTGTGTGTGTGTGTGTGTGTGTGTCATAGTTGCAGCAGTTAATGCACGCTAAAAGGTTTTAGTTTCAGTTGTGTGTGTGTGTGTGTGTGTGTGTAGTTGGCAACAGTTGTGCTGCTCGTTCAATGCCAAGTGGGGGGAAAAGCGCTATGCAGATTAGTGGAAATTAAGGCGAGGTATTTAAACGCGGCTTAGACAGCGGCAACAACAACAACAACTTGGGTGGCAACTTGTGAACGAACGGACTTAAGCGATGCAACGATGCAGAGCTAAATTGAAATACGAGTAGGCCGAGAGCCGAGAGCCGAGACTGTGATTATGTGGTATCAATAGTGGTGGGTGTTCCAAGGCAAATTTGAGACAGTTTATTAAAGCCAGGTAACCCGATAAGCCGTGGCCAACACCACAATATTCCTGGAAATCAAAGTCAACTAATTGTAGATTAATCAGATGTCGCAGGAAATCTATAAAGATATTATTGAGCTGGTCAAGAGTTCCAATAAGAATTCGAATTGTATAGATTGGATTACAACGGGACGACTTGCCTGGGGTCTTACAGGTGCCGAGAGTTGTGTGTGTGTGAAATGAAAACATGGAAAATTAATAAGAATCAGCTGAGGAGACTCTATTCACAATAGATTGTGTGAATTGAAGAGCAGCTGCAGCTGGGTTGTAGAAATTCTATTGAAAACTAGAAACAATGTAGAGAAGGGACTCAATGTGCATGTGTGTGTGTATGTGTGTTAGGGTCATAAAGGATCTGACTGAGCAGGATAAGGAGTAAAAAGAAAAACATAACTTTTTTTTCTCTTTCGCTTTTTATTCGCATTATGCTTAGGCCTGAGCAAATGTTACGAATTTGGGCTTTAGGTTTTATGAGCTTTAAACTGCATGAACTTAAAGTAGGCAGAGCAGAGCAGAGCAGAGCAGAGATTTCCATGCGGAACAATGAAAATGCTTTTGTATTGCTGTTCGACTTTTTCTGCTTCTTTTGCTGTTTTTTTTTTTTTTTATGCCTGGCTAACCTCCCGCTTGGTATTTTACAGTTTTGAAAGCCGCACGGGTATGCCGCCACGTGCGGCTGAGCTGAGCTGAGTTAAGTTGAATTGAGTTGAGTTGCTACAAATGTGTCTAGGATATGGCGTAACGTATTAATTTTGAATATGTAGAAAATCTCGCGCGCCTGCTGCCGCTGCCGACGCCCAGGAAATGGCAACCGGCAGAGCCAACAATGAAAATGAAGATGAAGATGCCTTACGATACGGCCAAGTGCGTGAGAGCAGGAGGGGGGGGGGGGGAGAAACGGAGCAGACGAGACGACAACGACGACAACAACGAAGACTTTTCCCATTGAGTACTGTCCCTCTGCCTCTCCCTCTCCCTCTCTCTCCATCTCCCTCTTCCTGTAAATGTGAGCGAGCACAGCCAGGCGACGGCTGCTGTAGGCCTTTTATTGCTATTGTCAAACTATTATGTGTGTCTGAGTGTGTGTGTGTGTGCGTGTGTGTGAGTGTGTGTGTCGATGTCTACTGCTTGAGTTGCTTTTTATGAAACATCAAAATGTCAGTCAATGTCATTAAATGACTTTTATATTACACCTAATACGATGACAAGGCCTCTGGATGACTGTCTGCCCTTGCGCGCACTCTCCCTCTCTCCCTCTCTCTCTCCCTCTCCCTCTCCCTTCTATCTGTATCTGTTTGAGTGTATCTTAAAGATTCTAAAATTAGACGATTGTTGTTGTTGTTGCTCTGACAGTCTGGCATGCATATGCCAATTGCGGTGGGAGCCAAGACGTTGTTGGGCGTGGCACTTTGGAGGCCATGGCTCGCCGCGTTGACAGCCAAACAATTTGCTGAAATAAGTTTGAAATTGAATGAAATTGTCAAAAAGCATTTCGCACATTTTCTGAGAGGCGAAAACTTTTGCCTGACGCGCACACAAACACACACACACACTTCTCCTTTTCTCCCTCTCTCTCTTTCTCTCTCCCTCTCTTTGCTGAATTTTTGCATCTGTCGGAAATTTAGTGCTGAATTGTTCTCATGTGCTCTTTAATATGGCCAACTGGCTTTGGCTCTAGCTTTTGGCCTGATTGTCGATGTGTAATGAAAAGCATAAAATATTTAATAAAAATATTTATTATGCATTTTCATGCCAGTCAACATCGTCATGGGTCGCCTCATAAATTAGTTGTTTTTAGTGTTGGCCAAAAATTGTTGTTGACTTGGAGCCAACTTGAAGCGCTGTGTGGCTGGGGCTATTGGGGGCGAGAGCTTGATTTATGTCCGAAACTTAATATCACGTTCGCTCGAGCGTTTTTCGCCCCCTCCTCCCTCTCTCCATATGTGCGTGTGTGTGTATGCTATAGAGAAAAGTTTTTTTAGAGTTGCTGCCGCCATAAACTGATTTTTATTTATGAGCCTCAGAGTGTGTGTTGGAAATCGAAATCGAGTCGTCATCTGATGATGAAATGAGAGCACTTTCCACAGAAGATCGTCTCCTCTCTCCCCACTCCCCTCTCCACTGCCCGCTGCACGCCTTTTAATTATTACAGCTCTTTAGTTAATAGTTTTTAGCAACGCAGCTGGGGAAGATTTGTGTTTCGTTTGTCTCTTCATTTTTGGTTTTTCCGCTGCTGCTTTTTCTTTTCATTTACTTATGGGGGCTTAGTGGTTGGGGGGCGGTGCTGGCGGCTTATTATCCATAGTTTTGATATATGGCAGCTGTGCGCGTTTGAGACTCTTTGGGATCAGAGTTTTTTGTGGGACGGTAGTGGATATATCAGCATATGAATAGCTCTAAAACGCATTAAAACTTGACATTTATGATGATCTATTTAGGCAAACAAACTATTGAGCCGACTTGGGCCCTAATAAAGTCAGTTCCCGCAGTTTCTATTCAAATCGGCTTTGGCTGCAGCGAAATGCACAACTCTTTGTTCAACCGAGCTCCTTGGGGGCTTAACATTTAAGCTGGATGAAGTTATTTAGGCAGCAAAGAAAAAAAAAAACAAATGTGAATAAACAAATGTTAACAATCGTTGAAGAAGAAGAAGCATAGTGTTGTCTTAGCTGAACTAAAACCTTTTTTTGTTATATAAGAAATGCTTATATATTGAGTTGTTGTTGCTATTCTCTATTATTTTTAAGTTTTTTTTTTAAATATCTATATATATGTTTGTATATATACTAGCTATATTGCTCTCATATCTGGCAAATTATTTTTTTTTTCAGTTAATTTTATAGCACTTTCTGCTTTTTTATTGGTTTCTCTTTTATCTAAGCTCTTTGGCAAAGTTCTGGCACAGCCTAAGAGGAGTTTTGTTAAATTCAGATTCTTTGGACAGCAACTTCAAGTCATAAAATGTTAGCTAAAAGATCATATGGCTTGTTGGCTCTGGCCAATGCTTTTAGCTTTATTCTGGCTTACATTTTCTTTTAAGCCAAACTCTTTTTTTTTTCCACAGCCATTTTTATGGCTCTTTTTTTTGCTTTTCAGCTCTAATGTTTTTCTTCTCAATTTTGTTTTTTTTTTTTGCGTTTTTTCTTTCATTTTGCTTGATTTCTTTTAATGAAAAATTTGTTACAGAGTTTTATATAACAAAATGCTGGCTGGCTGTGCAACAATAACAACAACAACATTGTAAAACAAAGCAACGGCTGCAGTTGCAACCCAACGAACCATCGCCCCCACCTCCCCTTCACCCCACTCAATACTCCTCTTAGCATCTGCTGGTGCCGACTTTCATTTGCTTTACTCTGGCTTGGCTGATTATTTTTAACTGGCAAACAGCTAATTAAGTATGGAGTAGCAATTGTTGTTGTTGTTGTTGCTGCTGCTGCTGCTGTTCATTTTGTTAAAAACGGTTGGCATAGGGCGCTTTTGTTACCCTGCCCGCTACTCGCTGCCCGCCTCCTGCTGCCCTCCTCCTGCTGCTTGGGCTTGGTAAGATGAAAGGTGCAGCAGAGGCGCAAGTGGAATGCCGTCGCAGCGTATGCTCGGCCGCCCCAACAAAGTTGCAATAAATGACGTAAAATGTAATGCGGGCTCTGCTCCACCGTTGTTGTCCTTTGCTGGTAACTCAGTTTGTCGTAGTTATGTCGTTTATAATAAAAACTCAGCGCGACTTTAATGGCTGCTGCTGTTGCCGCTCCGACGACGTCTTTTCAAATTTCAAATGAGTTCCATTGCAAGCAGCAGCAGCAGCAGCAGCAACTGCAACAGCAGCAATAATAAACAACAAGTGCTGAAGAGGCATAAGCACGACTACGATATACCCTGCACAACATTCTACATTTTTTACATCAATTGCCCATCGCGCATACCCACTTTGCAAGCATTTCTCTTTGCTGGGTATAATGAAAGCAGAACCGAACACACAAGAGTCCGCCAAGTAGTCTGCGTTGGAGTAGCTCCCAATGCCATCTCTCCCCCACCACCCGCTTCCCCCTCCCTCTACATCAAGTTGGCTCTGCCTGCGCCTTTGTGGCTTGTGCTGCTACAGATGCCTGCATGTAAGTGGCCTGAAACTGGATGCAATGCTTGCTGCCAGGACACCCAATGCTCCTTAACAGTACAGCCTGTGCTTGTTGTGTATATATGTGTGTGTGTCTGTGTGTGTGTTGGCTGGCATATAACTACATTTAGCATTATATCGACATCTGTTCGGCGAAAGTCATCAAAAGTACTAAAAAGCAAAACAAAGTTGCCCCATGAGCAGCCGGCAGAAAACTTTTGCCAACGAAATGCTCCCGTATGCGAGTGAAGTAATGCAGCTACAGCCAGCTCCTTGGAAATTGAACTGAGCTGCGGAGCTATGGTGCTGCGGAGCTGTAGAGCTGTGGAGCCGTAGAGCTCAGGGCAAGTGCAGTGCTTTCACTGACATTGCAATTTTCGGTGGATATATCGCAGTTTTTCGCTTCCCTTAACAAATACTCATTAAAAACGAGCAATGAAATTGAAAGGAAAACTTATGGCAGGCAGTTCTACATATAAAGCATATAACTATCTGACTCTTTGGAGTTTGAAGTAACTTTATTCGAAGAGGCAACGAAATAATAATTAAATATATATATTTGTGATATAATATTAAAATATGTATAAAGAAATAAATAAATAAAAATATAAATATTATTTATATTATCGAAGAGACATCGAAAGAATAATAATATATTTATAATAATAATAAAATATTAAAATATATATAAAAATGAATAAATCAAAATACAAATATTATTTATATTATCGAAGAGACAGCGAAATAATAATATAATATTGAAAAATATATAAAAAATAAATATATAATATAAAAAAAATGTAATAAGAATATATTTTTAAAATATACATATATTAAAAAAAAAATATAATAATTAAAGCTAATGTTTAATTATAAAATAAAAATAAAAATATATAATAAATTTAAAGAATATATGAATTTATAATAATAATATAATAATAATAGTAAAAATAATACTTATAATAATCAATTAAATTATAAATATATAAAACTAATTAATACTAAAAAAATTATGAAATTAAAAAAATACAATTATTGCTAACAATATTATTATAATTTAATTAAATAATATAAAAAGTATCAAAATGTAAAATAATTTTTTATTTCATTTGTTTGTTTATCCATGAAAAACAGATATAATTGAAATAATTTATATATATGTATATAATAATGTTTAAATATAAAATGTAATAATAAAAAATAATATATAATATAATATTTAATATATCTAAAATTATTACATAATATATAATATTTTTTTATGCATTAGATTTTTAAATTTAAACAGCGCATTATTCAGTATTTACTTTTAAATTTCAATAAATGTTGTTTAGTTCAACTTTTCTTGATTTATATTAATGTTTCTTGGCAGATGTTGTTTATTTTCTAAACTGTCATATTACTCTCTCATCCGCCCCACCCCACACGCTCACTCCCCCTCTCTCTCTCCCTCTCCCTCTATTCTTTATTTACAATAATAAACTATTACAGTGGCTGTAAATAAATATGTTTCTCTGCTGTCATTCAACTTGAGATTCTTTGCTCTGCTGCTTCTGCTGCAATTGCAGTCGCACCCACGTTAAAGATTTCTATTTTTACATCTTCACTCTTAAATAGTATCGTATTATTTTCCGCTTCTGCAGTTGTCCTCGCAGTTGTCGCATTCGTTGTCTGCTCGAGCGTCTATTTCTATTTCACTTCAGTTTTGTTTAGTCAACGTAATGAGCAGGGAAATTGTACGCTGCTCGAGAGCAGCGGCTCTGGCTGTAACTGGCTGTGAAACTTTGGCTGGCTTGTTGACAATTTCTTTTTTTTTTTTGCTCGGCTTTCCTTTATTTTCCATTCGCCTGCCAACTCGCAATCCCGTCTGATACCCAAGTAATGAGCAAACTAAATGCATTTCCAACTGCATCCATTGTGCATTTCGCTCTCGCACAGCGGATTGAAACATATGTATCTCTACCATTCGACATTCACAAGCATATAGACATATAGACAACGATACATATGCATAACTCTGCATATATTTATGCAACAGCAACAATGGCAATAATGTTTATGATTATGACAATATTTGCACTCCGGCTGCGCACAGACGGACAAATGACGGAAGTTGACTTTATGTATTTGTAAAATGTGTTGACACACTATTCAAAAATTATTGCACAGCTTTTTGTCATCAAAGTTGTCGTTGCTACTGCTACTGTTGTTGTTTATTTAAGCGTCGAGTGAACTGAAATCGGCGCTCAAACGGTTTTACAACTCATCACAGACAATTATTTAAATAACAAATAAACTTTTTGCCAAAGCTTATAACTTTTATTTCGATTTATTTCATTGCAGGTATGTTAACAAGCCGTAAATACAGCCGTTAAATTAATTAAATCAACACAAACAGAGACAGCACTCGCTCACAATCACAGCGAATTTACGTATGTATGTATATCACAAATAGTCTATATTTTAATTAGCCAAGAAGGTAAAATTTTGAAAGCATTTCAATGAGCACTATCAACAAATGCTTTTAATACTAATTGGAATTTCACTTTCACATATTAAGAAAGTTGAAAATCGCAAGGAGTTACATATTTATCTTTATTTATTTCTACTATCCAATAAAATCCAATTGCAAAGGCTGGGGGGTTTCTTCTCTCATTCTGCAGCTCTGCCAATTGATTTGATTGAACTATTCTGCAGAGAGAAAATCTATTTTTTAGTTCAACTTCAAGTCGAAAAGAAAGATCTATAAAAGTTGACTCATGCATTACTGAAATTGAAAATTTATAGCCGAATTTGAGATGAATTGAAAACGTGGTCTAAGCACTCAACTCTTATTCATTTCCATTCGCTGTCGAGACATTTTCTCACAAAAAGCATTTTCCTTCAATGACTTCTAGTAGAAGCCAGCCTACACAAATTATGACAGATATTTGCTTTCAGAGTTTAAAAGCCGTTTATCTGGGCTAACAGATCTATTTATGCGCTCCATTCAGGCATTTGCTACCTGTTTGACCTATTCTCTAATTGTTTTTCCATTTCATTTTCATTTTATTTTTTTTTTTTTTTGCCCCAATCATGAATATTCCAGCGTGTTATCTATCAGATGACTCAGCTAGTTAAACGTTCTGATGAAATGCACGCTTAGTGCCTTAACATATTCAATATGCATTCTCATGCAGGCTAACCCAGTCCAGGCCAGTCCAAGTCCAAGTCAGTCAGTCAGTCGGTTCGTTTCCTGGTGGGAGATAACAGCGAAACTTGGCTAATGGCTAGTCTTTAACCTTTTAATGTAGCACTCTGGGCTTATCACAGTAGAACTTTATAGAAGTTTATGCTTGGCGAGCCATTAGGCCGACCTCGACTACCTCCGTGTGTGGTTTATGAAGACTCAGTCAAAGTCGAGCCCAACAACAACAACAACAAACATTTTCATTGCTATGCGAGGCCAATTCATGGCCATAAAACAGGGCCAGAGACGGGGCCAAGAAGCGACTATAAGTCCAGACACTCAGAAATTGTTTAATAGACAACGCCTTTTAGGTTTTATAGACATTTTTCATGCACCGTTCTGCAGGCAAGTGGAAATAGTAGAACGGCCTTGATGTGTCGCATATGGACAAGTGGGGAGTATTTACATCTAGATGAGATGCATATAAGTATGTATATGTGTATGTATATATAAATATTAACATTTAATATTCATATAAATTTCTAAAATAGACAAAAAATATAATAAACAAATATTACAAAAAAATATAATCCAAATTTTAAATATAAATAAGTATAATAAATAATATTTTGAATAAAATTTAGTCTCTTTTCTGAACTAGCTAATATATATTATATACAATATTATATAAATATGTTTTAACAAAACAAATCAGGAAATATTATTTATATTTCTCCCAACTGATCCAAATGACTGCTGTTAAGTTTTTATATTTAAACAATATTTCTTTAATAAAATAAATAATTATAATAATAATAAAATCTAGTTTCTCAACTCAACTAGCTAATAATTTTAAATATTTTAGAAATATGTTTTAACAAATCCAATCAAGGAATATTATTCATATTTCTGGTCTAAATGACCAATATTTCTTTAATAAAATAAATAATAATAATAATAAAAAATTAGTCTCTCAAGTCAACTAGCTAATATTTTTATATATTTAAAGGAATATTATTCCTGTTTCCCCCATCTACTCCGACTGACGGCTGTTACTTTTCAATATTAAAAAAAATATATATAAGTATTTTAGTACAGAAGCTAATTATTTTTATTTATTTATTTATTTTATTTATTTATTTATTTTTTTTTTTTGTATATAATTATATCCATATTTTTATTTGTAGTAATCAGTCACCTGATAGCCGCTAGCTAGAATTTTATATATTTTTGATAGGTTTTCTAGTCAAGCTTAAAGTAAAATAGAATTAATCAAACAAAATCTCATCTTGGGAGGAATCATTTATAGTCTATTTTCCCATAGCATAGTTACGCGATATTTTAAAAGTATATCAGCACTTATATATTTAATACCAATACAAACAAATCAAATCAAATAGAATCCTTTACAGCTGCTCAGGTGTAAGGCATTTCAAGTACAGGGTATTTGCTAGGCTGCCATATGTGATCAATCTATCAATGTTTGGTTTTATTTTGTTTTTTTCATATTATGCGCCAATTTTTATGCATAGCACAGGCAAAAAGGGCAAGGCAAAAAGGCAAAGGCAAAAGGGGCACCGATTTTGGAACCCAACCGAAATTGTCAAATAAAACTAAAGGCTCTAAAATAGCTTTTAAAGTAATAAAATTACATGACTTTTAAGTCATAAAAATTAACGACGGGTGCGTGTGGCAAAAAGCACCAGAGAGCAAACAAGAGAAACAGAGCAAGAGAGAGATAGATAAATAGAGAGAGAGAGAGAGAGATGGATAGAAGACTAGCTACATTTGTTGTTATTTTCATTGTTTTGTTTGTTTCTGTTTTTTTTTTTTTCTATTCGTGCCCCTTTTTAATAGAATTTCGCTTAATTTGAGTAGACAAGAAGAGAAAAAGGCAAATGAAAAAGTTTTTCCAACTCTTTTTAATTAAATGGTTATTGGAGGTTGGCCATTGAACGCACAACCCTATCAGGCAATGTCGATTGGGTCAGCGGGGCAAGCGGAGACAACAGAGCAAAGCGTAAAGCGTATTAATGATGAATATTTATGTGGCGGCCCAAAGCGGAAACGCAGCGAACTCCGGACAGCGCAATGACAGACGGAGAGTAGCGAAGAGTGAGTGAGAGAGAGAGAGAGAGATAGATGAGAAATGCGGCATAAATTAGACTAAAGTGTGGTTAGGGTGGGTCAACATCAACTTGGAAATTGGCCGAGTGGCTGAGTGGCGGAGTGGCTGAGTGCCGGACAACTGATAGCAGGAGGTTGAGCGGTGGGGTCTGCAAAAGTTACTGGCTAATTATGCAATAGTGCGTAAAGGTCCAACTACTCTGGGGTGGGTTTTTCCCACTCTGCAAACCAAATAGTAGTGGTAATAGTAATATGAAAAAATATATATATGTATATGTTTATGTTTATGTATATGTACGGCATGCGGCATAGAGGTGCGAAGTGCTGGAAAAGTCAATTTATATTATTGAATATGTACGGGCATGTGCGCAGATAAAATAAAGATCTAATGATACGCGTTAAAGTGCACGGAAGTATGTAATAAACAACTGAGAGTGTGACAGTAGAGTGGGAGTTGCTACACGCATCGAAAATACCCTGTAAATTGAACTAGAGTTGTAACGAAAAATAGTCAGATTTAATTATATACATTTGTAACTAAAAATATTCATATTTAATTAAATGAATACGAGTTATAATTAAACATATGCAAATATATTTTTGATGCATTGGAAAAATATTAATATTTTATTTAATTTAATTTTTATTCTTATTTATTTTTATACTTATTTTGTATTTTTAAAAAATATTATTATTTAATTAAATAAAATATTAATATTTTATTTAACTTATTTTTTATTATCATTTATTTTTTATATTTATTTTGTATTATTAAAAAAATATTAATATTTAATTAAATAAAATATTAATAATATTAATTAATAGTAATTAAATAAAATATTAATTTTGTATTTAATTTATTTTTTATTATCATTTATTTTTTATATTTATTTTGTATTATTATTTATTTTCTATATTTACTATATTTACTATATTTATTTTTATACCCTGAACCCATTGAAAATGGGAAATAAGGTATAATGGTTTTGTTGAAATGTCTGTAACAGGCAAAAGAGGCGTAACAGACCCCACAAAGTATATACATATATTCTTGATGATTTAGCACTATTATTATTATATTAGTATTCGTCTACGTAGTTCCTCTACGTCTTTAATGCTTAGCTGATCGATCACTCGCTCTGCTTCACTTTATTGCGCTGACCCCCACCAGGCGTGGACGACTGAAGAAATGCTGCAGCTGCTGCCCTTTATATACGTAAAGCCACTTTTACTCAAGCACTGTCTCTCTCAAATTTTGAGACCGACAGCAGGTAGCGCTCATTGCAGTCGAGCTTTAAGTGAGCAATGGGAACGCTCTCTGCTGCTGTGAGCATTCTAGCTTTGTTTTACCTAAATACAAATACCAAATGAGAACTGCTGCCTACACATAGACAACTCTAATGATCTTTTGCTCTTTTTCTCTCTTTGCTTTAACTTTTACTTAGGCACTGTCTCTCTTAAATGTTGAGCCAGACGCTAGGTAGAGCTCGTTACAGTCTCTGCTGCTTCAAGCATTCCTTCAGGGGATTTCCTAGTCGAGCGGACTCGATTTGTTAAAGCTTTTCGAACTACGGCCTTATAATATACTACAACTATAAGTCTTACTACTATAACTATAAGTCTTACTACTATAACTATAGGTCTTTCTACTATAACTATAAGTCTTACTACTATAACTATAAGTCTTACTACTATAACAATAAGTCCTACTACTATAACTATAAGTCCTACTACTATTACTATAAGTCCTACTACTATAACCATTACATCTACTACTACAACTATAAGTCTGCTGCGCTTTATATATGCCCACTATTACTCAAGCAGTGTCTCTCTCAAATTTTGAGACCGACAGCAGGTAGCGTTCATTGCAGTCGAGCTTTAAGTGAGCAATGGGAACGCTCTCTGCTGCTGCGAGCATTCTAGCTTCGTTTTACACATACACCTACCAAAAGAGAGCTGCTGCCTACACATAGACAACTCTAATGATCTTTTGCTCTTTTTCTCTCCTTGCTTTTACTTTTACTCAAGCACTGTAACGCTCTCTGCTGCTGTGAGCATTCTAGCTTCTCTTTACCTAAATACAAATACCAAAAGAGAGCTGCTGCATACACATAGACAACTTTTATGATCTTCTGCACTGCTTCTCTCCTTGCTTTTACTTTTACTCAAGTACTGTCTCTCTCGTTACAGTCGAGCTTCAGGTGACCAATGGGAACGCTCTCTGCTGTTTCAATAATTTGTTCAGGGGATTTGCTAGTCGAGCGGACTCGACTTGAGCTTTCATACTTGTTATTTATTTATTTTTTTTTATTTTACAAATAACACAAAATATTATTAAATGGTGAAATTGCTTCAGACAATATTTTTTATTTTATTTTATTCGGTTTTATTTATTTCCTTACTATTTATTTCTCATTTATTTATTTATTTTTTTTTATAAATATTTATAGTTTTATTTTTCCTCAAAAGTGAACACATACTAACCAATATACATTATTTTTTACTTTTAAATATAATTTATTTATTAGCTGAAAGTAATTAAATTACATACTCTTAAAAGTATTTTAAGTATATACTATTATAGAAAATTTATAGCCTTTTAAAATCATTCTGAATGATCAACGGAAATAGATATTTAATTTCTAATAGATATTTATTTTTAAATAAACATACATATATACACAGAGTTACCTGAATTTATATTTTATTTGTATATGTTATTTTACATATTTTTGTAACTTTTATTTTAGCCTCTTCTCTCCCATTTCTCATTCACAAAAATCACATTTACCTTAGCTGTTTATGCTAAAACGCTAGCATAACTATTTTTATTGCATCTAACTCAGGCTGATCAGATTGAAAACAGTCTGAGCTGAGATAACTGCATTGGGTATGATTTACATATTAATAGTATGTATATATGTATGTATATATATTTATAAATGCGATTACCTAGTTCCTGATTGCATGCATTCACATCGCTGGCTCGATGGCTGGCTGATGGGTTTATAAAGTGTTTAGATGTTTGCTTCTGCATAGATCATTTTGTACGGCATTTCGATGCACACAGAGAGAGAGAGAGAGAGAGAGAGATGGAGAGAGAGGTAGACTGGCTAAAACCTCGGCTATGTGGCACAGAAACCTGCGTAAATTCCGTTTGCCACACGTTGCACATCAAATAAATGGCCGCACGCACAGTGCCAGCTGCCTTTCCTGTCACACACACACACACACACTCGCACACACACTCGCTCTCGACACTTGTCATGCCCCCGCCGTCCGACTGCCCCAACACAATAATCCTGCAACTCAACGGAACGTCGCCAGCAATCTAAGAAAAACGCCAATGCCAGCGGCACACGGCCCAAACTCCCACTAAAAGAAGCAGCTGCTGCTGTCGCTTCTTCTGCCCCATTGAAGCTTGAAGGGGATTGGGTGGGGCTCCTCTGGCGGTTTGTCATATTCAAGCTGTCTGTATGTGTATGGGTGTGTGTGTGTGTGTCTTCTAGCCATCAGCGGGTGAATAAGAAAAATTCAAGTAAATTGATTTTTCTCATGCTTGGCTTTGACTTTGGCCCGTTGCCCCTTCTACCAACCGCCCCCTCCCCCCACACCCGTTGCCGCATGCCCTATAGCTTTTGGTTCTGTCGCTGTTAGCTGTCAGTTTCAAAACGCGTCGCTCTCCCTTGCAGCGTATTGTATTTGTCCTCTATGCTCATCTAACCCCCACCAACTCCCGCAGCTCCCGTCCCCGTCTCTACGACATTTTTGCCCATTGACTGCCCTGGCTTTCATGCAATTTTGCTTTTGGCGCGTAATCGACTTCATGCTTTTGCTTTTAATGGTATTTTTCCTGTGGTTCAAACTAATATCCATAATGCATAAATATGGGAAGCCTTGGCCCTGCAACCTATCGAACTTAACTCAACTGGCGCTGCCTCCTGCTCCTGCTTCTGCTCCTGCTCCTGCTCCTCCCGCTCGTGTGACCCTAACCATGCGTACTCTGAGCTGTCTTGGCATTTTTTCGCTTGCTCCTGATATTTTTTTCTCTGTTTTTGAAGTCGTTGGACGTAGTCCTTGCCCTGTCGTTGCCTATCTTTTCTTCTGTCTCTTTTTTTTTTGTGAAATATATATACATATATAAAAAACATCATTTCATTCTTATATATATATATTTTTCTTTTTTTTGTATCATCTTGAGCTTTTTATACAATTTATGCGAAAAATCTATACTACGTCTGCAATTTATTGCATTTTCGTAAGGATACCATTGAAAAATACTTGAAATGAAAATATATGTATATAAAAATTTGCTGATTTTAATGTTTTGTCAAAGTTACGAGCATCGGCTGTCGTTGTTCTTTTCTTTTGTTTTTTGCCTTTGTTATTGCTGTTGATTTGTTAATAAACAATTTTATGCCCCATGGGCTCAGCAGAAAACTCACACGAAAAACAAATTTTATGACCGAGCCGCTTATTGTTTTTATATCCTTGATCGATAGGGTAGCAAAGGGCATATTGACAACGGTAACGGCAACGGCAAAAGGTTCTACGAATTTATTGTGCACACAGATTTGCTGAATTTACAAAATTTATTATTTATTATTGTCATAAAAGCCAAATGCCGCAATAATTGTTTTGACTGGCAATTAAATGAAGTGAAGGGCGTAGTTGTTCCATTCTTAGTTATCTTCCTCAAACAGTATCTGATTAAGTTAAGTTATTGTTTTGATCATAAATTCACATACAACTTTAGCTTATATGATTCAAGTGAATGACATTTCGCTTATCAGTTTCAATGATTTATGCTTCGGTTAGAGCACATTCCATTGTCGCATATTCCGTTTGGCAATCTTGTATTTATTCCTTTGGCTGTTTTTATTTGTATTATCTCAGCAAGTTTTTGTCAGCGAATGCGACCATGAGGCCAACAGCTGTCACACGTATCTATGTATATACATATATATATATATATATCTTATTTTTTGTTTGTTTTATTTTCTGTTGACTTTTGTTGCTGCTGGGACATGTGGCACCTGGAGACGACATCAGTTGGCTAAGACGGAGGCTGCGTTTACTTCCTAACTGGCAGTAATATATCTTGCCACGCTAGCTGCTCGGCTGTGCCGGCAAATATCTGGCCATTTCTTATACTAGTCACAGTTCTATAATTTCTCGATTTATTTTGCTGCCAGTCTCTCGACTCTTCTGGCTGTCCTGGCTGCCCTGCCTGCCACAGACAATCCAAACATTATTCAAAGTCAAACTTCATTCACACTCGCTCTCGACTCGCACACATGCAGGCAAATTTTTAACCACATTATTTATTTACTGCTCGCTCTGCCCTACCCCCTCCCCACACGGGCCTAGTCTATCTGTATCTATGCTAATATGTTGCACACTTTCGCTCTTGTTGTTGTTTGGTTTTTGCATTTATATCAGCCACAATTTATCAGCGGCCCATGACAAAAGGCGCCTGCTGCCATTGTCGCCAAGTTGGCTGCCAAAAACCAAATCCGCAACCAAAAACCGAATCGAACCCAAAAAGGCTGCGCCTGTCAGCCGGGCCTCCAAAACAACAACAACAACAACAACAAAATCTATTTTATTTTTTTATTATTTTTGCGTGCGGCGCTTCGCATTTTCTAACTGCAAATAATAATTTTTCCATGGCGAAATTATATTTTATGCTCTAAATATTGTGGAAACGAAAACAATAATAAAAGTGCCAAGCACACACACACGCAAGAGAAAAGAAATACCAAATAAAAAGAAAATGTTTTTATGCTATGCCAAAAAAGCGAATACTCTACATGAACTAACTTTAGTTAGATCTACTATTTGATGGCGTTGAACTAGGCCTGTGCCTACGAATAGACAAAGTGTTTTCTGTTAATTTATATTTTGCTAATGCATTGCTAGACAGGTGAATTAGAGCAGAAAGATTTAGTACTAGATGGATGAAAGAGAGAGTGAGAGAGAGAGAAAGAGAGAGAGAGAAAGATTGAAATAAATCATCTTAAACTTTAGCTAATGGAAGATTAGCTGGCAGACTGAAAGAATTTGAAAATGCTATCACTAGATAACTATAAATAGCTAATTTTACCATTACGAGATATCGTTTGTAAATTTATATTTATTTGTATTTATTTTAAATTTTAAATAAAAAGCTTCATTTATTTCACATTTACATTCATCTTTAATAAAGATTAATAAAGACTCTTTATGCATTAAAAATTAAAATATATTTTGTCTCACTTAAAAAACTTCTGTGATTAGGCTCTCGATAAATTGGATTAGAAACAAGGGTTATTAGAGTAGAATGATGAATGATATGGTTGGCGTTGATGAGTTATGATAGTTAGTTAGTTGAATGATGCTTAGCGAGTCATATGTGACAACATTGAAGACTAGAAAGCTGTCCACTTTTTTTTTAAAATTGAGACAATAAGCAAAACTTTTCTGACAAATTACAGATGATAAGAGTAACATAGAGTAACATGGTATTATTTATATTTATTTTATTTTCATTTAATGCTGATTGCACAAATGTATTTACTTTGTTTTACCGAGGCTAGCAAGGCTTTTCAATTGAAATATTTATACAATAGTTTTGCTAGTTGAATAATTTCTCTTTTGCAAGGAATTTTTCGAGACAAACCCTTATTTATTATTTTATTATTAAATTTAATTTTTACTATTTAATTTTTTATTTTTTATTTAATTTTTTATTTTATATTTAATTTTTTATTTAATTTTTTATTTTATATTTAATTTTGTATTTATTATTTAATTTTTTACGTTTATTTTTGTAATTTTTAACTTTTAATTTTTAATTTTAAATTTTAAATTTTAATATTTAATTTAATTTTTTTTTAAATTTAAATTTTTAGTTTTAATTTTAAATAAAATTTAATTTTTATTATTTTATAATTTTTATTATTCTTTTTATTATTTGTATTTTCTTTATTATTTTAATTTTTAATTTTAATATTTATATATTTAATTTTAATATTTATATATATATATTTATATATATATATATATATATATATATATATATATATATATATATATATATATATATATATATATATTAAAATTATTATTTTATTAAATATTTTGATTATATTTATTATAATATTAATTTAAATATTTAATATTTAACTTTTGATTTTAATTTTATTTTTAATATATAATTTTAATTTTTTTATTTTATTTTTGAATATTTTAAAAATGTTTATTAGGAATATCTTACAGCTTTGTTATGCTCTATTATCATCCTAATGTCTTAAACTAAAATTGCCTGGTTTAGATTAAACTGCCGGGTTAATTGCTACTTATTTAAAGGCCTTGTTATAAAGTAAAAACGTTCGACTGCAACGTCTTGCTTGTTTAGAGTTTGGATAGCGAATGCTCTCCGTATTTTATTGAAATCAAAGCTTAGCCTAAAGTACATAGATTTCTTATTATATATCTCTGCCGCTGAAGGCAGCAGAGCGAGAGAGCGCAGTATGTATTTATGTATATATTTATGTATATGCAAAGGGCATATACATTAGTTCGCTATAAGAGCCGTTGAGTTGTCAAGCGGTCAAATGCTGACACGGCTATATGAGCGGATGCTGCAGAAGGCAGCAGTGGACATATATGTAAATATATACAAGCGGCAGCCGTTGGCTTGCCAAACGATCAATTGCTGACGCGGCTATTCTCATGCGTCTTGGATACAAGCGGTCCACTTATGTGGCCGATAATATTTGGAGTACATTTATGTTTACTTGATCGCTTCTTGTATATGTGTATATAATGTGTGTTAGATATATATATTATTATATGAGACATACTACACCTCCCCTTTTTAAAAAAATAACGTAATATATGGAGTTATTTAAGTATAATATATAATATATGTAATAGGTATTTAAAAAAAAAAAATATATATATATATATATATATAGTTTTTTTTTTTTTTTTTTTTTTTTTTTTTTAGTCAAATCAATTTATTCATATAGAAATAAAAATGAAAGATAAATATATGGTAATTTAAAATGTAAAAAAAAATTTGTTTTTATTTGGTTGATCAGACCGATTTTATGTGTTAATCTATTTTTGAAACTGTCCGGTGGTTTTGTGCAGTAGACGTCATGTCTATCTTTAAGTATTCGCACAAGTCATATAGGGTTTTATACTCTGTTTCCATGTCCGTAATGAACGTCTTCATTGGACCGTACTTCAGAACAAGATTTTGGAATATTGCTTTGGCAACAGTTGTTGCACTTATATTTGCAATTTCAGATAGTAGAATTATAATTGTATGTAATGTAATGTAAACAGTATCGCTTCTCGATCGTTATTAATTATTATTTGGGTCACCGGCTTGAGTAGCGCTACTCTTAATGTTTTTAATATCTTATTGCCCATATTTTTTGAAAGATTCTATTGAAATTAGTTCAAAGATCTTTTGCACGGTGCCTCTTGTGTTGCTGATTATATGTACACCGGCTTGTCATGCAAGCCTTTGGAAAATCTGACCTAAGTCGAGAATTCCATTGGAGTACAAAATCGCTAACATCAATTCTTGATATAATTTCTTCATGTTTCTAAAAACATGTCGATTTGTTATATGCAAGGCCACTACTATTCATATGTATTTCGTCATTAAAAATGACGTTGGGCTTAGAAGCGTTTTGTTCTCTTGAACATATCCTGCAGGATTTTTCTGTTTACTTGCCTGGTAGTGACTTCAGGACTTTTATAAAATGTTTGTCTTTGCCAGTTGAGAATCTTAGTCGCCTTTTACGACAAGCGTTCTCTCACTGTGGTTGTATTCTAAAGTCCCGCGACCACACGGGTGCGTCTAAACAGGTTTTTAGTTACATTTTAAATCATTAAAGATTTGTATTTTGGATATTATTATATCCATTATTTGTTATTATGAAATTTGGGTTCTCTTTTAAAATTAGATCTATTTTGTCATTCATTTTAGATGTTATCTGCCGCTCTGTTCAAGTATCTACGTTTAATTAATTTGTTATGCTTGATATAAACTGTTAATAAAAATTGGCAGACAGTTACTATTGTCATAATTAATAACAATATCCAAATAGCATTTAGATCATCTGTATGATCGATGATTTTAACATTATTTACGACATTCGCCGTATTATCTTTAGCTTGGGTATCGTCGCTTCCGAACCAATTGAAAATTTAATTTAATTTTTTTTTTTTTTTTTTTTTTTTGTAGTTTCGTGAAATCGGTTTTATAACTAAAATTTAAATTTGTCTTTTTTTTTTTTTTTTTTTTTTTTTTTTTATATATACTTGAAAAATACAAAGATTTTAAAAACTATCCTTTCATTTTTATTTGATTATACAACAAAATTATTATTCCTTTTGTTTTTTTCTTTTATATATATATATGTATCGATCCTATCTTCCCTACTCGATCATCGCAGTGATCTTCCTGCCTATTAGGTGTATGGCTTCACGGGCCATACGCTAGCGGGCAATGCAATTATCGCTTCCGCTTTACAATTGTTTTCTTAACATTAATTATGTTTATGCATCGCAGTGCAAAAAAAAAATTTTGTTCTTAATTTTTAGTTAAACTAACATCAGCTGGTCGTCACCGGTTGGTTCGCTGATGTTCCCTCGATGGCGTAAAAGGCGGCCTGCCTTTCACGCTGTTGTTTCTGCTGCTGATGTCCGGGGCCTATGGGCTCAGGCGGTACCGGTGCTGGCTGCACAGGTTGTCGTGCAGTGTTTGCACGTGTAATTACAATGTGGGCTTCCTAGAGGTCCCTCGCAGTCATTTGGGCACGTCTTCTTCGGTTTGTCTATGGTGATTTTGGGCAGTGTGGCATTCTCAGATTTTCCAATTCTTGTTCTCTTTTTCTTTTATTTATCAATATAAATGGCAGTTGTTGTTGCGTGGCCACTGGTGCTCTTGCTCATTTTTGTTGTTGTTGCTGCCAACAAATGTTGGTGCTGCTGTTACCTCTTGCTTCTACTGATTCATTTGCTTCGTATGCCTTATCGTGACGTGCGTTTTCTGTAGGTTCAGTAAGACGAGCTGCTTCGTCTTGATTTTTGTCTAGCTTAGCTTTTTGCGCGTCGACTTTGTCAGCAGGGAAGACATTGTCGCAAACTTGCTGAATACTTGGCTGTGATTGCACTTCCATAATACCAAAAGTTGAGCATTCTAAGGGATGCACCAGGGCAGGTATTGAGAAGCATATATACCTATGACGCTGCCAGTCATTCAGCTGACATTTCTTTGAGCAATAAAAATCACCACAACGATGGCAAACTACACGTGATTTTGTTCCACAGACCACACAGCACCCGCTGATTGTTGGCTTTAATACTTCAAGGCTATCCATCCCGAACAACTTGGATTTGACACTGATGTAGATACTGGCGGGCAGACCATGTCACGGTCGCCATGTTATAATATAAAAACGTTCGGGCGGGCAGACCATGTCACGGTCGCCATGTTATAAAATAAAAAACGTTCGACTGCAACGTCTTGCTTGTTTAGAGTTTGGATAGCGAATGCTCTCCGTATTTTATTGAAATCAAAGCTTAGCCTAAAGTACATAGATTTCTTATTATATATCTCTGCCGCTGAAGGCAGCAGAGCGAGAGAGCGCAGTATGTATTTATGTATATATTTATGTATATGCAAAGGGCATATACATTAGTTCGCTATAAGAGCCGTTGAGTTGTCAAACGATCAATTGCTGACGCGGCTATTCTCATGCGTCTTGGATACAAGCGGTCCACTTATGTGGCCGATAATATTTGGAGTACATTTATGTTTACTTGATCGCTTCTTGTATATGTGTATATAATGTGTGTTAGATATATATATTATTATATGAGACATACTACAGCCTATTTACTGAGGGTTTATTTATATATATTGAGTGAGAAGGTTTCCCTGCAATAATGCATCATCTTTGCCTACATATGGGCTAAGTTAGTTTTCCTCCAGCGTTCACTTTGTATTAATCCTTATAGAAAGTGGCAAATGAAATGCTATTAAAATAAATTTAATTCCAGATGTTTTACTAAGTAAATGGGCAAGAATTTATGTTAAACAAAATGCCAGAAATTGAAAAGAGTTATATAGAAATATATTGGTTTATATTAAAATAAAGTTTAATCGCTCAACTCACAGTTCTGTCTGTCTCTCTTTCTTCGTCTCTCTCTCTTTCCCTCTCTATTTATTTAAATAAGTAACCAAAATAAGCCACAAACCAAAATAAACTATTTAATGTAAATGCTCTCTTTGTACTCTATTGTATTTTTACATGCATGCAATGTATGTGTATATATGTATATATGTGCGTGTGTGTGTGTGTGTGTGGCTTATTGGCTTGTCCTTGCTGTTGTTTTGGCATATTTTATGCATGTTTATCATTTATACGCTTTTTTGTTCACACACACATACAGAGGGCAATAAATTAAATAAAATGTAAAATATCACTTGAAGGATTGCGTGGGGAGGGTGGGGGGCTCGGGCTATGTAGGGGCAGTCAGCAAAGCTTTTATTAAATTAAATATTTCACTGCAATAAAGATTATCAGTTGGCAGAGGCAAATGATAAAGCAAATAGACACACAGACGGCCAGACAGCCAGCCAGACAGACAGACAGACAGGCATGACAGAGCTAAAGAGTCTCAGACAGACAGCCAATCAAATAGACAATGTGACTCGCTGACTCTAAAGCTTTTTGGGAATGGGACAGGAAATAGGACGAGGGGCGTCGGCGTGTGTGTGTGTGTGTGTGTGTGTTCGCATACATGAGCGTTAACATTGTAAGCAGACCATATAAATGTAAATTAACTGCTCTGCCTGAGTTGAGTTGAACTGAACTGTTCACAGCCTGATGCCGTTTCCGTTTCATAGTCCTAGCTACACAGCATTTCCTGCAAATACACACACACGCACACATACAGAGATAGGAACATGCACAGTTAGGCAGCCATTTTTTGGTGATGCTACTTGCATGTATATCAGCCTCACTCCCCCGCTCCCCCGCACCCGCACCGGCTACTTTGCATGTGTCTCTACCGTTTTTATTTGCTCAAACAATATTCGACATAGTAATTTTATGCTTCGACTGCGGAACACATAAAATTATCTTTTGAATAAATAAAGATAAGAGCCAGAGCACAAAATGTTTCCCTACCACACACACACACAGAGCACACACAGGCATACATTTTAATGTTTTATTCAAAAGGAAACAGCATCGAGTCAGAGACAGAGATGCAAATTAAAATATCATTCAATGTTGGCAATTTAATATATAATTTTTGATAAATGAATACGACACACTGGCCACATACATATATGTAGATGTATATGTCTTATGTACAATATAATTGAATAGCTCACACACACACACACACACATTTACACATTGGCTTGTAAAATAAATCGTTTTGCTTTATGCATCGCCAAATCTACGAATTTTGCTTCAATTTATTTTCTATGAAATTTTGCCTATTTGACTCTGTCTTTTGTTTTGTGTTTGTTTGTTCTGGTCTTTTTGGTTTGCATTTTATTTTCTTTTGTCATTTTCACTTTCCAAGCAAACAACAACAAGAACAACTTGTGCCTAAGTAAAAGATTAGCCAATGTAAAATGTTGCTTTTAGCAAATGAATTTCTCATGTTTGCTCAACGTAATTTATTGTAAGCAAATTTCTTAAGCTCCTTTTTGGCTGACAGAAGAGTCGCTAGCCATCAAATTATTGTTGACGTACATTAAATACATCAAGCCTTTCAATTTAATTATAATGCGGCCCTAAAAAAGGGCTTAAGCAATTGAATTATTTCAAGCGTTAAGCCACATGAGCGTTATTAATTTTGCTTTTCATTTCAAATGATTTCAAATTCGTGCTGACTTGGCTAATATGCTTGAATGGCAAAGTAATTATTTTAAATAAATCATGATGTGATATTAAATGAGATTTTCAGCTCGAGTATATTTAATATTGCTTAACATTCTTAGTACAACATTCATTTCGGATATTCTGTTACAATTTCACTTTGTTCACTCTGTGGCTGGAAACATTTTCTCTGGAGTGAATTTTCGCCTGATTGGCTACGACCCATTGCATGTTGATTGGCAAATAGATGTGCTCATTGCCAGTTTCAAGGCTGTCAGAGAAAGAGAGAGAGAGAGTGAAGCGATTTCGATTCTGTTACTGATTCAGATTCAGATTCTCGTGCGGTATTTGGATACAAAACACGCCAACTGGTCATTCATTTTTGGCGCTTTTTATTGATTAAAAAATGTGCAAACATTTTCGCAGCAATTTCGTTTTAAAAACCACTTTCGATTCAGCCAGCTACTACACATGAGTGTGGGCGTGGCATGCTGCTGGTTTAGCTGGCTTTTAAGTTTGCTTCTTGCATGAACATCACGTATTCAATCAATTGCAACGATGTCGACGACGAAAGAGCTACGGATAGCATTGCGAGAATTGCGCTTATTTGGGTTGACCCATTTTGCAATTGCAATTGGCCAAAATGTCTGCAGTAGTGAGCCCGTAGCAAACTCTATTTTCAGTTTTTCGGGCCGTTGCCAGTGTAAAATTAAGATACGAGACAGGTCACAAAAGTGCAAGCTGATTGCAGGACTGGCTTAGACAGCAGGACACAGTGAAAGAGATATAGATAGAGAGAGAGAGAGAGAGAGAGAGAGGGAGAGAGAGAGAGAGAGAGAGACCAAGTCCTGCCTCTGAACAATGCCGCATGGGTGTTGACATTTATGTCCAATGCAGATTTTTGCCAGCCCAACAACAACAACAACAACAACAACAACAATGACAATAAAATTTGCCAGACCTCACAAACACAGTGAGTGTGACGGCAGCTGCAGCTAGATCCTGGATATGAGCAGGACGAGCGATACGTTGCAGCCAGTGTTAAACAGGCAACTGTCGTCCTCGGCCACAATGTAAACGTTTCATGTTGTTACCAAAAGTTGTTATAATTTTTAGCCTTCCCAGCTTTAGGCCCGCCTCTGCCAGCCATCGTAAGCAACTTGTTTTGGCCCTGGCCCACAAAAAAAAGTACTGTAGGAGAAGAAGAGGAAGAAAAAATCATTGCATACTGCGGGGCGCCTTTGAGCTGTGCACAAAATTTATTGGGCAAAGTTGCTGAGCTGATGTATCGCCGGGGTTGGCCAGGGGGGCGGCAGCAGGGGGCGGACAGTTGGCATACTTTATCATCAGTGACGACGACGACGACGACGACGACGACGTGGACGCTGAAGGATGGCCGAGCTCTGGATGCAGGATCAAACCACAAAATCCAAAGTGATGCATACAAATAAAAACAGAAAGCGCAGCGCCAAGTGCCAATGAACGACTAGGCGATGCCCTGTTGGCAAGTGCAGGAGACACTCTTCAAGAGAATTTTAGGCAGTCAAGGAGATATTAGAACCAATTTACTTTATTTTACTTTTATTTAATTATTATATTATTATTTTATTATTTGACTTTATTTAAATTTTTTTTTTAAACTATTTATTTAATAGAAATTTAGTTTTTTGTTTGCTTTTATTTAAAATTTTTATATATATTTTATGATAAAAATGTATTACTAGTAATTGAGGATAGGAAAATTTAAGGCAGTTAAAAAGATAATATTACTTTCATAACTTAATTTAAAATTTAAATGCATTTTTTTATTTTTATTTTTTATTAAAAACATTATTTTTATTTTTAAAATTATTTTTTAAACTTTTTTAAAGTTTATTTAATATTTTTTATATATTATTATTATATTTATGCTAGCAACGAGATAATATAATTTTAAAATTTTTTAAAAAATATTTTCAGAATTTTTAAACATTTTTTTATATATTTATATAATGGAAATTTAGTTTTTTATTTGCTATAATTTAAAATTTGTATATATTATGCTACAAATAGCAATAAATTGTGGATAGGGCAATTAAAGGCAGTGAAGGAGATAATATACGTTTTTTTAAATTATTTTCAGAATTAAAAAAAAATTTTTTTATATATTTATATATTGGAAATTTAGTTTTTTGTTTGCTTTAATTTAAAATTTTTATATATTATTTTAAGAATTTAGGCTAGCAAGGAGATAATATAATTTTATAACTCTATTCAAATTATTTTTTTATATATATATTTATATAATCGAAATAGTCAGTATTTTGTTTGCTTTAATTTAAAATATACAAATTAATTGCTAGCAATTGTGGATAATGGAAGAATTAGTATTTAATTGCTTAATATATTCATTATTATTAATTATTATTAATTATTATTATTATTTTTTTTTTATTTATTTTTTATTTTATTTATTTTTTATTCAGTTGTATAGGCATGTAAAAAATTTATAATTTATACGCCCTCTTTTTGGACACTTTAATGTACAGGGTATACAAAGCGAGGCAAGACTGCACACACATAGACTCATGCTGTGCTTCTTTTACACACTCTCTCTCTCTCCCACTCTCACTCTCTCTCTCTCTGTTTCTCTCAGTCTAGTCTTCACTGTGCGCCCTTTCACATGTGCATTACTGCAGCGCGGTGGGGCGAGTTTTTTGGGGGAGGTCGCATTAAACGGAAGTTGCCGCTTCACTATGCGTTTGTGTGGCTGCTGTTGTTGTTGTTGTTGTTGTTGCTATTACTGTTGCTGCTGCTGCTGCTGCTGCTGCTGCTGCTGCTGCTACTGCTGTTGTTGTTGTTGGCATTGTTGTGTTTAAAAAGTTTTATGCTCGTCACGAGAGAAATTTATTGCACTCCTGTGTTCAAAGCTTTTATCCTTTTTTATCATTTTGGTTTTATTTCATTTTGTTGTTGTTGCTGCTGTTGTTGTTGTTGTTATTTTTGTGTGCTCTCTGTCTCTCGGACTGGGCAGAGCGGTTGTGAAAAAGCGGATGTGATTTATTTGGTAATGCTAATGATGTTTTTGCTCGTCGTCCCTACCATCAGTTTATTTGAGCTTTGGCTGTAACAATTTTTATCGCATGTGTAGCCAAAAAAAAAAGTGAATCAAATAAAAGAGAACGAAAATGGGAGAAAAAAAAAAAAAACCTACACTCACCGACAAAAAACCTGCCGAAACTTTTTGGTAGCGCGCAACTGAAACCGTCATGAAAATGCTTGCGCCAGCAGTTTTGAACGTGGGCGCAACGGGGCGCTTGGGCTGGAAAAACCTGCAGAAGGAAATGTAAACAGTTCGCCATTTATCTTGCGTAGCCAATAAATCGCATTGTACGCCGCACTCTGAAAGGACATTTAAGATACTTGCGACTCGAAGTTAATTTTTTAAATGAGCCCAAAAAATTCGATACCCAACTTCAACTTCACTTGCGCTCTTCATATAGGCTCGCTGTTAAGTGTGTGTGTGCGTGCGTGTGTGACACATTCAATAGAGTGACATATGTCGACTGCTGATATCGACAGCTCCTTTATGGCATGCGGCTTAAGGCTTTAATTGTGCGGCTTAAGCTTTTGCTTTATTGCAGCGACTCAGCTCAAACTGAGCTTTATTAATTGCTGCCCCAGCTGATTTAGTTAAGCTTCTGGTAATGCTGGGAATACTTTCGAACCGCTCTTGAAGAGGGTGCCATCGTGGGTATAGCCGGCACTTGCACTGCTGACCCAAGCGTAGCAGCAGAGGTCACAGACAAGGTCAAGCAGGGGAAGCACACAACTCCATAAACGTGGTTGAGTTAAAGTTTCAAGAGGCTAAGTCTTGATGACATAAGATCATTAGCATAGCAAATGCTAAACGGAACGTAGGACAGTTTGTTCAAGTAGATTCGTTGACAAGGGGGGATCAAATCATGTTGATTGACATATGAAACGTGGAACCAGAATGAAGTTAGATATAGTTAGATATTGCAATGACACTTTAAACACTTTATGAACTAACAAAGATTGTCTTTTAAGCAAAGAGCAAATAGTTTTCTAAGCGTGCTACTCTATTCAACAGACTTGAATTATGCAAAACTTTGAACCCTCATATCTTTTCAACGAAAACTCCGATTTCAATGAAATAAGTGTTGATACATAGAAAAATTAATCAGTTATAATGATGACAAATTTTTAGTCCCTAAATTTATTCTGTCTGTATTAAAAATATAAATATTATAAACAAATTACACAATCTCCTCTGGTTTATCTTGACTGGCCTAAGCCAGTGTTTGGAAAAGTACTAAAGAAAAATATATTAAAAAAATGAGATAGTATTTAGTATATAATATCTGTCTCTCTCTCTCTCGCTCTCTCTCTCTCTCTTTCTCTCTCTCTCTCTCTCTCACTTCTTCTTTCTGCTTAATTCCCACTCCATCCCGCTTTCCATCTCACTCTCCTGTACAAGTTTACAGTCAATATCCCATGGCTACTTTAATATCTCAATATTGTTCAAAATTTCTATTTCCCATAGAGAAAGGTAAATGTATCCCACATAATAATAAAACAAAAATTATTAGTAACCTATGTGGGTGCCTTATTAAAAATGCATAAACATTTTTTTTTTTTTTTTATAATTGTAAGAGGGAAAGAAACATAAAATTAAAGTTTATGACAATTTTTATGGGTGTACATTAAATGAGATTTCAACATTTCAGTCGCGTTTATGCACATTATATTATATTAGCCCTCAGTTCAGGGCTGAAAAACAGTCAACTAGAATATTTCGTAGTGACATTAATTACAATTTTATGCAGCACACGTGGTCGCCACGTCCGTTTCAATACTCCACCTGCCGCCAGCCATTGTCCACTTTTGGAAAATCCGGGCAACTCCTATTCTTATGCCCCCCCCGATTCCTGCTCGACTGAATTTAGTTTGACTGGCAGTTATGTTGACCGTTAGGCCGATCGATGTGTGTGCGGCGGCGTGGTCCGAGCTACAGTCAATTCGATTATTTTCATTTTTCACCTTTCGTTTAAACTTTCACGTGTCGTAGTTGTAGTTACTGTTGCACATGTAGTTACTGTCGTTGTTGTTGTTGTTGCTGTAAATTCCATGTAAATTAATTAAACTTGCTTGGCATACAAAAAACAAATTGGCAGAAGCGGCCGTCAGCCAGGATATGCAGGATAGGCAGGACCCGTTGAACGCTCGACCGACTGGCATACATGGCAAATTATATATTGCATGTCAAAGGGCAACAGACAACGCTGGCCTGTCCTGGCTTGGTGGTTGGCCCGGGGTCACGGCAGCGAACGGGGTAGTGCCACTTAATATTTTTTATACGCCACAAATCGACCGCACTATCAGAGGCCGCCAGCCACAAAGAGAGAGAGAGAGAGACAGACAGAGAGAGAGATAGAGAGAGGTAGGCTGATAGGCTGGCCGAACAACAGCACACACATGGCACACACGGCACACAGGTGCGCGACAACAATTAACGAAATTTATTCAATTTGCACCGTCGCGTCGCTGGGTAAAAACTCGCATGCCACGCCTCTTAAAACTTCAATAATAAATATCATATTGTCCATAAAGCCTCGAGTTTTGAACTTCGCTTTGCTGGCAATAAATTAATTTATTAAATATAAATGCATTTATTACGGCACTCTCTCGCTCTCACTCTTACTCTCCTTCTCGCTCTCTCTCAGGTTTTTCTTACCATCTTCTGTTGCTTTTAATTTGCTCTGAATATATCATAATTTCGTTGTCAATGAATTATGTTAATTATATATTAATTATGAAGTTGCCTGCAACAGCAACAATATTTCCAATTTTCCGATTTTCAATAGGGTTTCCTTTGCGCTTAAGTTTCGCCTGTTTTTTGGCATATTTGAAATTCAGTTTTCTTGTTCTGTTCTTCTTCTATTTCTTTTTTTCGTATTGTCAAATGCTTTGCCATCTATCAATAGATAAAGGCCTGCTGCCACGCCCACCCCCCCCCAAACTCATTTGACATTCAAAACAGCTACAGTTTTTCGATTTCGTATTGATGAAAAGCGATTTGAGCTCATATTGTGGTTTATGCCGGAATCTGAGTGAGATATGAATCGAAGGATTGAGCTGAGACAGGGAAATATAAATCTAAACTAGATAAAATCGAATAGTGAATAGCATTAACTATTATATTTAGGGAGAGTACTAAAGAGGAAACTTCTTATCCTTGGCAGGGCGCTAGAGCGAGCTTAAGCATAAGCATATTAATTATTCGAAAAGCAACTCTTGGCATTACCAAGCGCTTTTGGCATACTCGAGCTGCCACGCCCCACGCTTTGGCCCGCTGCTAGTTGTCATATGGCAAAGCCACAGTTTTGCAGCTACATTTACGAGCCGAGCAAAGGGTTGGCCCTCCAGCCATCCATCCAGAGGATGACATTGAAGAAAATGTTTGGCAACAGCTGCCAGAACTTGCGTGTGTATGTGTGTGTGTGTGTGTGTGTGCGTGTGTATCGCACTTGAGTGCCATGCACAATTAAAAGCGTAGCCAAAGTGGTTATTATACAAAATATTAACGCTTGAATGGCTGCTTTGTGGCCCGAACGGAATGGAGTGGAGGGGAGTGGAGTGGGGTCGGTGCTGACTGACTGACTGACAAACTGTGCATTGTCATTCATTCATTGATGCCGCCTGCTTTGGGGAAATTCATAATTTATTTGTTTTGTCATTCAGCATTGTAAATAATGAGAGAGATTTTCAATAATCTTCTTTGTTAATATTGAAATTAATTTGTTTACTGTTATGCTACTTAATTAAACAAAACGCACACACACGCACACACGCACACATTGGCAGCGCTCTCAACTCCCCACCGGCTTACCACAGCCCATAAATAACTAAGGAGCAGGTTGGAGGTGTGTGGTGTGGCAGCGTACCCAGAGCCCCAGCCCCAGTCCCAGACCTAGGCCCAGACCAATCTATATGTAAATAGTTTGTATTTACATGGCTGCATTTTAAAGCCTTGACTGGATTTTGTCCTGTTCAATTATGCAATAAATTTATCACTGATTCCAGTGCAACGCAATCCACAGATGAATGCACTTTCCCCCTCCCCCCCAACTCCCAATACACCTGCTCGTGTTGCGGTTGCCTCCTGCTCTCATAAATGTCTATTTTGATTTTGGCCACACACACACACACACATATACACACGTAGTATTTGCAGTTGAACAAACGTCTCAGATTCCATTTGAGTAGCTGCATTTAAGAGCTCTTCAAATTGTGAAATATTTATTAGCTATGTGTGTGTGTGTGTGTGTGTGGAATATGCAGCTATTAATTATGGCTCAGCGTGACGCATTTAAATTAACATAAAAGCACACACTCTACAAAAAAAAAAAAAAAAGAAATACAACAAATTTTAATTGCGACGCATTTGTTGATTTTTTCAACACTACAAATTGAGTGAGAAACATCAAATTTTTGTTGATCCCCGCCCGCTGGCTGCGCAGCGTGTATAATGACAAAAACATGTTCGGGATCCGTGGTATTCTAACCCACAACAACACACGGACACACGCACACACTTCAGTTTAATTTCCACGTAGTATAGCTAAATATATATAGAACTTCGTATGTATCTCCGCTCATCTATATAAGTGAATAGATCTCACACCGTGGACTAAACGCTGCGACCGCCAAGGAAAAGCAGCAAAGACGATGAACAAAAAAAAAAAAAAAAAAAAAAAATTAGAACAACTTAGCGACAAGGGAATTACAGAAAACAAACTCAACACGCCGCTGTCATCATTTATTTTGTCAGAGTCTAAAAACAATTCCAACTTATGGCTACAAACAAGATACTCTGCATCGTGGCATCGTGGTATGCGACAGCTCATAGATATAAATGAGATAAAATGAAAAAAATCAACAACAACGTTCGATAGCCACAACGAAGCAGCAATGCTCTGCCTGGAAATGCTAATGAAAATGCACCTAAATCGTTTGATAGAGAAAACTTTCTCCAGCGAATCGAAACACAACTGCGAGAATGTTCCAGAAAAAATAAGAGAGATATTTTTAATGCTAACTGAACATAAATCTCTTTGTAGATAGTTTTTCTTGTTTTAAAATTATATTTATTTATATATACAATTTTATTTATAGAAATAATTTCATTTGTATATAAATTAATTTTATTTAACTATTTATTTATATGCTAACTAAACATTTGTAGATATATATATATTTTTTTATCTCCAAATTAATTATATTTATATCTAAAATTATATTTATATAAATAACTTTATTTATACACCTATATAAAATATTTGTTATTAAAAATAGAAAATAGAAAAAATCGAGATTTTATTTTAATACAAATTAATTTTATAAATACAAATTAATATTTTTTTAAATAGGATTATTTTTATGTTAACTATTTATAAATCTTTTTGTATATATTTTTTTTGTCTTCAAATTAGTTTTAATTATATAAATAATTTTATAAATACAAATTCATTTTTTTTTAATAGGCTTATTTTTATGTCAACTATTTGTATAAATAATTTATTTTATATATATTGTCAAAATAACTTTTTTTATTTATGTAGATATATAGAAAACTTTCTATATGAGATTAATTTCTATGCTAACTATTAATAAATCTCTTTGCATATATTTTTTCTTTTCTTCAAATCAATTTTATTTATATAAATAATTTTATATATACAAATTAAAGTTTTTTTTTTAAATATAAAATAATTTAAAAAAGATCTTTCTTTTTGTTAACTGTTTGTAATTTTTTCTTTTTTTTTCAAATTAATTTTATTTTATATAAATCATTTTATTTTTATATATTATTATTATTTATTATTATTATTATTTTTTTTTAATATTAAATAGAAAAATTCTAGACTTCTTTCTATGCAGTTGGCATAAATAACATTTTGTCTCCAAATTAATTTTATTTAATATTTAAAACACTTTCACCTATACGGACATATCCAGACTATTCATAAACCTTTCGCTTTGCTCAAAGATCTTCATCAAATATAGATCCGGGCTTTATAGTGTATTGAAGCTGAACAAAAGCTCAGCAATGTCTTTGCTAGTCATGGGGTTTTTATTTTTTCTGTTTTCTTCAGTTTTTCTTGTTCTTGTTTTGTTCTGTTTTTGTTGGTATCTCTTAATGATGTGTTGCCCTGCTGCTGCAAAGATTTTGGACATCCCATAGAGAATTATCGTCGCATAATACGCCCAGCTGCCCCGACCACCGTCCTAGCACCTACACACACACACCACAGAGACAAACACACAAGTCATTAAGTGTTAATTTAATGGCCAAGAGATCTTTGTCACCGATAATAAATGCATGCATTTTTATATACACACAACACCCAATAGCCCAGAGCCGAGAGCCAACAGCAAACGGAGCCCAGAGCCGAGAGCCAACAGTTGAGAGTTCTTTTTGGGCCTACTATCAGAGCCCTGGCATCTCTTACAAGTTTGTGGAAAACATTTTGTGCGCAGCAGGTGATATATGTGCTGTCTGCTTATGGAAACAACAACAACAGCAACAACAACAACAACAACAAGCAAACAACACTAACGCCTCCTCCTTTGGGCTGGTCATATGATATTTGTGTTGTCGGGTTGCTCGGTTTGTTAACGCTGACAGACAATTAAGTGTTTGCTTTATGTTTATTGGAATGGATTTGCCGCAGCGCAGCGCGTTCTTCTTAACAAATTGATTGATGGCCAACACCATCGAATTGGACGGACAGAGAGAGAGAGAGAGAGAGAGAGAGATGGAGAGTGAGAGCTCGACAGAGCGATAAGTTGTGAATAAAGTCTTGAATTACCTGGCAACTGGTAGCCCACCTGGCCATCAAAAATATTCAAGAGCGCTACCAGAGGCCATAAACGTAGTGGCGAATGGCAAGTAGTCCATATAGTAGCAGCAACAGCCTAGAAAATGATGATGACGATGTAACGGAAACTTTTTAATTAAAATTCGAAAAATTAATTAAATACTTTTGTGACGCCTGCGCTGACGACGGCGACGATGACGATGACGACTTCCAGATTAAATTTCCAACCTGCCTACGAAATGCAAACCCTGCGAGAGAGTGTCCAAAACTTTGCCCAAAAAAGAATACAGAAAAGAAGAAAAAACAACAACAACAACAGTAGCAGGAGCAGCAGCAGAGGAAGCTGAAGAGAGAACAACAACAACAACAACAACATCAACTAGTTGGTACAACTGCCAACGAAAAGGCAACAATATTAAGAGTAAAATGAGAAAATTCGCTGCTTGTAGCGAAACGAACAAAAAAACAAACAAACAAGTTAACAAACGGGTATGAGCGACTGCCAGATACGCTGTTTGCTATGTTAAGTGAAGCCTAGAAGGAAATGGCAGAGATGAGAGGAGGAGCGAGGAGAGAAGAATAGACGGAATATATATATTTATATGACCACGCCCGTATACTCCCCCATCTATGGCCAGACAGGGTATGCAATCTGTGAAAATGATGTGGAAGGTGAAAGAGGTAGACAAAGATGCAATGCTAGTTGGGAGCTGGGCAGGATGCTAGCTAAAAAAAAAAAAAGAACACAACTCCAGCAATAGATACAAACACAAAAGAAAGTTTAATGCCGGGCTGGCAGGCAAAAAAGTGAACGGCGCCAAATGCCAAATGCCAAAAAAATGAGAAAGGAGTCATCAACAAGCGAAAGATGAGCAAGAGTTGTAGAAGAAGAAGAGGCGGCGAACAAAAAAAAAAGCGAGCCAATGATGCACAGCTGATAAGTCACAAAAAGATGGCACACACAACTGCAGAGAGAAAGAAGAAGAAGCAGCAGCTGAAGAGGCCACTCCAACGATTCTTCTAGCCAGTTGCACTGCGACTCGGTGGGTAAAAGTGGCCCCCAAACTGGCGACTAGCTATGTAAATGCAAACAAAGAAGAAGACAAGAAGCAGAAAGAGCGTTATCAGATGGAGAATGAGGGGGAAAAAAGTGTGTCAGATAATGGCAATAAAGACGGACATAGAAGGCATTAGCCAAGCTGTGCCATCGGAACAATCTTTCCGAAGAACTACAAGTAAAAGTTGAAAGTTTTGATTAATCACCTACAACAAGAGAGAGATACATGAAGATGACACTATTTTCTAATTACAACTCTGATATAAAACAAAATGTAGCTACAACTAAAGCTAAAAAACTCGATTAACTTTTGAGCTAGAAATCCAAATGTTTTCTTCAATCAATAGATAAATCTTGAATTTTAACTCTACAATCAAATAGTAAAGCGCAGAAGGAAAATAAGCATTTGGTGTCAATCCCTTGTTAAGGTCAACCCACACACACACACGTACACATGAAATGAAACAAAAAAGGTTTAACATCAGAAGTTTGTGCCAAAAGTTCTCTAGTTAATGTTGCCAATCAATCATTCGCTCCCATCAAGGGCGGCTACAAAACACTACAAAAAGGCAAAGGCAAAACAGGGCAAACTGGGCCAAAAGTGGACAGTGTTTTCGATAATGGATTATTTGCAATTCGTTTGATGCTCGTGTGAGTACAAACCATGCATCAAATGTGATCATTCAGATCTCCTTGGCCATGGCGAAAAGTCAATTATGGTAAAGCAAATAATAATTTGTGCCTCAGCTCATTTGCTCGACGTGACGTGACGTTCCCATGATTTCGCGCAAAAATGTTAAAAACTTAAACAACGCTGACATATTTCCCCAGATGCCTTCAAACTTTTATGCCAAACTTCTGCAGCAGTATCCAAAAAAAAAGGGGGGGAAACGAGTCTTTTGAGTGGCTATACGAAAAATGTCAACGCAACGTCACAAAAAACGAATGCGAAAAGAGATGTGGAGTGCAGCAGGAGGCGAAAAAAAATAAAGAACGAGCTGAAATAGCAGGCATTTTCATTTCGTGTTTAATGAAAAATGTCAAATAAAAGTGCCCAAAACAGAAGCAGCAAATTGCAAAGCTTTGTGCGACGATAGTTTTGCAGCGTAAGTCCTTGAACAGGTGGAGCAGGAGCAGCAGTAGCGGGAGTAGCGGGAGTGGGAGTAGCAGGAGGAGTAGGAGCAGCAGGAGTAGCGGGAGTAGAGCAATAGCAGGAGTCGCAGCAGCGGCAGGAGTAGCAGCAGGAGTAGCAGCAGCAGTAGTAGCAGGAGTAGCAGCAGCAGGAGTAGCAGCAGCAGTAGCAGCAGCAGCAGCAGGAGTCGCAGCAGCATCAGGAGTCGCAGCAGCAGCAGCAGGAGTAGCAGCAGCAACAGCAGCAGGAGTAGCAGCGGCAGGAATCGCAGCAGCAGGAGTAGCATCAGCAGTAGCAGGAGTCGGAGCAGCAGCAGCAGCAGCAGCAGGAGTCGCAGCAGCAGCAGGAATCGCAGCAGCAGCAGGAGTAGCATGCCAATAAAAACTACAAACAAAGCAAGTCGACATCAACGAGGCGGCACTTTAGCAAAGATGGGCAACTCTTTGGTACACTAATTACTATTTATTTCAAACGAAAATTGCTAACGAGCAAAAGATATTACCATACGACGTAGACGACGACGACGACGACGACTATGGCTAGTATAATAATAATCAAAATGTTGAAAGGGTGGGCATATAGCCATTTTGCTGCTTCTTCTTCATCAGCTTCTACTTCTTCTTCTTCTGGTTGCCTCTACCATTGCCGTCCGTTAGAACAAATTATTATTTTTTATGATTATTTAAATTATGCGCCAGTGGGCACAGCCAGCAGCAAACGGCAGGATGAGTTGGTCCGTCCTGCCGCTCTGGAATGTTGGGGCAATTTACAAAAAAGGTAGCTGGCTGGCACTTTGCTGCGCTGGAGCACTTGGAGCACTTGGAGCAGCAAATAGTTTTCATCAGGCTGAGAGCCGTTTGGTTCGTTTGCCTTGCAGCTTTTAGTGCAATTGGCTGGCAGCTACCTTAATGATCATTAAAGATGAAGACGACACACGAGCAGCAGCTACAGCAGCAGCCCAGTTTTGATTCAAAGCGCTCTTGACCATACCTTAATAAATGAACACAGGTTGCCATTCAGCCAGCCAGCCAGACAGACGGACGGATGGACGGAAAGCCAGCCAGCCCAGACTTGTTTTTATGGCTAACTCTTTGGCTTGCGGGCAAGTGCCTTGGACTCACTCTAATTAGTCAACTTTTGTTGTTGTTGTTGTTGTTGTTGTTTTCTACCTCCTCTTATTTTTTTTTTTTTATACTCAATTAAATCTGTAGTAGCTTCAGTTGCAAGCACTCGAGTAAGCAAATGATGAGCAGTAATTAGTAGGGGTCTCTCATATACGTAGAGCACATCTACATATACGAAAATAACTCGAGCAGGAGTCGGGAGGGGGACGAGGAACAGCAACTTCAACTTGAGAGCTGCTTCTTCGTCGATAAATAATAATTTTCTTGCTGCTTGGGCAGGTTTTTTTTTTGTTCATTGTGGCATTGCCACAGGATGACAGGTGCAGTGACAACCACACACACACACACACACGCACACACACACAGACAGACAGCGAGCGCAGCACAAGCAATTTACAGAAATGACCCAGTGGGACTTGGGCATGCCAAAGTGCTGCCCACAGCTGGAAGATTCGCATGACATATGCAACTTGGCGATACTTCTTCTTCTTCTTTGTCTTCTTCTTCTTCTTTTTTTTTCATACCTGGCAATTGAAGTTTATAAATAAACACGCTCTGGCAAAAAAGTCACATTTCGTTTTTATTATTAATTGAAAAGTTCAAATTCTATGCACAAGTGTCATATTTTTGCAAAGCCCACGTTCCAGCTGGGTATTCGCTCGTTCAACAATGACAACACACACACACACATGCACACACATGCACATGCATGTGTTTATATATATAGCTACACACAACTTACATACATGTCATACATGTACATTTATAATCAAGCAGCCAGCCGCAAAGACCTCGCACTGCCGTCTCCTTCGTACCCCATACGCATTACATGGCGCATGATGAAGCATCTTCGAGTGGGCAAAACCGAAGCGATTTGATGGCGATGCTGATGCTGCTGCTGCTCCTCTGCCCGGTAGCTCTTGCACTTAGTCGGTTGCTGCTTGTAGCTGCTAAATGAAAACATATATTGCGGTCGCAGATTGCACGGGCTGAACACAGTGGGATGCCAAAGACTTTTGCTGCTCAATTAGCTGATGTGCTACGATTGAGTATGCTAATCAAGCGAATGCCTCACACATTCTGCATTATTTATAGCGAAAGATACTGTCTAATGGCTTCTATTAAAGAAATGGGCATGGCTAATTACCAAATGTGAAAGTCATACGAATATTGGAAATTTGTTGGGCATGTGGTCAGGGAAAATAATTAAGGAACTCTGATTAGTTTAATGATAATGCAAAATGTGTAATGAGTTGATGGAATGGAATTGATTTTGCATTCTATTAGTTTGCTCCACTGTGCAACAGCAGAACATTCTCATCAATGTCGTTGTCGTTGTCGTTGTTTTCTTTGCCAGAGACAGTCGGCGAGTCAGAGAACCAGTGTTGCCCGAGTCCACCGAGTCCACCGAGTCCACTTGTCCAGGCAATGCACCGGCAGCTTTTTTTTTTTTGTCCATTGCCGACGCTTCCTACAAATCGTGCAATGATGAAAGCCATGGACAAAGTCTTTGACTTGTATTCAGTTTTTGTTATTACTTGTGCCGCAGCTTCTGTGTATCAGTCTCTCTCTCTCTCTCTCTCTCTCTACGTCTTTTTTGTCGATGGCTTTTTTTTTTTTGTGTGCCGCCTGGAACGCTTTTATGCCCATTCAGTACAACTTTTTGCCTGGGCCATCATTGTCCGTGCGTCCATTGGACGGACGACTCCGTTTTGTGTAAATGCGACTAATGTGTGTCTACGGAAGCCATTTCGTGCCTTTTAGCTGTGACTCAGTGCGGAGAGTCAGTCAGGCGACCTGTAACCAGTTTCCAGGCCAAGTCTTTGGCTTTGTTTTGCTTCGCAAAAAATGAAAGAGAACAAACAAACACACACAAGCAAACAAAAATTGTGTAGTTAATTCGCCAAGTAATAATATTATACTCGTACTTATAAATGTCGTCGGAGCAACATGCTGTGCAGTCCCAGTCCAGTTCGAGGCTCGATTATGGCCAGAAGAACCTGCCGGACCAGCCCCTCAGGCTAAATTGGCTTGAATTTTACGGCTGCGCTTGTTGTTTTTGTGTTTTTTTCTTGTTGTTGTTGTTATGATTGTCAGCAACAGCAGCCAGCAACAGCAGCAGCATCAGTAGAGGAAGAACGACAATCGACGATTGGCCTCGCCTCGGCCTCGGTCTGTATTTAAGCGACATCATTCATCTGCCCGCCCATCAACAGCAGCAGCAGCGCCGGCTGCACAATGCCTGCCAATGACGATGTTCTGGATGGGATACGGATGACGATGATGATGATGATGACGACAGCAATAATAATAACAAACAACAACAGCAACAGCAACAACAACAACAACAATGAGCAGTCAGAGTCAGGCTGCAAGGCAGCCCTGTGGCCCATCGGACAGCTTCGTACAAAGTACAAGTCCGCATAATTATAATCAACGTCATTTAACGTTGCCGGCCGTCACTCAGCGCCATCTACAACATTTACAACAGCCGCAACAGCAACAACAACAACTTGTAAACCCAGAGTGCCCCATCAAGCTCATTGTTGTGTATCTTTTGGATACATTTTTGATAACAGCGAGCATAATAACTTTGTCATTAGGTTAGGAATGCATTAATGGAATTACGGCCGTACATAACAGAACTATATAGCCAAACACCAAATGGTCGGTATAACTGTTTCAAAATGACTTTATCTTGACGGAAAACTTGGAAGATCTTTTGAAGCTCCAATATTTTAGAGAGTTTAGTTGCTAAAAAGAGCTTGAGTGTTGTCGGCTTAGGATCTCAGCTGATTTAGCTTTTCTTTTAGCTCTTTAAATTAATTTTTATAATTTTTAATATATTTTAGAAAAATTATAAACATAAATTCTTATTATTTTCAAATTTATAAAATTAATTTCATATATAATATACATTTATAAAAGGCAAAAGCATAAATTTTTATTATATTTTAATTATAAAAATAATTAACTATTTATAAAATTTATTTAATATATTTTATAAATTTAAAAAGAATAAAAATTTATGTTTTTAGTATATTTAATATATTTTTAAAAATTATTATAATATTTAACTATTTATTTAATATATTTTAGAAAAAAAAATTCTTATTATGTTTAATTTTATAAAATTAATTTAATATATAATATATAATTTAATATTTAATATGTAGTATACATTTATACAAGTCAATATTATAAATTATTTAATTAAATAAATTATTTATTTTAAATTATAAAAATAATTTAACATATCTATAAATTTATAAACTGTTTTACAAGTCAAAAAATAATTGTGTTAATTTCTTAAATTAATTTTATATATTTTATTAATTTAATAATAGTAAAAATTGATGTTTTTGTTCTATTTTTTTTTAATTTATATAAGTCAAAACATTTATTTTTACTATATTTAAAGTAATAAAATTAATTAAAAATATGTTTTTATATTTATAAAAGTCAAAAACATTCGATTTTAATATTTTTAAATGTATAAAATAATTTAAATTATATTTTTATAAATTTAAATATAAGAAAATCTTATTTTGTAGACTTTCCTATTAAGTATATGTCAATCCATATATAAGACTTCTTCTCCAGTCAAGCTAAGGCAATTTTGTCTGTCTCTAAATAGGTCTTGTTTCTTAGGAAAAATCCAGTTTTGATCTCAACTCACATTAAAATATAAAAAGGAATTGCTTATGCAAGCCAATTCATTTGGCAACAACTGGCTTAAGCAAATAAGTAAACCTTACGGATAGGATAATTCCGACTTTAGTCGGAATAAACCAAGTTGAGCTGCTACTAATTTTTCAAGAAAAGTCTAATTGCCTTGAGGGCATCAATTTCTCGACTTTGTCGTTGGATTAGCTTTTTCGCTTGAATTTGTTGGCTCGTTTGCCCTCATTGCCATACGGTTCGCTTTGTACGTTTGTTGACCTTTGTCAACTTCAACACGCGACTAAGCGCCTCAAATTGGTGCAAATACAGTCGCATATCCCAAAGTACTCCAAAGTGTGCCCGACTGTTGGCTGTTGGCTGTTCGCTGTTGTGTATCTAAGGCCGGAAGTGCGCTATTTATAACAAATTGCTGCGTGTTTGACATTTAACCAAACGCTGCGACTGGCCGGCAACAGCTACTACGATGGCGCCGCATTAAAGATTTAAATGTGCTGCCGCGGGCACGGTGGTGCGGTGGCTGTTGAAATTGAAAATGTAGGCGCCGCCAGTACGCCACGCACTTTTGGCATGTTATCAAATGTAACCGCACACCGAATATACGCAAAATGCCCGGACAGCCATCGGCCGAGTAGTGGTTGATGGGTTAGCCACTGCTATTTCATAGAATCTATATCGGACTGCGGGCGCTGGGCGTATGCCCAGGCTCGAGTTCAGTTCGGGCGACCTTCTTCATTAAAATTATGACAAGCCGTAATTATCTTCGATTTGCTTTGAGCTACGCATTAATTGCGTGTCAGAGTGGGGGAATGATACTCGAACCGAGTGGAGGCATGTATACATATATACCTTCACACATATACATATGTATGTAGACACATAATTGACGTACACTTCAAGTGTCGCTCAAGTGAATCCGGCAACAGCAGAAAACAAAACAAAACTGGTTTTGGTTTCGTTTTCGTTTTTATTTTCTTGTATCTAAATTAGTCAGCACTGCAAAAGATGTGACTGAGTTATGTCCGAGTTAGTCAGCCTTAAGTGAGTCAAAATTTTGAGAGCTGTGGGAACGAACTCTATGAGTAATGTCTCTGGATTGCATAGCGGCAGATCTAAGCGATGGGCAGTTGCTCTCATAAGTCGTAAGTCGCAAGTGCGGCCATAAAAGTCCAAATATTTTCACACTAAATTATTTAACAACAATATTTTGATTGTGATTGTGAAGAACGATCTGTGGCAGTCAGTGAATATTGTGAGAAAGCTGCTCCTCAAATTTCACCAACTTCCGGGATTTATAATTATCATTAATCTTTTGAATTGAAAATAAGATAATAACTGAAATGTATTAGTAGCTGCATTCGACAGCAGAAAGGTTTAAATAAATTATTATATTGCTGAAATGTATTGGAATATATTTATTATATATATTATAATAATAAAAAATTTGAATTACAATCTAAAATATTAATTCGACATCAGAAAGAGTTAAATAAATTATTATAATATTATAATTTGTTGGAATATATTTAATATATATAATAATAATATAAATGTTAATTTGGCAGCAAAGATTTGAAAAAATTATTATTAAAATTATATTAAGTTTAGTTTAATATTATAATCTGCTGAGAAATAATTTATTTATATTATCATAATGTAAAATTGGAATATATTAATATCTAAAATATTAATTCGACATTAGAAAGAGAGAGAAAAATTATTATTAAAGTTATATTATGTTATTTTAATTTTATAATCTGCTGGGAAATATAATTTAATTTAATATTTTATTTTTATTATGATAATACAAGATTAGAATATTATTAAAATCTAAAATATTAATTCGACAGCAGAAAAAGTTTAATAAATTATTATTAAAGTTCTATTATATTATATATTTATATTAATTATATTTTATATACTATGTTGAAAATGAAATTAATTAATTTAATTACATATGCATATTATTTAAATTTTTAACTAAATATATTCGTTTTACTACAAATATATTTATTTACTAACAATATTTTGACTAAAATTATTTTAATTAATATTAATTTAACTCTTAGTATTATATTATATTATTAATTACAATAATATAATATAATAATATTAAATTAATTTAATAACAATATTTTTACTAGAATTATTTTAACTAATATTAATTTAACTATTAAAATCTTTTTCCGTAATATATTTAATATTTAATTCTTGCTTTCCATAGCAAGTTAATACTTATTTAATGTACATTTCTTACATTTAAGCTCTTTAGAAATAGCTAAATTATACTCTTCTTCTTTCTTTTTAATATGCAAGAACCTGTCACAACTTTACAGTTTTTTTCTGTTTTTTGTTTTAAAGTTATTTTGAATTCCCATTGCTTGTTCTTTTTTCAATTTCCTCTGCTTGTCGCCTGGCTAGCCATTAGGTCCCCTCCAAGAACAGCACCTCTCCGGTCTGTCAGTCAGTTGCTGGCCATGTTCTGGGGAAACTGCGTGACCAGGTTAATTAAAGCTTCTGAATATGTTGACGAACTGCCTGCTTGGTTGCCTGGCTCAGCCCTGGTTGTATGCTCAAAAGTTGCAGTTCAACTAACTTGAGACGTCAACTATGTTGTAGAATCTTATAGATACCGGTTCATAATTTATGTAATTATATGCATTTAAACATTGCAGCACGCTAAAGCTAAAGCTAAAAGCGCGCTGCGTCTGTGTTCCTATTATATAGCTCGACATCAAATTATAGCAATTATATAATTTTTCTTTCCTTCACTTGTCGTCTATTTACAGAGGGTCGTCCACGTCCGTCAGCAGACTCCAGCAGACTCCAGCAGCAGCAGCAGTAGCAGCAGCAGCAGCAGCAGCAGCAGTGTGACAAGCGCAACTAATGAGCAGCAGCGGCAACAAATCGGAAACAGGAAGCAGCAACAGCAACAACAGCAACTACGAATGAAAGTAAAACTGCGTGGCCATTATTATCATTACTAAATAATCGTAACTGTGATAGCACCAAAGAAAATAGGAGAGCAGAGCAACAGATACAAAAGCTAAACAGTTGCTGCTGTGCGTAATTACGTTTCACTGATTTTCAAACTAATAAATGTCGCACGCGCAATCGCTGACAACAACAGCAACAACAAGAACAACAACTGTTTACTGAAGCCAAGCAGCCAACAAAACTTTGCACAAAATGGCGCACAAAATGAGGCAGACAACAGCAGCAGCAACAGCAACAGCAGCAGCAACACACACAACAGCAATACAGAGCTCAACAAGAGCAACACGAGTTGGCACGCATTCAAGTTCAAGGCGGTCATCGTTAATCACATGTTTTATATCCTGCCACACGTTCGCCTCGCTTTTGTTGTTATTCTTGCTGCTGGCCACGGCACAAGCAGCCAGCAAGTTGACCATTCGCAGCAACAACAGCAACAACACAGCAGCAGCAGCAGCAGCAGCTTCACAAGCGACGCCCGTCTGGGATCATGCCATCGATTTGAATGAGGATTTTCGCATACTATGGCAAATCATTAATCAGGATATAACATTTGAAATACAGGCACGTACATTGGGTTATGTCGGCTTTGGATTCTCGCCCGATGGGAATCTGGCTGGCGCGGATATGGCCATCGGCTGGGTGGACAAGGGTCAAACATATTTTCAGGTGAGTGATAACACAATAAGATAAGCAAAAGAAAACCCATACCCTCCCCCTCTCTCCCCCTCTGGGAGAGACAACAATTTTTCATTTTGGGTCCGGGTTACATTTTCATTTTCCAATGCGTGTGGCCGGAAATTAAGGCAGCTAGCTAAATGAAAAGTTGTCGCCCTAATCTCTGGCAATTTATTTTCAAGTCTTCAAGCAAACATTTTGATAAATAATATTAAAAAAAAGTAAAAAGTAAAAATAAACACAGCAGGCAAAAAACAAAAAAGCAAAACACAAAGCACAAAAAATTGTTGTTAGCTAAACAAGAAAAGCATTTTACCACTCAAGTTGGTTAGTAATTAATTTGTTGGGTGGCAGCAACAGCAACAGCAGCAACAGCAAAAATAAATAAAAAGAAAAGTAAGCGAGCGAGCCAGGATACGGAGCCAAGTTCCGTTGAAAAAGCGCACAAAATATGTGCAAAGTCTCAGCTGGGCAGGTTCCTTGACAGCGCGGCATATGAATAATGACAGACTCATTTGTAACGACTTGAAGCTTTTTTTTTTATTTGAATGTGCACGCGCTGCTCCAGCTCGTTCGTCCCATTCAGCAAATGTCCTTCGTGGAACCGAAGGAAATTAGGTGATCATGCTGAACATGCAGCAATGCATCAGCAAATACCTTTAACGAGTTCATAAATTACAAATTATTAATATGCAGAGATTTGTCAATTTTAAATGCAATTTCAAATTAAAATTACAAAATATTTGCTGCTTAATGTGTTACAAGAAAATTATTTGAAATACATTTATTTGAATTTAAAAAATATTTATATTTATAATTAATTTGATATACATTAATTTTAATTTAAAAAATATTTATATATACATACATATTAGTGATACCAATTATAAATAATTTTAAATGGAGTTTGGCTTAATTTCTAAAAGACAAAATTTTTAAAATATATGCATATATATTAATTTGAATTATAAAATCATTTATTTTATATTTATTTATAAATAACTTAAAAGTTTTATCATATTTTTTAATGCTTCAAACTCAATATGTTTTATTTTATTTATTTTTTATTTTTCTTTTTTTTATTTTTATTTTTTTTTATTTTTTTTTTTTTGTATTTTTCATTTTGTTTTTGTTTTTTATTTTATTTTATTTTTTTTTTATTTATTTATTTTTATTTTTTTATTTATTTATTGTTATTTTTGTATTTATTTTTTTATTAATCATTTTGTTTTTGTTTTTTTTTTGTATTTTAATTTTTTTATGTTTTTATTTATTTTTTTAATTTTTTTTTTTTTTTTTTTTTTTGGTATTAATTATATATTTGCTTTTAAACCCAAACAATATTCAGTTATAATATAATTTTTTGCTTGTTAATTACTGTGTGAATATATCAAATTAGTTAATAAGCAGTTAAAGTTAGGTCAAAGTCAATAATCCTTGAATATGTCATGCAAGGCGTTGCCTTCACGTTAAAAAAAAAGTTTTGAAATAATTTGTCTGCCATTCCGCGTTGCAGTAATTAAAATTTAAAAACTTAATTACTTTTACTTAATACCAGAAATTTTTTCTACTTTCCTCACAGTAGAATAAAAAAAACTTGGTAAATATGGGATTGTCAACTTACTTTAGTTCTTTTGGACAACATTCCCAATTGAACTTGGGGTAGCTTTGGGGTAGGTTCCTCGGGCAATAGCTGCTTTTATGTACAGGTCTTTTGTATATCCTCTAAAATGATCTTTCAATAGGGGCTATGCTTATATGCTGTCGATAAAAAATAATAATAATAGAAATATTACTTCAATAATTTCCTTTGTCTCTGCCTACTTGCTCATAGACATTACAAAATAAATTCAAATTTGTTTAAAATAAATTGACATAATTAAATTAAGGATTAATAATAAAAATAATAAATAAATTGACAAAAATAAATAACATTTTAGCAAAATTTTTAAATTTAAAAATAACAAAAAATTATACAAAATTAATATTTTTGCTTTAAATCAAAATGCAAATTAAAAAAAAAAAAGTCTAAGAAGACACAATAAAGAATTCTTTAAAAAAAAAATAATAATAAAATTAATAAATAAATTGACAAAAATAAATAACATTTGAGCAAAATTTTTAAATTTAAAAATAAAAAATTATACAAAATTAATATTTTTGCTTTAAATCAAAATGCAAATAATAAAAAAAAAATTGAATGCAACTTTACAACATTTTTATTTATTGTTTATTATTTTATAAAGTGCAAATGCAAATCTTCTAAAAAAAAAAAAAAATTGTTTGAAACTTTACAACATTTTTCTTTTCTTTTTTTGATTCCTGTTAAAGTGCAAATGCCAATGAAAAATTGCCAATAAAAAAATTAAAAATTATATTTATATTTATATTTATTATTTAATGATTGCTAAACTGCAAATTCAAAGTATTTTAAATGAAAATTTATTTTTAATTGAGTAATATTTATTTATTTTTGTTTTTAGGCATATTTTTTATAGTTTAGTTTCATTTCTAAGCCAAGTAAATGAATATGACTTCCAACTGAAATTGTCTACAGGGCATTTTCTAGTCTTTCATCCTAGTCGTGAGCCACTTTTTTTTTTTTTTGTTGGCTTCGAGCAACGCCTTTGGCTATAACAACGATGTCTATTGTTGCCCTCTATTTGTGCTCCACCCACGGCAACTCCTCCTGCTGGCGCTCGGCAAGAGTAATAGGAGTCGTCACTGCAAAGTGTCTAATGAAATGCGAGTATTGCGTGTTGCGGTTGCGTAGCTCTCTTCTGTTTTCCATCTCTCTCTCGCTCTCTCTCGCTCACTCTCTCTCTCTTTCTCTGTTTGCTGCCTGGCAGGATATGCGTGTGGCGCTCCATGCTGCTGCCTGCCTGACGGCGGGTGGGCGGCCAATTGTGTCGCTGACACAAACACATACTTGGGGCCAGGCGCTGTTTTTTTTTCTGCATGTTGTGCATGTGTGTGTGTGTGTGTGTGTGTTTGTGATTTAATGATTTTCGAGCCAACAACGTCAACTACACACACACACACACACACAATGCGATTGTTGTTGAATGTTAAATACCAGATACATTAATATGTCTGTCTGCCCGTACTGCCGCCCACTCATTGCGTCTGTCTGCCTGTCAGTTGCTGGGTTTTGTGTGACGGTGTTAATTTCACATCTTGACGTGTCGTTGGTAATTGCGAGTCGCTTCAAATTGTACACACACACACGCACTCACACACATAATAAGCATGACGAGTCGTGACTGTCTGACGGCCTTTTTGGATAACCTTACCCATACCGCTATCACCTGCCAGCCCCTATTCAACTATCACCTTTGTTGGCTTTGTACGAGTGTTTGCTGATTTGTCAAAATGCTACGCTTGAAGCCCACACAATATGTCAAAGGTTAATTAGAGCCAAAATAGATATGCCTATTAATATAATAATTAAGTGTTGAAGTGTAAGTAAAAGCCAGGCATTAAAGCCATATCAATTGTTTGGCTCAAGCCCCGGGGTTAACCTCTCTATCTGAGTGATTAAGCTCGTTTAGCTATGTGTGTGTGTGTGTGTGTGTGTATTACAATTATCTAATGGCCAATGCGTAATTGCATTGAATTCTTGAATTATGAAATTAATATTCAATATTTATTGCACAACTGTTAAACGCATTGCAGACTTTTTGCATTCGCGTTAATTGGAAAATGTTGGCAAAACCAATTTAAATATGAACTGCCAAAAACGACATAAACAACACTCAGCAATTTATACTCGATGGCAATGCCAGACTAGAGTATACCCTATAGAAATTCATGTTTTTTCTATGACAAGGAATTATTTATAGTCAGAAATATTTATATTTTTTTACCTTGAACATTTATTTTATTTCATATATGATAAGACTCTCTCTCTCTCTCTCTCTGTGCATTTGTACTGGGTATCAGCATTTTTTTTTTTTTTTTTCAATTGGCACATTGCTGGCATTTTATATATTCATTTCAATTTGGCATTTCCCAGCTTAACCACACACAATTTATATGTATATATACATATATATTGATATATATATATGCAGCTGTAGCTGTATTCATTTTCAGCTCTGGCTTTAACTAACAAAAATCCAAATTTATTTTCAACTTTAACTCGAGCTGCGCTCTCAGACCAAGGGCAGAGAATTATCTCTGTCTCTCACACCCAAAAAAAAAAAGTAGGCCTACACATTGGCATAGTTTCCAGTTAGCAATGTGTGGTAAAAATGCATTGCGAACAATTGTTGGTATTTCATCATTTTGCATATTT